>OZ037997.1:21012849-21052849 GCA_964035705.1 Porites rus | reverse complement strand
ATATCACGAAAACCTCATCCAATAATTGTTTATTATGCGACTTGCCCTAGTCATCATTCCTCTACATACACGTTCAGCAACTTATGTATTCGTGAGTTACAAGAACAAACATGAAGTCCATTTTGTCACAGTTTGGTCCTGTGTACTTATTACTGCAGAGAAGCGTTTCACATGCGACCGCTCGCCATATTTGGAGATATTCAATATTCACATTTGGAACACTGACGTTCCTAACAGTCTCCGACGACATTAGCTCAGTGCTGGTGTTGACACCGTTTGAAACCAACTTCCTCTGGCTTAGGAGTAATCAAATACACAAACAAAAATCGAGTCTGCTTTAAGAAGAAAGGGTAAAATGAGTGTAAAGCTTGCAGCTCTCCCAAGATGCCACGACGACATCCTTAAATTGCTTCACAGGAGACTACAATTCTCCCACCTTGGTGCTAGGCCATTATATTGCTATGTTTCGAAACAAAAATCGTTTCTAGAAGGCAAGCCTTGAATATGTGACTTAAGCGAGATCTACCAACATTAAATGTCTACGTTATTCTAAATACATGTATAGACGTAGACAGTTGTAAAGAACTTAGACGATGAGTACAGTGGGCCAGACGATGATACCACAGCAACATCGGAACATTATTTGGATCTAGTGCCCAAACAAGTATGGGAAGTTCGAAAATAGGCTCCAGCCCAACAGACTTGACAATTCTGAAGAAATAAGTGATGTAATCAAACACTCGTAATAGAGTGATCGTTTGATTTTTTCTTACGGTTTTTTTCCATGCCATCATTGTCAGTCACAACCACTACAGCTTTGGGCAACGCTGGGCTACTGGAGGCTGATTTTAACGATCTTCGCAGACTCGAAGAACGCGTAATACAGGATTCCTCGTTAGTAAGGCATGGGAAAAGATTCATCATCGTCGAACGACGAGCCGATTTCTTTGGAGAACGATGGTGACGAGTTCGTCTTCTATGGGTGTGATCAACCAGCCAATACGTCAACATATTACCCTTTCCCTGTCAAACAAAACAAGCCATAATTTCAAAGAAATGTTTGCTAAATTTTATGAGCGACGGTCAGGAAATATCAACCATCGAGTGGCAAGAGTTGAAAAATCGATTTCCTTTATTTTTTGTCCATAAATAGCTTTTAGGTAGATAAGTAATCTGATGTAAGTTGTTCTCGCAAAAAGCCTTTTGTTTTCGAGAAAAGTAAGATTATAAGTTTTCGTGGTCGGAGTCTCAAAATGGCCGTATTTTCAACTCTCCTCGCGTTCTCAAATAAAGGCGCAAGGAGAAATTTGGACACTTTCCATCAATAGAACAACTCTTCTTCTTTCACTACAAGATACTTTCAAAGCAATATCAAGACTCGTTGAACTGACGTAATTCAAAAACCAAGAACAGGTTTTTACGGTGACAAAAACTTTAATTTAGTAGTTGTTTTCTGCGGCATTATTTTTCCTGTGGTATAGCTCCAAATTTCCCAATCCTCGTTTATTCACACATTTAGACATTCATCTAAAACATACCTGAGAATTGGCTTGGGTTCCTGAAGGCAGCCTCCAAACGAAAGCATCGAAGTCCGGTAAATATAGCGAACCGTGACCAAACTAACTTATTTAACGGGGCGGTACCAAGTTTCCTCGATCGTAAAGTAACAAGAAGAAATATCTTCCTGTTCCCTCATCCTTACCGAATTGCCATTGTCAAAGTCCTTATTTTTCGATAAAAAGTGAGTACCAGAATACTAGCGCGTTTGATTTTTTCTTCTTCAAAACTGACTGTCGGCATCGAAAATGTTACTCTTTCAAGAATTCCGTTGCGTTACTACCTTGATTCCGTGACTGTCATTTTGGCGGCTCCGTCTCTTCAAATGTATGTTATGTCATGTGCAGTCACGGAACAGATTGTCATTGCAGAGTTGCCGGCTGGTAGAGTTCAGTGTTTCAAAGTGGCTAAAATCGACCCAGTTTCACCTTTTTACCCCACTATTTGGATGAAAAAAAGCAACTTTGCGATGGGAAAACCCATAAGAAGTACGAAAAACGAGCTTTTAGGCTGTAAATATCTACTTCTGAGCGTTTCGAAGTTGAAAGTGTTTACACAATTACCACCGGCCTACAATGAAAATTCCTGAACTTCGATGGTGCCTTACACAGATTTCCTTTAATAACCCAAGCCAATTCCCAGGTATGTTTTAAATGAATGTCTAAATGTGTGATTTAAATAGCATGAAGAGAATTTGGAGTTATACCACATGTTAAATATTGCTGTCGAAAATGAGTAACGAACTTAAGTTTTTGTGATCCTGAAAACCTTTCCCTCATTTTTTAATAATTTCAGTATGACGAGCTTCGCTATTGCCCTGAAAGTATCTTTTAGCGGAAGAAGAAGAATTTTTCTGTTCATTGAAAGTGTCCAAATTTCTCCATGCAGCTTCGTTTGCGAACGGGAGGACAGTCGATGTTAGCGAATTTCAGGTTAAAAATTAGGGCAGTCTGAGACTCCGACATCGAAAACCGATCTTCTAATTTTTCTCACAAATAAAAGGCTTTTGGCAGGAACAATCTACATTAGGTTTCTTATCTACCTAACAGCTATCTATGAACAAAAAATGAAAGAAATTGATTTTTCAACTCTTGCCACGAAATTAAGATTTTGGTCGATTTTTCCTGACCGTCGCTCTTATCACCAGTCGACACAAACTATACACACTCCCCAAGGACCACAAACGAAACAACCCTAATCACTGACCTCACACGCAACCTAAACGATCAAGAAATCAACCTCCTATCCCAGTAAAGGCCCGGCAAGTTTAGACTCTCTCCTGGAGTAAATGAACCTACAATCACGAGCATCAGTATTGCATTCTACCGACGACTAGCCAACCAAATACGATGACAACATTTCCGTGATTCAAACCCTCAAAACTCATATTTCCTCACTTATCCACAAACCCGGCACATCACTGACAGACCAGGGCCGAGTTGTTCAAAGCTGGGTTATGATAACCCAGGGTTAGTGCGAGATTTGAATTCAGATTTGAAAGCTTAAAAAGCATTTCAGTTTTAATTCTTTTTGTCTACAAGTTGATGATTGGAAGCTCTAAAAATAACAGAGAAAATTATCCGAGAAAATGCTTTTGAACACAAGAAAAAGAAACAAAGGTTAAATTTAACACCGGGTTAAGCGCTAATCGGCGTTCGAACAACTGGGCCCAGAGTCTAAAGAAGAACTTGAAAGCAAGTTGCAGAGGATCCATCTCCTTCAAAGATCTAGTTTCCGCCAAAAAGAGGGCCTACCCATGGGTTCTAGCATTTCAGGCATACTGGCCACCTTTTCATGGACAAACTTGAAACCATCACCCTCTCCGCACACCAGTAATGATAAGCCCTTACAGGAGGTATGTTTGACGACATTTATCTCCGAATGGCTAATGAAGAAATGGCAGACCACTTCCACCATACAATGAACAATGTGCACCCTAAATTGAAATTTGAAATGGAAAAATTAGAAAGAACACCGAATAGCCTGTCACTTTCACTACTCGATTTCACCATATCCAAGGATGGCAACAGCTCTTTTGAATTCTAGAAAAAAAAACAGCCAAGAACCCGTCATTTGTCCATTATCAATCAGCTATACCCATGAAATCCAAAATCACCTTCATTCGCAACGAGCGGAAACGCATCGAGGACAGGTGCTCCTCACAGATATCAGCAATGCAGCACCTAAACACATTCCATGACATCCTCCGCATAACGGTTATCCAGAGAGCAGTATAGAGTTAACAAAATGTCCACAGAGTCCTCAAAGAAACCCTCAACCTGCCAACACGGAAGGGTCACACCTTAAGATTCCGATTTCAGAACGATTCCCAGTACGCATTGCCCACAAATCCTACACCCTTAGCCGAGCTCTATGGAGCGCGCATGCACTAGAGACAAGTGCCCCATCTCCAGCACCAAATTTTGTTTACGAAGAAACGTAGTACCAGATCACGTGTAACAGCTGCAATCAGCAATACATGGGTAGCACGACACGCTTAATCCACGATCACATAAAAGAACACCTCAATAATGAAAACTCCTTTTGAAAAACAAATCTATTCCTACCAGAACAAGGACTATAAAGGCATCGAAGTCAAGATTATTTAGAGTGAAAATGACCCTATGCGAGTCATTTTACATAAGTACAAGCCTACGCTCAATTCCCGTGAGGAATGTAGCGAATTTGCAGACCTTCTGTTTTAGTGTTGTTTGGTGTTTTTAGAGACTATTTTTATGTATTTTAAGAGACCCTTGTCTAGAGACACTCGGTCATTAGACCATTGTACTCTAATCAATTTTTATTTCTCTACCTTTCAAACAGACTTCTGCATTATTGTCACGCTTTTACACATCTTACCTCACACCAGTTTTGTATATATATATATAGCTCCACGCCGAATATTTTCTCATCCATGATGATGCCGTCGATTGGCGAAAGCTTTGATTTTTTTATATTTTTTTTTTAAACGGACAGCAGTTTAAGGCCTCATTTGAACATATTAATTTTTATCGCTAGTGTATTTTCCAGGAACGATAACTTTTGAATTTCACAATTTATAACCAGTCCAATTCACAGTGTCCCCAGGATGTACGTTAAAGACGATAAGTACGTCCTCACCTTTATGCATATTTGACCTCTCTCCTCAATTATAAAACCTCCCAGTGAATCTAGAATTGTCTTTGTAGCTTCACTTATGTGAATTCTAAGGCCTAAAATACAGCAAAAAGAATGATAATAAACGAAAGACAGAACAAAGAAAGGAGTCAAGGTATTGGGAAAAGACTTCAAAGCGATTAAATACTGCCGATTACATATATCTTTGAAGGACCAGGGTCCTGTGACCTATACCTTTCCAGGAAAAGGGCTTTACTCAGCTCGATATAAAACCAAATTTAACATCTTACTTACTTCTTATTTACATCTTATTCTATACCCAGCACCTAGACCTAAAAACGGGAGTGTCTTACCGGGTTCAGAAACACTTCAGTCTGCGTTTACACACTAACGTAATTCGCGGGGCAGCTATCAAGGCAGTTACTTGTAATGTCACTGGAAAAACTATCATTAGTTCAGAACAAGCTGACCCTTACCCTCTCCGTTAGATTCCATTCTGGACGCAGTATTTACTGTGTCGCCGAACAAACAGTAACGAGGCATAGTGTTGCCGACCACGCCCGCAACGACTGGACCTGAGTACAAGACAATAACAAAATAGAGACAGCAGAATATTCGACCAAGGGGAAGTGGGCGAAGGTAAAAGAGGAAAAAGAAGTGGAAAGTTTGTCTTGGTAAACCGGCGTAAGACATGAAGCGTGATGAAGGACAAGGCAAAAACTAACTCTACAAGCGGCTACTTTAGCAAACGAGGCAATTTGATTTAACGACAAGCTTAAAAACAGTAGGAAGTGTAAAACGTGGAGAAATTATCACAACTGTTTCGTTCCGTTGAAATTGACCCACGGTTTTGTTAGGTTGGGATGCTTAGCGTTTTAAAATTATTTCTGCTGAACCAATTAACAAAGAAATGTTGTTTTAAGAAACATGGTCACATTATTCAAAGACGGGCTACCTTAATATTACGAGATGTCAAACGGCGTTAACCAATTCTTTTTTAATTAATGACAATCAACAAATTTATGCAATGGAGTTTTGTAATTTGGAAGTGTATATAACAGCACCATTCAGGGGAATACAAACTGTATTGAAATTAAGACCAGTCTACATACGTGTTTAAGCTGAACCTCCGTTAAGTGGCCACCCTCGGGGTTCCGGCAAGAGGACGCTTAATAGAGGTTGGCAGCTCAGTGAGGTTTGTCATAGATTAGCATAATCTTTAGCCGAAACATCACTTCATTTTGTAACAAACATGCGAAGGGAGAAGCATTACTGGTCCACAATCGGTCATCAACTGACTTATTTATATTTCGGACTGTGTTTTCCTTCATATCAATCACTTGATATATATATATATATCAATCGCTTAATAGAGGTAACAACAATGGGAGAACTCTGGTTGGGACAGCATAAAGGTGGCAGCGGTCACTTAATAGAGGTGGCCGCTAAATAGAGGTTTAATTTTCCATTCTTTTTTTACAATTATTTCGGAACTTTGATTACTTGCCGCTCAATAGAGGGTGGCCGCTTAACAGAGATTCAACTGTATGTGTGTATCTAAACAGTTCGCTTCACTTACCGCTGTGGATACCAGTTCGGAGATTAAGTTTGTAATCTGGTTTGTGACGAACGACAAAGTCCTTTTTGGCAGCGTCTAGCAAATGTAATGCCATCATTGATATTTCCTCTGCATGGGTAGGTCCAATTCTAATAGGCAAACCAGAGACTACCATGTACGCGTCACCAATTGTTTCAACCTAAAATTTCAAAACAAAGCAATTAGTGGCGGGATAACATACGATACGAATACGATAGATTAAGATGGATAAAGCTGTTTTATTCCTTAATTGAAATTGAAAATATGTACTGTTCTACAGTTTTCTTTACCATTAAAGCACCACAAGATAGCACGGCATAGTAATCTGAATCGTCAAATCTCAGACGGAATTTCATAAACTGAGCCCTTATACGCGGCAACACATAATAGAAACTGGAGGCTCCAGCGTCGCTTTATCACTTTGCTAATCAATCGCTTATTTAATAATGATAATAATAATAAGAAGAATACTTTAATTATCGTCTCTCCTTATGGGGCTTTCAGGGATAATGAAACAAATAATGGAACAAATGGAATATAACATGGTGAAAAACTCCAACTGGTAGGAGGCGAACCAGTTGGTTATTTACAAGCGTGGCCGAGGATTTGAACTCAGGACTACCGAGAACAAATCCACCTAGGGGCAACGGCGGAACTTGAACTCGGAGCCTCGGGATTACAAGCCCAGCGCTCTAACCGCTCGGCTACGCTGGCTCCTTTACCACGTTAAATACATCCCAACCATTTCTATCAGTACTATTTTAGTGTCTCTACCCGCAGTTATTAGAAATTCCTGTTACGAAAGAAACAAGATACTAGCTGACCTACATCGTGAAAATGCAACCTCACCAAGCTAAGAGGAAACAGGTAAATGAAGTGAAAGGCTTTAGCTGAGTAGTTTGTCTTTACTTAATCAATGTGACGTACCTTGTATACGCGATACTCGCTTATGATGTCATCGAACAAAGTGTATAGGTCATTAAGAAGAGTCACAACCTGGCAAATGCAAATTCAGATAATTGTCTCGTTTGCGCAAATTAGCATGTTAGTGGAGTGGAACTGTTACCAATGCATAGGATTGGTCGGGATTAAGAAAACTTTGAAATCATCATTATCACCACCACATCATAGGCGCCACAAGGCAAGAAAGGAATACCCAATGAGACATGAAGAAGACGATCAGTTGAGAAATGACAACAACGGTTAGAGCTAGGATCCTGGGCTTCCAATCGTTGTCGCTGATGTTGACGTTGTTGCTGTTGCTGATGCTGCTAATGTTGTTGCTGCTGTTGTTCTTGTTGTTGATGATGATGCTGATGCTGATGTTTGTGATGATGATGATGTTGTTTATGATGATAATGACAACGACGACAACGACGATGACGACGACGATGATGACGATGATGATGATGATGATGATGATGCACATGATCATGATGATGACGAAAGGGCAGAAAATGACTGGCCTCTTCAAGGGACAAATAGAAAGCCTCATAGTAACAAAGAAGGACGTCATAATAAAGGTAGACATTGGTGATGTTTCATTAAATAAAACAACCAACGTACAAGTGTTATATATCCAAATACCTGCATAGGTGTGCTCTCCGAGGAGAGTTCCGTAAATCCCACAATATCGCTAAAGTAGATGGACACTTCATCGAAGTTTTCTGCCTCGACACTCTTTCCCTTTTTTAGTTGTTCTGCAACTGGCCTTTTTAAGGAACAAAACAAAAAGTTTAACTGTTAGACTTTAACGAACAAAACAAAAATCTGCTAGCGATGGCATTAACAACATAACATTGATCTCTTAATCTAAATGTCAGAAGACAGAACTTCATGAATTTAATGATTACTATAACCTTTAACCCATTACACAAACAAAATATAAAAGCAAATAATACCGTGGTAGTATTTTGTAAAGAAGCTCTTCAGTTTCCCTTTTTGCCTCTATCAGTTGTCCCGTCTTTTCAGCCACGATGTCTTCTAGATTATCCGCATAATTCATCATCATATGAATCATGCTCTCGAAAATATTGGTCCTCCTAGTAAAAGAAAACAAGAGGCTAAAATAGATATAGAGTCATATTGTCAACAAAACGATGTTTGCATTCATAACCAGCGTCCGTCCCTCCGTTTAGCAGCGAGGAGCGAGGAGAGATCGGGATGTATTGATGGTTTGCACGTGACGTCCGGACGGTCATGATGTTGGTCAAGAACAAAAGCATTTCTCTCCTCTGGAAACTAATTAAAACTCTTTTTCCATTGTAAATTCTTCGAGAAAAAATTATACTTTATTGTATTCACCCCCAACATGGCCGCCTTGTCAGTTGGGTTGCAAACCAAGAATTCGCAGGCTAACCGAAATCTTGTTATTTTAAGGGGCTGTGTCACGGCTGTCTTATTCATTTTGTTAATTAAAAAATGCAACTACGCGTCCCTGTTGGCTATGGAACTTAGAAACTACCACTAAATGACAAGACCACAGCTTCAAGTCAAACAAATATGTCTCCCACGCATTATATCAAACGTTACAAACATAAAAAGTTAATTTTGAAAAACTGTTAGGCTAAAAACATGTTTTCAAAAACAACAACTGCAATCCGTTTCAATCTTCTTCAAGTTTTGTCCATCCGTGCCCCCTTTTGTATTTACTGTGTTATTTGTAACTTCTTTTAATGTTTTGAGGGCTCATTTTTATGCTTCACTCAACTTGGAGGCAGCTGCCACCTTTTACGTTTCGATAAATTTCGTGACACAGCTCCTTTAAAAGCTAATACCTACAGCTGAGCTTGTAACATGAATAAGTCACTAATCAATAAATCAATCAACAAGGAAACCGTGTCTTAAACACCGTCTCTACATGCAAAAGTCAAAAGTTCCCATACAAATAAAATTTCAACCAGAGTGTACTCCGAAAACTGCTCTTGCGTCGGCAATACATTGTATAACCTAGAGAGTGAAACGTATTAACACCTTGCATATTAAAACTCACATTCCTTTATTTACAATTGTCCTTTGGATTCGTCTTTTGATCTCGGTAAAATCAGGCCGGCTGTCCGGGTCTTCTTCCCAACAGTTTTTCATCAGATCTCTTAGATCGTCCAGCTCATTAATGAAACTGTGGACAGTAGGACGGAAAAGAGGCACTTCCGCTCTTGCAACTCTTTTGATAATTTCTTGAATGCAACAGAGAAAGAGGTTGGAGTTTTATTGTTCATTCTTACCATCATCGTTTCACTAACACTGTACATCGCAACGTGAAAGATTCAAAAAGAAGAGGTAGAAGAGAAGGGATACACATCATACACGTACACTGTTACAGGTGGCCATTAAGAATGCTGAAGGAGGATCATGAGGTTATCCCTATTAAGATTAAGATTATCCTATTAAGATCTCTCCTTATAGATAATCCACCCAGCCTAGAAAAGGTTGGCCAAACTACCGGGGTCTACGTTCCCTACTCTTTTCGAACAGTGGTGCATGTGGGTTCCTTTACGTCCCATAAGAACCAGCTAAGTGAAATTGCTATGAGACAGGACCTACGTTTCAAAAACAGCACTTTCCTCTCAGTTATTTGAGGACCCTGAGGGTTGGACCGGCCAGGGTTTGAGCCCGCTACCTCCCGCTCAGCACGCCGGCGCTCTCCCAACTGAGCCAACCAGGCAGCAGTTAGATGGGATGGGATCATAACGTCAAGGAATGGACGGGTATGGAGAAAAACAGAGAAAAGGGAATGATGGAGGAAGCAAATTTAGAAAAGGTGGTGTTCGACTAATGGTAAAGCAGCCGCAAGTCTTTTGAGGAAACAATGGGCGATACTATCGCTGTAACACACAAGTATATTTCATTAAATGGCCACATTTTAGAATTTTACTCACTGACTTAAAATTAAAACTCTCTTGTGCAAGAAAATAAACAGTACGACATGAACGTACTGCTCAGGAAGCTTCCACTACAATGGCCATACTTGAGAATTTCATGAACCGACTAAACAATTAGAACCCACTCGGCTTGTACAGCGTATTCCAAAACCATTATAACCTGTTAGGCCGTTCTGGATGTAATGGAAGAAAGTACTCTTACCATCGTGACTTATATTTATGTTACTGCTGTAGGGTCCTTTTCTTGTATGGAACTCTTGAAGAATAATGGCAAAGCTATACACGTCTCCCTTCTGTGTTCCCCTTGACGGTCGATTAGAATCTCGGAGAAGTTCTGGGGCAGTCCAGAGCAAGTCTAAAAATTTAAAGCACAAACTTCACAAAATAACACTTATCAGTAGATTGTTTGCATGGAACTCAAGATATAGTTAAAGTCACAAACACAAGTAGACATCGCTCCACATTTCAACAAATTTTACATCTAACATAATATTGTATTTCTATCTTTTTAGACTTGCAAATAAAAAAGTCGGCAATTGCATTGTGTCCAACGGAGATTTGTGATCTGTGCAGCAAAATCCTGTACTGCGGTTGAACAAGACAGGCGAAAAGATGGAAGCTCATTAAAACTAATAAAGTACGTCACTTTGTAGCTCGGATTTACATCGTACCTAAAGAAACTGATACTTTGCAGAATGCATGTCCGTCACTGTTTTGGGTTCATCCGATGATGAACTCGTGGCCGATGAAATAGACCTTGTCACGGTTTTCAACGCCATCTTGACGAGTAGGCAAATGCGTGAGAATTTACAGTGTTTGTATGAGAATCTAATACCGAATAATTTCCGTAAAACGGCTCCTCTGAAAAAAATACGATTTGTAAACTAAAGCTTCATTCCTAAGGATTCTAATGAAAAAAATTAAGGGAGTTACATGCAACAGAAGAACTAGAACCACTTTTTTAAATTTTCTATACATTTGTCTTTAAGAAAGTCCCGGGAAAATTACAGACAAATATATGGAAAATCTAAAGCAAGCCTCTGGAGAAATTTAAGCACAGGTACGCCCCCAAAATTGTTTAAGACAATCCTTTGCTTTGTAGCTTTAGTTTACAACTGATATTTTCTTCAGAACAGCCGTTTTATGGAAATTATTCGACTTTAGATTCTCATACAAACACTGTAATTTCCAACTCGTTTGCCTACTGGTCAAGATGGCGTCGAAAACCGTGACAAGGTCTATACAACTTATGAACCGTTATCATAATACCTGCATTTTTCTTACCTCCGCTGCTTGATTTTTCATGCAAATTACACTTGGCTTGGAAAGCTGATAGTCCGTAATCAGCAATTTTTAAAGTCCACCGACTGTCAATCAAGCAGTTAGTAGATTTAAGATGACCATGCGACTTGATCTCTGTGGAATGCAAATATACCATTCCCTGTTGAAATAAAGCAAAGTTAGAAACATACTAAAAACATTGGGCAAATAGCCAACACGACAAAATCCACCGAGGTTCGATAACCAGTGCAACGACATCAAACACTAAAGTTCTAACTTTTTTCAGTGTAAGCGCCCGAGATCGAAACAAAAAAATTGTGATTCAAAACATGGCGATTCCAAAACTGTAAGCCAAATGTACGTCGAATAGTTTTCCACAGGGCAGATAGTGTAAAAAGGACCAAAATTAAATACTGACTGAAAGTCAATCCGAAGGTAAAGGGGTATTGGATCATTAATGGGGATCAGAAACAATAACCGACTGATTAGCATTTTTATAAGGTTGCAGACTTGCATTGCCGTATCGTCCTCAGTTCTTACGCTATACAGGAAATGACGTTCGCATCAGTAGCAGCAAGACGGCCTATACATGAATACAGTCAGCTTAGATGCCAGAGGAACTTTGACTCTGTCAACATATGCATTTCGCGACTAACTTTCTCACCTTTGCAATGTCTGAAACTAAAGACGTCACGAACGTTTTATCAAGCCTTACGTCAGAACAAGCCAAAAAGTCCTACAAAAAATAAATAAGTATTGAATAAATAAATAAATAAATAAATAAATAACTAAGAATAAAAAGAAAAAAAGCAAAAGTATTCCAAATACATGTATTTGTTTTCTCGAGCAGGCGTTATATCAGTCAATATTACAGCAACAACTGTGGAAATAACGAAGTTGAAAATGCTATTTACCTTCAGAGTTTTTGGACAAAATACAGAAACAAAGCAGATGTTTGGAGGATCAACTGTGGCTCCAAAAAACTGAACGAGATTCTCATGACGAAGGTCCCGCATCTGAAAATAATAACAACAAATTGCTATTAACACCAATACCGCAAGAAGTTGGTCTTTTACAACTTTTTGCGCCAAATTATTATACGAAAACAATGAAACACACTTTCAGCGTTATTAGCGTCTACAATATCAGAACAGACAAGACCTTGGTGTCTCTTCTAAAATGAGCTTGCTTATCGAGACATAAAACTTATGTGTGGGTAACAATTTTTGTACCGGCACTTGAAACGCCTTCGTCTTACGGCATGATAGGGCTCTGCAACTCACAGACAGTGACTGAAGCTTTCAAGAGGGAGAAAACTTTTTAGGGAGGTTTCCGTCGCGTCCTTAAGAAGTCTCCTACAGCGGCCAGAAATAAGAAAGCCCAAAAATGACGCAATGCGAAATGACCTTTCGCCGGAGCGTCAAATCGTCTTGTGGCGTAATCGAGTATAGAAGTCGACCATTCTCCTTTTTTTTTACAATCACTGGTTTTAAAACTATCAAAGATTGTTTTTCATTTTAACAAGAAAGTATTTGACGCTTCTGTTTTTCCAGCAATTACTTATTTCACTTATTTTCTCAGTTGAAAATCTTATCCTCAACCGGGGTCAAACACTGCGCACAAGTCTTACAGCAAATCTATTGTATTTATTGACATACTCTCCCCAGGACTCCGTATCCACGACCGATGTAGTAGAGGTCGCCGTAACGATTTGCTTAAAGTCCCTATTCATTCGAAAGTTAAAACTCTTAAGAGTTAACTTATACTCAGTCCCTTATACCAAGTACCTGTTTAAGTTCCATAAGAATGTTTTTTGTTAGGTCAATCGCCTTTGTACCCACTTGCTTCACAGTAACTTTATGTCCCTAAAAATACAACCGCGATAAAGATGTTCATTGTTTAAGCTTATTTTTAGCAGTTATTTGTTCAGGCTCTATTTAGCACCAAGGTTTTTAATACAAACCAGTAGCAATATAAAACTTCCATTAATAGGCAGAGGGAAGAAATATCGAACTACCAGAACTGAGATGTCGGCCAGATTATATTTATTTTCACGACTTCGTCATCAGTTTGCCTAAATTTTTATCTAACAGAAAAAGGAAAATCTTTCAGTTCAAAGTTTTAAATGATCTTAGATAATTTTTAAACACTAAGGTTCTTACTGGAGAGATTGAATCTAACCTAAAACGGAATGAACGATACAGTTGGCAAAAGAAATAAAAAAAATCAAAAATTTCAGTCTACATGTCCATTTCCTTCCAGGTATGATGACGTCATCTTCTCATTAGACTAACTTGGATATTCTCGATCTCAGAGGCAGAGCAGGCGTATTTGTTTGTTTGTTTGCTTTTGTTCTCGCTTTTTTTTTGTCTTTTGTTTTTGTTTTGTGTTGTTTTTTTTCTTGTGTTTAATTTTTGTTTTTGTTTTGTTTTTAGTTTTTTTTTTGTTTTGTTTTTTGACAAAAGCGCAGAGTTACATTGATCGCGGCCGCCCATGAACCTCTCCATTGGAGTTATTTTTTGACTCACTCCAACTATCTGTCAGTTTCAGCGTCCAAGATGTCGGGAGAACAGTATCATCGTTCACACCGCAAATACGCCGGCTTTGCAGGCTACCTCAGTCGCCAGCTTAATGCGATGTGACATAGGAAATAACACAATCATGAATAGTTTAGACACATTATGTTCAGCAATAAAACCATGTATACCTTGTAAAATCCAAAGTTTGTAAAGGTAAACTGGGTGCTGGTTTTACGGACATTTGACTCGGAAGGTTCATCCTGTGAATGAAGGAACAATAAGTAGCCTCCCACGCAGGCGTTTTTAGGGGAGCTCGTTTTTCATCCCTCCCCACAAACGCCTGCTCAACGGAAGACAACATAGCGTAGCTGGCGGGATTCTTGTGCTCAGGTCACTTTGACACGTTTAACATATTTTTAGAGTAAACGCAACATGGACAAAGACCCTCTCATACCTGTAGCTAACCTATAAAGAAAGTCAGTTCTCACCTTTTTTTTGTTTTCAACAAACCTGTTAACATAATCTTGTTACGTTGGCTTTCAAGGCTTCTTAGTTGTAAACTACACCGAAGAGTACGTTCTAAAATTTTCGTTAGATATTAACGCAAGCTTATTTAAAAATCTAGTGTTCACTGCTTTCTAAGGTTTAAAACGAGATCCCCAATTTGCAACCCACTATCACTACATATCACATAAATTATTAACAAAATATTTTTTAATTAATTACTCAATAATAAAATAATAATTGTGGAAAGGTCTTAAAACCAACCTCACATTCGTCTGATGAGGCTAAAGGAAAAGGCCGGGCCCAAGAGATATCTCTGTAATTAATTTTCCACAATAATCTGTCAAGCTCTTTCTTCAGCATATACTGCCTGAAAGCAAAATTACAGAGTTATATATACGAACGTCTTTTGGATACAGGTTTGTTTTTAAAAGGGACAGTTTTGATAATCCAACTGGGATTGCATGGGATTTTTAATTACGGACCTCAAGATCGGACGACGGCGAAAAGAAAGAATAGAATGCTATATTGAAACACCTCACTAGCAGTACTGACTGAATTGCTAAGGTTTACAATATATAGAAAAAAGTTATGAAATATAATTACACAAAATCCTTACATACTAACTATAGCAAATCCTACACCCACGAACATATAATTATATAAAATCTTAGACCAACTATGAATTATTAAAAAATACGTCGTGTGCATTTGTTTGTAATGGTATCAAGGCACCTATTGGTCTTGCGTTGCTTTACGGGGTATATGTCCTAGAGTTGTGAGATCTTTAGAGGGTCCCTCGCTGAATGGTATGAGAGGATGAAAAACATCAAGGGGATTTTCAACAATTTGTTGCGACGGCAACGACAGCGTCCAAAAAAAAGGCAATGGGGTGAACACGCCGGCAAAACGACTACTCTGCAATTCATCACACTTTAATTTAATGTACAATTCTTTGCCGACACTGCTTGCTTGCTTCAATTTTTATCGAGGACGTAAACAAGCTACGACAAAACTTTCTCTCTCTTTCTGATCTTGAATATGCTTCTCAGGAATTCAACTCCAGGAAAGTTCGCCTTTTAGCAAAGTGAGTGAGTTGGAATAATCGCGATGAAGACTGAAAGAACGCAAATTTACTTTTCAAGGGACTTTTCGCTGCCGTCGCATTACTCGAATGTTAAGATCCCTTATCCCGTTTTCAAGGCACGTACTTCTACATCTGAAAGGACATCGAGGACCTTATCAATAGGGAGATTTAGAGTCGCGTTTACTGCTAACGGCAAACGTGAATTTGCACCACGTGACCTAGTTTTCCGTCAACTCTAGCTTTACTGCTTTGCTCTACCCCAAAATTAGTAGTTCCACGTTAGTTTTGTCTGTAACAATTTTTGGGCTGTTTTTAGCCGGTCATTTTCTATTTTGAGAAATTCTCAACTTGAATGTGACGTTTGCCGTTTGCCGTAAACGTCACTCTTAATTTTTCTAATGTGAGGTAGAGTTACAATGTGTTTTAAAAGCTACGATTACCCTTACCTTGCAAGGATGATGAGAAAGATAATGAAAACGACGCCAGCAAATGCGCAAACACCGGCAATAATCACCCCTGAAGAAAAGGCAAAGATGAAAAATTCACAATTATTGAAATCAGCTTTCGTATGATGTGACGAATCATACAGAGCGAGGAGGGCGTTATCTACAGAGGACAAAGGCCGTGGTGAATAACATGCTTATGAACTAAGTATTTGAGGGGCTACACAAATCACTTCCAGACTGCTGCTTTTCCACAGCGTTGAAATAAAAATTTGCTCATTTGTCCTTTAGGGATGACGGTCGGTCAACAGGTCCGAAAACATCAGTAAACATTAACAAGACTTATTGACACCGGCATCGTTCAGTATGTGCTGAGCGGACAGAAAATTGACAACTGTGCTGGGCATTTTTTAAGTCACAGGCATACCAATATTATTCTTCAAAACACCAATTAAGGGTACTCAAAAGCTATTAGACTGTTCAAAGTCCCCTATCTTTTCGTAAGATCGTCAATATCGAGCGCTTACCGGTATGGGCGGCCATCTTGGTGTCATATGAGGGGGAAGGCGTCGAGGTTTATAGCCGTGGGGAGAAGGAGGCGAAATAATAGTCGACACTTATATAGCGCAGTATCCACTTATTGCTCAAAGCGCTGTACAATAATATGGTAAGAAACTAGAGTTACAAACTATTATAAGATAAAATTAAATTAAATAAAGCTACTAAAATCAAACATCGTAGACTAATTTAAATAAGTATGTCTTCACTGCGTCCTGAACTGGTGAAAAACCAGCTGATATCACGCGACGCCACAACTGGTTTCTCCGCGCGCGAAACCAGTCATTTCGTGAGGAAACCAGTGGTGAGTGACGTCGACAAAAAGGTTGGCTGTTTTCTCAGGCTACAACTGAATAAGTCAAATGAGCAAAGCCTTTTGTCCAACTTAACCAACCAAACAAACAAACAAACAACAACAAAACAGGGGGGAGACGTTAACTATAAGGTGACCGCAGTCATAATATTTCAAAGTTACCTATGTTTGCATTTCGGTTTGGAGTTGGAGTGTTCGATGGAGACGAAGTCGTGCAAATATCTCCAGAGAAACCACAAGGTGGCGAGTCCAAAGGCGTTTCACCGTTTGGCCACTCTATCTTGTCTTTGTCTAGCTCCACCGATGGATTTTCTTGAAAGGTATCGAACGTTATGATTCCCACTTCATCAGCGTAGGGAGGAGAACCTCATCAGCGAAGGGAGGAGAACAAACAAAAAATTACATGAAGAGAGCAAACTAACCGAGACCCGCTTAGAAACAATTTAAGACAATGCTTTGTTTCTAAGCATCAATTTAATCAACTGAGCACCATTTACTTGCCGGCATCAGAGGACTCGCTGCATGAAGTTAACAATTATTATAAAGCAGTCCATTGGATTGAATATACATGTAGCTTGTATTTGACCAGCTACAGTCGCACAACGTTCAAATTCCGTTGAAACCCGATTTTCTTTCGCTTCATTTTCGCCCCGATCACGTTCAAAAACAAACGTCAAACGTTTGACTAGCTCTTTACGCTGTAAATCCCTGACTACTTCTACCCACCAGCCAAACGTTGTTGCAAAGTATGAACTTAACAAAAACGTGGCTCCTAAAACAAAAGAATCTATTATCCAAGAAGGAGCACTTACAATTAGTTTTGGAAGCTGAACGGTTCCAGCCCATTTTAAGGATGCGAAGATTCTTAACGTCAGTAGTTCCATTCTGATTTATGAACACTTGTGCTCCCGACTTGCCTGTGTCAAAAAACAGAAGTGACATTTGTTAAAATTATATAAAAGGTAAAATATACAACGTAAAACCAGCCATAAAAGTAAAGAAAAAATTCATCCTTACTCGCTTCTACTTTCACAGTTTATTTGTTTGATTGTTTCTTTTCTGTCGTGTTTTTAGGATTACGATTTTTATTTCATTTATTTGTAAACTGTAAACTTCCCTTAGTTAGCCTTAATCTTTATAGTTTAGTTTTGCCCACACACAGCACTGTCCACAGCTAGCCTTGCTAGCTGTGGACAGTGGTTCAGTTATATTATCCCCTTTTTAATAAAGTTTGGTGGTGGTGTTATTGTTGTTGTTAGCTTGAGAAAATGGCCGACATTTGGCGATGCTGGTCTCCCGGACACTGGTCTCCCCGCGAAAAGACGTCTCAGGGAGACCTCTACCCCTGTTTAACTGTTAAAACTTGCTTAATCAGTCATATCCATACCATTAACCGAAATTTTTGACCAGTCTGTACTAATTGGGGTTTAACCTGCCAAACTGTTAAATATGCAAAAGTAATTCCAGTGTACAAGGGTGAAGACGAGACGTTACCTGAAAACTATCGGCCAATTTCTTTGTTATCAATTTATGATCGTTTATATGAGAAACTTTTGTATCGTAGACTGACAAAGTTTATAAACAAGAATGATATACTTTACGATTTGCATAATGGCTTTCGCAATAAACATAGTACCCAGCACGCGATTCTTGATATTGTGAACAACATAATAATATAATAATAATGTCTCTAATATGGACAATAGAAAGACCTCATGTGGAATTTTTGTAGATCTTAAGAAAGCATTTGATACTGTTAACCATGAGATTCTTTTGCAAAACTTGAACACTATGGAATAAGAGGAGTTATAAATTCTTGGTTTACTTCATATCTTTCAGATCGCCGACAGTCGATTGAAACAGACAAATGCATAATCTGAGACTGAAACGATCGTATGTGGAGTGTCTCAATGCTCTGTACTTGGAACCTTGCTATTTTTGTTATATATTCATGACATCAATAAATCTTCCAAGGAATTTATTTTTTATCAATTCGGCGATGATACAAGTCTAACCTATGCAAATGACAAATTACGTACTCTTGAACTAACTGTCAACAATGAGCTTGAGAAAGTAAGTGAATGGGTTAATGCAAACAAACTAATGCTCAACGTCAAAAAGTCTAATTATGTCATTTTTCGTCCGCCCCAAAAAAGAATACCTTTCATTCCTCAAATTAAGATTTTTAATCCAACTTTAAATACTAGAGTAATTACAGAGATGAAGGACTTTGTTAAATATTTGGGCATAATGATTCATTCTGAACTATCATGGAAGCATCATATTGACTTTATCTGTCACAAAATTAGTAGATCGGTTGGAAAAATTGCTAAAATGAGGCATTACATTCCACGGCATCTTCTTTTGAATTTATATCATGCACTTATTGCTCCTTATTTAAATTATGGTATCTGTGCATGGGGCAACTGTCCACAGACCTACCTCAATAAGATACTTGTTTTGCAAAAAAGTGCACTGCGTTTGATTTATTTTTCTAAACCCACAGACCATGCAATCCCTTTTTTTATTGAATTAAACTGCCTTCCTTTGCAGTCTTTTTTCTTTCAACAGTTAAGCTATTTAATGTATGACGTTCATGCTAAGACAGCTCCTAAAAGTCTTCTCGATAAGTTTGCGAAAATCAATACAAAACATCATTATAATACGCAATTATCTCTAGAACTGAAAAAATGACAAATTCTTTTACCAGAACACTCAACATATCTCATTTTCGTAAAAAATTAAATCACTACTCCTTTAATGTTCTCGGTGATAAAGATAATTATTTGAATGTTAAATATTTAATGGAATATTTTATGAAGTTAACCTGATATGTTGTATATACCTCCAGTTGTAATTTTAGTCTTTTTTAAATAACAAAATCCCCTGTACTTACGAATTTATAAGTAAGGTGTTTCTTTCTGTATGTTACTGTATTTCTTGTCTTTTCTTTCTTCTAAGCGGAGCTCCACGCACGCGCTTCGCGCGCGTGGACGGAGCCCCATAGCTAAGGAAATGTGGTAATCTACCCATCCGAGAAAATTTGGTAATCAGGTGACCGTACGACCGTCCATCCGCACCACAGGGAAACCAATGTTTACTCTCACACTTTCTTGCTAGTTTGGGAGCCCAATAGAAAACTAATTGCACATCAATGTTGTGATCAATTGACAGCTGTCAAAACAGGATATCCGCTGACCAGTATAACCTGACCGTAGCGCGGGCTCACGTGTCGACCCATCGAGGTCGAGTACTTTTTTGAAGTTATCCGCTGACAAATTACTAGTTTCAAATGATCGCAGGCTCAAGTCTATTTTTTCCAATGATTCATATGAAAATCAAATATGTTATGTTTCTGTCACTATGGCCCCGCACTGTCAAGATTTTGATTTCAAACTGACCTCGAACGCGAAAATCCAGCCACTTTTTTAAAAATAAAGGCGGGGAAGACCTTTTCTTACTATGGTCACGCGTTGGTCACGCTCTACGTCCAATTTTTGTACTCTGATTGGTCAAAATTTGACCGGTGAGTTCATGCGGAAAATTAATGCAGCATCTTGAAAGTTGTTTACTTTGACAGCTAAAGCTGGCAGAGTTTTGTGCCAACTTGTGATGTTTTTAACTATCTTTTTCCACCGGATGTACAAAATGAAATACAGCTGCCATTAAGAGTCTTCTGTTATCCATGGCTTGTTTGTTTATTAGGTTTTTGGTTGAGAAATGCGTCGCTTGTCAAAATTGGGTAATCCGATTTCGGATGGCATCGTTTTCGTCTTTCACCTAGCTCAATGCGTAAGAGGGTTTAAAAGTCTCAAGCAACTATGGCCTTCCTTGATATCTTTCAGGAACTGAATCTCGAATGGTAAGCCTGAGTAATTATTGTATTTGATGTTTGTTTTTGTTATATCTAATTTCATGAAGTCGAGCACAGTTTATGCGGCAAGTTTTTGCAAGATTTGAGTCAATGATCTAATCTAGTGTCAGGTTTGATATAACTTTAAAAGGCCTTCAGATATATTTTCTCACGGCAAAATTAATAGAAAAAAAAACTTTCCGAAGAATATTTCAAGTTATAAATTTGGCTGTAGAAAGAAAACTTTGAGTGACTTTCTTGCTTCGAGGAGTTCATCTTTGAAAAAACAAACAAACACTGGGAGGCCGGCTGAAAGGAAAACAAAATAAACTTAAGCTTAAGCTTTAAGCTTAAACGGCTCAGGATTTTTAGAGACACTTTAATACTTGTCTTCGTGAATGAAAATTGTTGTCTCTGTAAATGTTTTACCGAATTATTCTTCTTTTATTGATTGTTAGTAGTCTCTCTTGCAATTTTAATCGCTTGTCCGTGGTGTTTGTTTTCATCGTTCATGAACATCGCTTGCAGGAGTACTTAGAAATGTTGCGCGTATCAAACGCTTTATAAGATTACACATCGTTATAACTGGAACCATTAAACAACAAAAAATAATAATAATAAATTCGTTATTATGTTGAAGCGTATCTCCATTAAAGTTCATTCAAACACTCGACCACACTGACAGCTCGCACTAAAAGCCATTATGGCCATTAAAGGCCATTATGGTTCTTGAATGTGATAGAAGATGTTTGCTATTTTTTGGGTGTACATACATGTATATTTAGGCTATCAACTCGATGTAATGTTTCACTCTAAAATAACTTATCCTTTCCCTCAAGAATCAGATGAATGTGCCCTTAAGTTAACTGATTTGTGGATTACAAGTTTATTGTTTGATTTAAAATATAAATTTATTAATAGGAGCTTCGCTTTTAGCCCTGGCTAAATCTATATATTATGTACTTTAATAACGTCTTTATTTAAAGTCTTGTCCTGCCTAGATTAGCATAATAGCTATTTGCAGGACATAAAGTATTGTAACTTTACATTTCTTTAAATAAATACATTGTTGCTGTTGTTGTTGTTGTTGGAGGATTGAACGCAGAAATTCTACAGTGATGACACGTCACTACCCAGATCTGGGTAGTGTTACTTCATCAGTATACAATTTTTGCACTCGCTCCTCTGAAGTCATTTCGCGGAGAAATCTGTGGTGGCGCCGCGGAATTTCGGCTGTTACCATTTTAATAGAACCAGAAATTTTGATCCTTACTTCGTCTTCTACTTCCAAGATATGATCAAACAACTGTTATGTAGACTACTTATAAAACCAAATTCCATCAAAACAGTAGACAAGGCAGGTGATAATTCTTTCTTTTACTTACTTGTATAACTTGAGTTCAGCATGTTTGCAATTATGTTTCGACCGTTTGGTTCTTCATTTCTTTGTAATGTGTTATTTAACGCCACTGCATACTGGAAGATTGCATCATATAAATAAGCAGCGACTAGACGTATATTTTTCCGCGTGACATTTGGCTGTGTCAGTAGAAACAAAAATTGGAGAAACAAATAAATTAGCGCGTTGCTAGATTCACGATCGTCGAGCAACGACCCAAAATCAACTTTACAATCTTTCAAAGAAATATTCAAGGGCCACTCTAGCCAGAAGAATTCAGGTGGGCGTAATCGTAACGTATATCATGTCATAAAAATAATTAATACTATCAAGCTATTCACTGTAGGACCTACTATTATTAATAGTGCAGAGGTCTCGTGTCCACCCCACTTAACCCTCCTAATTAAATGTGTAATTATAGTTAAAGATAAAGGTTATCAAAACATAAAGGTTATCAAATATTTGCAAAGTTACGACGCTGTACGCCACTTGTTACTCTTAGAGATTAATGGGTTAATGAATACAGGCAAAAACTACGTGTACAACAAGAAAAAGCCAACTTACTTTAGATTCAGGAAACGTACTATTTTCATCAAATTTTTCAACAACTTGCTTCTGAAACTCTTTGAACGTATCTCTCCCTACTTGTATTGTTTGAATCTCCACTATAATGACAGACTCAAACGCTCGAAAGTATTCGCATTGTTCTATTTTCTTGTCCTCTATTCCCCTCTGAACCACATGGTATAGATTATTGTTACCCCGATTAAAAACAAATTGCTCTTGATCAAGTTGTACAATTATGAAAGCATAATCGCCATCTGTCAGCCCCTGATCATATGCGAACGACAGAACCTGTGGCCCAACACGATAATCACCGAGAATAAGCACAACTACAAGACAAGACAAAAATGAAGACTACTTTAGTCTATTACAATGAAACACTTTACTTATTAACTGCCAAAAGTAAAAGTCAGAGGTGGAAATTTGCATTTGCATGCATGGCGATTGCAAGTATTTCTACTTTTTTTTTTGGAACCCACGTATTTCCGTTTTATTCCGTGTACACATGAATTCTCTTTTTAGGTGGGCTGTACTAAAGGGGGGTGGCTAGCCACCCAATCCTCGATCCCCCCCCACCCCTTGATCCGCCCTGCAGGTCTTCGAATCGAATTTCATTTATTTTGCATCTCCCAAGGATTTCCGGTTCCAGCTCTCATTCCCATTATTACTTGTAAATATTTCGAGATCAGCGCGGAAAACAAAACGGGGCTCATTTCGGAGATATATCCACGACTGAACTCTGATAAGAAATTCACAAAAATCACAGAATTTGGCAAGAGTGCTACGAAAATTGCGAAAATAACAAAATTTCACAAGGCCATTAACAAAAAGCGACGAAGAAATGGAATTAAGGCCCAGAAAAGCCCCAACGAACGAAAAACAAAGCGAAAATTACGAAAAACTACAAAAATTTAGGACAACAATGAAATTTAACATTTGTTCTTCATAGAAATATCTATAGCTATCTAAATAGGCATATTTTTAGGTGAAATATTGAAAAAAGAAAAATGTCCACTGCTTCTAGAGGAATTGACAAATCCTCCACACACGGGCGAGGTTTTCGGTGACGCGTGATGGGTCCCAAATTATCAGCGTACCTTGCCCGAAGTTACCTTTTTGGTGGCGAAGCCGCCATGTTTGCCTGGTTGTCTGACTATTCGAAATACTCAAAACTTAGGGCAGGCGTGATTTCAATTTGACTTCTTCCCAATCTTAACGTGGCTCTGCCGCCAAAAAATCTGCAGCACTCGCCTGCTAATCCCGCCAGTTACGCGGGCTAACTGAAGATAGTTTCTGGGTTTGAAGGGCAAGCGGTCTTGTTTGGAAGTTTATTTGTTCTTGTTTATCTTCTGGGTTTTACTGGAAAATATGGCTTCAGTATTTTCTCTTGGCCAAATGTAACTAAGGAATTTGACTGTAAAATGTTGTTATTACTTGAAACAATTGAAAATAGCTAACAATTAGGGCTTCAGGATTCATTACCCTCACTGCTCATGTATAATGAAATCCTATACTTTCTCTTGCGAGATTTTGTCTTAAGGTAATTCCCTTGAAATTGTTCTACTATCAAACTTTTTTTGAAACTTGGCATAATCAACATTCATGATATGAACATTAAAAAAATGCAATAAAAAGATGGGGTCACCGTGCTTGTTTACGCGTCAGCAGGCTCTTAAACTGGGGTATTTTACTGGTCGCGCGTTAAAAATTCGAATCCCCTTCTCACAGAATTAAGTCTTTGTTACTTGAAACACACAAAATTTGAACTTGAACATAAATCTTCTTTTATTTAAATAAGCAGCATTGCTTCATTTAATTCGTTTTTGATTGCCTGGTTGCAGTGATATTGCACTTTTTCGGACAATTCCGTGGTTAGCTTGAATCCTCGCCTTGACCCAAATACACCAAATACGAAACTATTTTCCAAAAAAAAAACATGTTCTACTATCAAACTTTTTCTCTTCTTCAAATATGTTCTTTATTAGACTGTTCTTAGCAAATATCTGGGAAAAAAATCGGGGGTCACCGTGCTTTTTTCCTCACAAACTGCTGTGAAAAGTGGACATGGTTTTGAGATCGCAGTCAGGATGGATAATTTGCGCGGTGGAGACTGGGGCGAGATACAAAATAATACCCATCGTGTTCGAAGTATGCACTCGAGATCAAGCTTGTTTTCGGTTGTTTTTATGTGTTTCATATCGCCAACACAGAAAAGAGTACAATAAATACCAAGGAATGAGGTAAGACAAGATTTGATGAGATTTTGGAGTTATGAATCTTTATTTTAGACTATTTTGTAGTGCCGGCGTTCTGTTTAATTCCAATTTCGATTTTTTGGCTTTTGCACAATAACGCTTGACAAAGAAACTTGAAGAAAAGACTATTGATTCCAATTCTTCATGTGTTCGCTTGTTTGGTTTCTATACACAGCAAAGTGTATTCAGCAGCAAACTTCGTGTTTAGATCAAAGACTGGTTTCCCTCGCGCGGTTCTGGTTCTACGGTGGGTCTTGTTTGTTCCAGAAATATTCGTCTCTCCACTCTCGGAGTTTGAACAACATATGCACAGTAGCGATCCCAGGCCAGATACTGGCCCGTTAATGCAGCTGGAGAGCCGTAGAGCTGTCCCAAAAGCTTCACAGCCCCCATAATTCAAAGCCTCAGCCAGGACATTTTAATAATTCCACAACTCGACGGCCGCGAAGTGAAAAACCACTGCAGACTTCGGGATCACGTCCATTTGTTTCATTTTCTTGTTTTTCGATAGAAAACCAGGAAGCTGTCAGACGATCTGCGGCATTATTATTGCGAATAAAAGCTTTAGCTCTGCAAAAGCGGCCCTTGTTTGCTCTTTTAGCGCTAGTGGGAAGAACTGCCGCCATCTTGGATGTCACAATATTATGCGCAGTAGAGGGTGCGCAGTGCAAAACAAGGGAATTACCTTAAGAATAACATGAATGCAAACAACTATAGCTTACAAGATGAGGTAAAACTTCATCTGCTTGTCAAAAGATGTAGTCAAAAGAGAAAGGCGAATAGACACATGTCCAAGCTCTAAGAATCGTTTTGGGTTATTCGATATTGCAAGGGTTCCTTGGAATAAAGAACGAAGCATATTATATGTCTCTTTTGCAATCGAGATTTACGCGGCGTACTTCGCTTGTAGAAGAGCGCTACAAGCCATAGCTTACAAGATGAGGTAAAACTTCATCTGCTTGTCAAAAGATGTAGTCAAAAGAGAAAGGCCAATAGACACATGTCCAAGCTCTAAGAATCGTTTTGGGTTATTCGATATTGCAAGGGTTCCTTGGCATAAAGAACGAAGCAAATCATATGCCTCTTTTCCAATCGAAATTTACGCGGCGTACTTCGCTTGTAGAAGATACACACCTGCAGCATCGCTTAGAGGTTGTGTTTTTATTTCCATAACAAAGGGAGAACGGTTGTGACAAAATCGCGAAAAAACATGAAATTCATAAGTTTTGCAATTTCCGTTAAATTTGTAAAATCAGCAGCGCCGCTTGAGGATATGTTACGTTGTTACTTGACTTATTTACCTAACGAAGGGGAACAGGTTGTGAAAACCGCGGAAGACTCTGACGAAAAAATCGTGAAATTTGTAAATTTTGCAATTGCCGTTAAAATTGTAAAATCCGCAGCGCCGCTTTTCGTAAGCGTATCGCGAAAAATCTTTAAATTTGTAAATTTTTAAGCATTCGCAAGGTCATAGCGAAAAATCGTTAATTTTGCAAATTTTCCAGTTTTCGCAAGGCCATCGCGAAAGATCGTTAATTTTACGAATTTGGTAGCAGAGTTCAATCCTGGACATAAGTGTCATTTCCGATCAAGATAATAATACTTCGGGTGACTCATTTTGGGGCCAAGATCAGTTCAAGGCCTGTACAGCCGGGGCTTTTTTAAGTGACGTCCTTCCAATTTTAAATTATAACGGTCACTATTGCGTTGAATCACAATGGCTATTTGCACGGTACTGTTTGAAACCTTAAGTTTTAAGTTATTTTGCCAAATTACACTTAATAATAATATACAAATAAAAGGTACAACTAAAGTGCTTACGTACTTCTGGATTCTTCCTTGATCCTTTTAATGACCTTTTTCATAAATGGAGCACGTTTATCCGGTGTCATTTTGTTTGAACAGTTATAGTTTGTCGCCAAAGTTACGTAGCACCTATGCAAAAAGACGAAGACAAATTATATTTAATTAACACTGAGTGTAAACAACAACAACAACTACAACAGCTATTATTCAACTAACCCTTAATAGTTACTTCAAATAACCCTTAATACTACTAATTCTTTATAACCAGCTACCGGTGACCAAATTTGGAAGATACTTGTCAATATAATAATTATAATTGACATCATTTGTACAGTAATGGAGATTGAAAAATTGGCAGAGGATTCGTAATTTACAGTACGGACCGAAAAAACGAGGCTAATAAGATGTTTATTATATGGCTTCTTCCAGTTTGGGGGACCGGAAATAAGGTGCAGGGCGCGCGATTTGACAGTCATTTGCCAGGCGTCAACAAAAAGTTTTTACTGGCTCACGAAAACAATAACATATAACAAATGGTTTCCGAGAAAGTTAAAACAAATATTCGCCATATTGAAAACGTCGAAACTAAGAGCACTGTAAGTTCTAGCTAGTAATGTAACGCTGGAGTATTTTGGAAACCGGACACTGTCTGTCTCGAAGTCGTTTCCATCTTTCCTCCGTTGGTCCTTGTAAAAAAAAAAACACTGCAAAAGGCAAAGAAGCTTTTCAAGGTAAGTTTTTTGTCATTGTCGAAGCATTCGCTCGTTAATTTCTTTTGGGGAAACCTCTCGAATTTCTGCCAGTTCATTCTCGTCTGTGATCTACGTTAAAATTTAAACACTGACTAGAATTCTCTTCCCCTGTAAGGTTAAGATTCAGTTTTTACATCAGCTTCGTTCTCATTAAAAACAAAGTTAGGTTAAAATTTGGAAAGGCAAAGTCAACATCCCAGTCCTCAGGGTTTACAGACATACTTTAAAGTTTATTCGGTCAAAACCAAGAGCACTGTAAGTATTCACTCGCCAATGTGACGCTGGAGTCTTTTGAAAACTGGACATTATGTCAGGCTCGTTAAAGTCGCTTCTATCTTTCTTTCGTTGGTCTTTGAAAAAACACTACAAATGGCAAAGAAGCTCGTCAAAATGATTGGGTGCAGGTATGTTTATCATATTTGTCAGAGGTATGTTTATCATATTTGTCAGAGGTTTTTCTCCGGGTACTCCGGTTTTTCCCTCTCCTTAAAAACCAACACTTTCAAATTCCAATTCGATCTGGAACGCACGGACACGTTTCAACGAGTAGTGATCCGTGGGTAAACAAATTACATAAACAAATTACATTACAAATTACAATATTTGTCAAAGGAATTACTCATTTTCTCTTAGACAAAACATCTTGAACCCCCGCCAGTCGATTTTCGTCTTCTTAACTGTGTAGTACGATAAAATTTTCAAACACTGACTAGAATCCTCTTCGATAAGACTACAAGTTAGTTTCTTCATCGCTTTCGTTTACAAATAAACACGGTTTAAAGTGTGGAAGGACAAAGTCAACATCCAAGTCCTCAAGGTTGACAGACGTCTTATAATATAACTTTATTTAAACCTTTTTTCCGAGGTAAAGAGATTTAGAGCTCCGAAATGAGCATTTTCTTTGAACTTTTGGTCCGTATAGCAAGTTACGTACTGCAAATTGACCAATCGCATGGCGAAAACAGACTCAGCCGTATAATGAGAATTATGTAGACCTCCGCGAAGAGTGTCAATCGATACATTAGATATACCATCGAGTCAATCGTATATAGCTTGCATCTTCCGAATGTGGTAAGCACCAGACGGTTGTGAAGAATAAGCCGGGGGATTTGAGCCAATCAAAAAAGACGAAATATTTTGAATGATAATAGCGGAGCTCCTTGCGCGCGCGAAGCGCGCGCGAGCGGAGCACCATAACTAAGATAATTTGGTAACCTATCCATCCGATAAATTTTGGTTATGACGTCAGCGTACGTCCGTCCGTACGGACTTTCCGGGTAGTGGAAAGTAGTCCCCATGGACTCTTGGGGTAGGGGAAAGTAGAGATTTTTTGGCGGGAAATCGCATGGCGCAACGTCGCGCAATTATATGGCGCAACTGGTTTTGAAAAAAGAAAAGTAACTTTATAGCAAAAAGAGCTTTGGACAGAGCCTTTATAACTTTTTATTACAACTTACGAAAGCTATTATGTCAACAAACAACAGCAGAGAGATTTTAGCGTGTAGACGACAGGTTTTAAGCAGAGAGCAAAGAGAAGGTGAACGGCAGAGAGCAAGAGTCAACACGCGTAGAGCAAGCGATCGCCAGAGAAAGCGCGTTACAAGTAGAGGAAGAAGACAAAATTTTAGCGAAGAAAGTCGGCAAGTAGAAAGAGTCAGGGCGAGAAGAAGGAGAAAAAATTATGGTGAAAAACGCCGGCAAGCAGAACGAGACAGGGCTATTATAAATAGACAAAGGCAACGCGAAAGAGAAATACAAAAAAATGAATACAAAATAATGACATGATGACAGAAAGTGTTGTGTTAGTGTCACTTTGGCCCCGCGCTATTAACATTTTGATTTCAAACTGATCTCGGACGCGAAAATTCAGCCAGTCATTTAAAAATACAAGCAGGGAAGACAGAGGCTTTTCACTTTTCTCACCATAGTCACGCGTTGATCACGCTTAACGACCGTCCAATTTTTATGCTCTGATTGGTCAAAATTTGACAGGTGAGTTCATGCAGAAAATTTTTACAGCATCTTGAAACTTGTTTACTTTGACAGCTGAAGCTAACAGAATTTTTTGTCAACTTGTTATGTTTTTTGCTGTCTTTTTCCACTGGATGCATAAAATGAAATACAGCTGCTATCAACAGTCTTCTGTTATTCATGGCTGGTTTGTTTATTGAATTTTTGGTTGAGAAATGCGCCGCTTGTCAAAGTTGGAAATCCGATTTCGGATGACATCGTTTTCGTTTTGCACCTTGTTGGATGCAGGTTGAAAAGTCCCTCAAGCGATTCTGGCCTTACTTGATAGCTTTTAGGAACTGCATCTCGAATGGTAAGCCTGAGTAATTATTGTATACAGTGTATGTCTTTGTTTTTTTATATCTAATTTCATGAAGTCGAGCGCAGTTTATGAGGCTAGTTTATGCACTTTGGTATTAAGATCTGAGACAATGATCGATCTGATCTAGTATGAGGTTTGATATAAGCTTACAGAGCCTTAAAAAGCGTTTAGTCGATATTTTCTCTCCGCGATTAGAAAGAAAAAAGCGTTCCGAGGAGTATTTAGTGATAGTTTTGGCTGTAGAAAGAAAGCTTTGAGCGATTTTCTTGCCTCGAGTTCATCTTTGAAAACAGTAAACACCAGGAAGCCGGCTAAAAGCTTTAGGCTTAAGCTTAAAGACTCAGGATTTTTAGAGACGCCTTTAATACTTGTCTTCGTGAATGAAAATTGTTGCCTCTGTAAATGTTTCACCGAATTACATTTCTTTTATTGATTGTTAGTAGTCTCTTGCAGTTTTGATCGCTTTGCCGTTTGTTTTCAGTCGTTCATAAACATCGCTTGCAGGAGTACTCAAAATGCCGCGCGTATCAAACGCTCTTTAAGATTACACATCGTTATAAAACCATTAAATAATAAAAAAAATAAACACAATAAATTCTTTATTATGTTGAAGCGTAACTCTTTTAATGTTCACTGAAAATTAGGCGCTTGTCAAAAGTGAGAACCGGCTGGCCGTATAGGTGATTTTGGAAATTTTTTGAACGGTTTTGCTAAAGATCCCTAAAAGCCCACGCGTGCTTCGTACGGTTCTGAATATTGAATCAGTTCAATTTGTCTGAAAAATTGTGAAATACTGCATTTTGTCTGAGGTCTGTATGATAAAAACAGCGCCTCATATTACTGTTTCACCTCGGATGTGATGTATAAAAAGTATAAAATGTTGGTTTACACGCACGCAGAGTTGTTTTCAAGATTTTGTTAAGTAAACTTGTCGAACGCAATTTTTTTTTCCATGAATTCGCTTTCCAGGCCTAATCTACTGTGATCAAGAGCCATTATGGCTCTTAAATGTGATCGAAGATGATTGCTATTTTTTGGGTGTATATATACGGCTATCAATTCGATGTAAGATTTTTTCCATTCTAAAATCACTTAGCCTTAGCTTTCCCTAAAAAGCCACATATGTGCCCTTAAGTTAACTGATTTGTGGACTACAAGTTAATTGTTTGATTTAAATTATAAATTTATTAATGGGAACTTCGCTTTTAGCCCTGGCTAAATCTATATATTAATACCAGTTATGATCACTTCATATACACGTTAAAGAACAACGGGCCAAGAATATAGCCTTGCGGTACTACAAGCATCATCCTCAGTAAGCTTTATAGTCTGTTCCTAATAATGCACACACATTGATGCCTTTTCCAGATAAGAAAAACAGAAGGGTCCGCTTGAGCTTCTCCTGCAACATGCCGTCAAAATGCTGTCATGCTATCAAAGTGTTTGCTTGAATCCAGCATTTTCACAGCTGCAAATCATTTTCTTGCCATTAGCCGCCTAGAGCTACCGGTAAGAAAGGAGCACTCTAAGAGAATCTATCGAGTGGAGTTTGTTGTTTCTGCTTTGATGGACGGAGAGTTTTCTCTTCTTAGAAGTAAAGTAACACGTGAAGTGCTCCTGTGCAACTTGTTTCATTGCTTTGCAAAAAGCCGCCAGCAGCAGTGATATAGGTCTATAAAGTATTAATAACACTAAATGGAGACTAAAAGTACTTAATTCCCAGTAGTAATAGCACGTACCTGTAACTAAGAAGGTCCTGTTTAAAGAGGACGTGAATTCCTTCTTTGCTAAACTCTTTGACCACGGCTTCTTTATATTCAATAACTCGAGCTGTGTTTTCGTATAGCACGGCCACCTGATTCCAGTTAAACTCTTTAAGGAGTTTGATCAAACCTTGAGATAGTTTAGGAATTTCCAGTTGTACCTTGGTCCTCGCAAATGTTGAATACAGAGAGCTGTCATACATTGGCGCATTACACAACTAGTGAAAAATAAAGAGAGAGTTAAAGAAAATCTTGCACAAACCAAACGTTAGCAACTCTAGCCTTTTGAGTGCTCTCAAAACTTCCCAAGTGCCTCATATCTCTACATACGCACAGATAAAGCATGAACCAGTTGTTTTATACATTAAAATGGCATCCCCAGTCAATGTGGCAGTTTAATAACTTAAAATATGATTATTGCGCACGCGTATGCTGAAAGCAGTAGGCGTCAATGTCTATAAATTAAAACCTGAATTAGAATTATTATTTTTAATAAATTATTAGGTGCGATTTGTAAATAGGACTTTAAGGATTAATTAGTCATTGTTTTTAGAATTGTAAACTCATTTTATTATTAGGTACGATTTGTAAATAGGACTTTAAGGATTAATTAGTCATTGTTTTTAGAATTTTTGGAATTGGAAGATATACTAGGATTTTTCAGTAGGATTTGGTTGAGGTCAATGTAATGCGCAAATGAAAATTTCTTTCCGATCCCTGGATTGATATTTGCGCAATACAAATCAATAAACATTATCAAATATTATTAAAACGTGACTATATTTTGTTTTTACCTCATAGTTTGCGAATGTTTTTGTCTTAATACTGAGATAATTCAAAATTTAGAAGAAGTTTAAGATAACATTCCAAAGGGTTTTAGAATCCATTTAAGCAATAGAAAATGTTTTCCTTGTTTGCATAGCCTGATATAAACACGACAGGGGTTGGGAGAATTCGAGACAGTTATGCAAACCCGAGACGAAGTCGAGGGTTTGCATAACTGTCGAGAGCGCGCGTACTATCTTAGTAATTTTATAAATTGCGATGGAAAACTACTAATACACCGGACAAATTTTTATGAACGAGAAGATTTTGCAAAGAACGATTTGCACACGCCATAGCGCACACTCACTTCATTACCCTGCTATCTGTTAACAAAAGGTTAAAAAATTTCCAACTACATGGCGTTTTAAAACACATAATAAATAAAGCTTAAACATGCAACATTGAGTTAGGATGCACTTGAAAGAAAGAACTCATTACTAACGCTATTGAATTTAATTAGGCAAATATTCTAGTTATGTTATAAATCAAGAGCCATAATGGCTCTTGTATAAATACAGTTATTAAAAACTTAATCATTGGATAATGCAATGCTAGAGCACTGATAGGTGTAGCCATCATGGTATATGAGTCATTATACCATGCTCTCCAAATATGGTAACTGTACGCGAGGGCTCACTCAAAATTAAAAACAAGATGAAAATCGGTTGTTTTTACAAATAAAGTCGGGAAGAATATTCGATATTTTGTGGGCGTTATTAATAAAACAATTTTTCCACTCACGCGTGTTGGGTATGAGATGATTACAGCGAACTCATGTCCAACGAGCACTCGTGGAATAATTGTTAAGTATAAAGAAAGCCCATGCTTTGGCGGATTTAGAGGCGTGCGGGGAACACCCCATGTACCTTGCCTGAAATTGCGTGAAAATCTTTAAACCTTTAAACAATAAATTAATAATTAGTTTATGTGGAGCTACAATGAGGGACAAAAGTGTTTACACACTTCCATAAAATGTCCCCTTTTTGCATAGTGGATATACTTATTCCCTTCCCCTGTCTACCCCAACCCCTTCCCCCCAAAATAAAATGTTGACTTTGGACCCTCAAGTCTTTTTTTTACTTCAGACAACATTGATTTGGGGGGTGAGGGGATTTACGGCGTTTAAACAGAATGAAATAATAAATGAATTAAATGTTTGTTAAAAGCACCCGTTTTAAACAAGAGTGTCAACTACTTTTGTCCCTGATTATAGCATGTCTCCCGCGACCCTTTGTTCTAAGTTATCTGGATCCAAGCGTGTAGTTCATACATTTACAGCACAGCAGGCACCCGGTGCAGAAGAACAAATACAAGGAACTTGTTGTTGCATTGCTGACAATTGGAAAAGTTAGTAAATTCACAAAGAAAAGGGGACAAGAGAAAGGAATAGAAATGGCATGAATATGTTCAAAAGTCACGTCAAACAAGGAGTCGCAGGTAAGAGGTTTCACTGCAAAGTTTTGAACTTTTGACAACATTTCTACCATCTAATAGGGTGTAGACAAAGGGAAATCCGGTGGGGAATTTGTTTTTTACTATAATAACATCGAGAATTTAATGTTCTTTAGAAAATTGCGCGCAAAAAAACAGAGAAAAAACAAATTGTGATCTCGTTATGTCATTTTCCATAGTCGATACATATGGTCGTTTATAACCGCCGCCCCAAGATCCACATACAAATTCTCCAGACTGATCTCCATACATTTCTTTTAAGAATAGTTGAGAGAATTTGGGTTAATATCAAAGCGTTCTTCCTTTGGTAACCAATTTAGTAATTCTCATAACCTTTACTCTTGATGATCTGCTAATGTTGTTAGGAGAAAATTGATGTTGGTCACTCTTGGGACCTAAAGGGTTATTAACAATCGGCAATCAAACTAGCCTGAGAAAACAGCCGACATTTTGTGAAGCCATCATTGGTTTAGCCGTGAAATGTCGTCTGAAAAACAAGCGCTGAAATTCCATACTGATGACAAGTCACTACCCAGAACTGAGTAGTGCTACTGATTGATCGTGTCGCGAGGAAAATTTGCTTCAGCCAATCAGAAGCACTACCCAGATCTAGGTTGTGGCACATCTTCAGTATGGAATTTCTGTAGTCCTTCATCAGAACTCATTTCGCGGGGAAACCAGTACAGTAAAATACCTGAATTACACTACTCACGTATGATATCATAGGTACATTCTCCACATTAGCTAGACGCGCCCCCACATCACAGTAGCATGCGGGACCTATGACGGCGTCCACTCGTTTCTCGTAAATCTGGTAGATGAGTGCTTTTAGTGCCAAATTTCGGTCACACTTGGTATCGTTCCAAACTAAGGATAAGTGATGACCTGGGAGAAGATGCGTGCTGTTGTTGATGTTCTCCAGTGCCAGAAGGGAGGCCGGTGCATACCTTATACCGAATAAATCCGCCGACGATGTGTCTGGAGTAGTGTATGGAATTAACAGTCCCACAGTAAAATTTCTACCAGTCGTATAAGTCATAAAGGTCTTGAGGAGAAGGATTGGTAAGAGAAGAATGTGAAAATCTGTCATTATTCGTTGTCGCAGTGTTAATACTTTCCCCTTATGATCTTCGCTGGGACGTCCTGTTACTCCTACAAGCCCACCTTCTTTGAACGGCTGCTGGAGAAAACAGAGCGCTTGTTAAAATTGATCCCATTCCAAGAGTGCCAATTTCAATTACGAAGCATAACTTACCCTGAGCTAATCACTGAGCGTGTCTTAAATTGACGGAGTGGTGTCACGTTATTAAAGAAATTTAGACCATGTTCACACTATAACGGATAGCTTTTCGTGCCGACACGAAAATTTATCCAGCATAGTATACAATAGACTACAAGTAGACCCCCATTTTTCCTCAGGAATAGTAGAGCAAACGAAACGCGAGCACGGGTGAAAATCACCCCACGCGAGAAAAGGCGTCACGCGGCAGGGAGAGAGTAACCTCATTTTTTCTCTCTCCCCACCGCGTATCGCCTTTCTCGCGTGGGGCGATTTTCCACGCGCGCTCGCGTTTCGCTCGCTCTACTATCCCTGAGGAACTCGTAGTCTAAGTATACAACTATCTCCCGAACGGGAGGTGAATAGTGGTGGATGGTTATACCGCGACGCGAAGCGTCGAGGTATATACCTAGCGCTGTTCACCAACCCTGAGGGGGATAGTTGTTTTAGTATTTACCAAATCAGTTGAATCAAAATGGAAAAAGTGACTTTTTGTAAATCAAAAACGTCGCTTAGTAGGAACTTTGTTCACAATTTACAAACATTTCGGGGATTTTGTCAAGTGCATTCTTACGATTTTGTTGCAAATTCAGCATGAAAAAAATTTTCTACCTACCAGTAAACACCGACAAGCTAAAGTTGGTCGCTTTCTTGGTATTTGTTTGAATGACTGCTTCATTTATTGCTCAAATTTCGTCTTCCGAAAATGTCTCGAAACGAGACGCCATCTTGGCTCTGGTCGCAAAACAGTGAATAGCCAAGGATATTCCTAGTTACGGGAGCCAATCAAAACGCGCAAAAATTTCTACTCATTGATTTGGTAAATACTAATATGGCCTCTCCGATATGTGACTCTCCACTTTAGAGATCGGCGCGGCGCAGCAGCTTCGCTCCGTTGCAGAAATTGCGCCGAAATCACCGTTGTTATGTGTGAACAGAATCCCTATTCGGTATGGTTTTTGTGCCGACCCAAAAGTTAGCGGATCAATTTAGGTTTCCGGGAAACTGCACACCTACCCCTCCCCTATCTCAACGTAAACATTTGCGTCTCACTTGGGGCAAAATGTTGGGTTAGGGGAGGGGTAGGTGGGCAGGTTAGCTATTCGGTATAGTGTGAACATAGCTTAAGCCACCAAGTTGAGTAGAATATTAAAATTACCGTTGAAAACAATGAAGAACAATTAAATAAGATAGAAAAAAGCAAAGGAACGACATAACTGAAGGGGATGAAACGTGATTTTGTTCCCTCTGTCTCCTGCGTTCCTGACGCATAAAAATCTCCGTAGAAGCAAAATAATTCATGGCATGCGTCCCGTATGACGCAAAGTTCGATCGATCGATCGATCTGAACGTGAGAAATATCCCCTTCGTGTATTTTTGTGGCAGTTATTATGGCTGTTGTTTACTGATGTATATTTCTTTTAGCTTTTGTTGTACTTTAAAATAGAAGGACTAGTTTCATTTCAGTACACTGTAATACAAAATTTTGAAGTCTGTCTTCAGATTAACTGTTTGGTTACATAAACGCCCAAGCATTTTCCATTACGGACTCGTTTTTTTTTTTAACTGGGACTCATTGGTTCGGGACTGGGACTCATGATTTTTCACAAGACGAGTCCCATAACTATTTGTAACAAAATCACTGGATGAATAGGATGACTGCAATTCAAGTGAAATTTGTGAAAAGTGTAATCTAGGAGTTGAACAAAGTTTTATCTTTCTACGTCCTTGGTAATTTTGAATTATAACTCCCAGGATGCTTCTTTGTCTGTCACCGGCGAGTTTCCGATTTTGTGGTTTTAGAAACGGAACAACGACCCGAACCACATGAAGGTTCTCGTAACTGAAGATCGTATCAATAAAGGAGCTATGCAACGGCACGGGCAGTCGGCCAGAATATTTTGTTAGGTCTTCCCAGTGCACTTGCCCTTACTTGAAATTAACGTCAGCGAGGAAATTAACTTTGTAGTTAACAAGTATGTCTCCCAAGACAAATTTTGATAAACTATTAATATTTGTAAAGAACAGTTTTTAGAAAACCCCTATTGCAATCTTCTTCAATCAAACCTTCCTTCAAATGAATATTTCAGTCAAATCTATTCAGTCCCGCCTCACCATATGTTGAACTTCCAATCCTTTGAAAAGGGGTTTTCTTTTCTTTCAAACGGTGTATTAAGTGATCCATGGCGATGGGAAGATATGTCGTTGTGTCTTCTAGACAAAATATTTTCAACAGTTGATGGTTTTTCCCGTCCCAATAATAGACTGTGTGAATTAGAGCTGAACATTTTGTTGGCTTGTCTGAGCTCTTTTTACTGGGCAAAAACTGAACACAACTAGTAAGATTTGGAGGAAAATGGCTTGAGCCAGTGCTCATAGCAGTATTTATTCAAATATGCATCTTCAACAAACTGTCCAGACGTAATCTGCATGGCCCAGTAACGTTGAGGGCAGAGAAGACGTTGTTGTGACAACAAAAACGAAGAACCTCAACCTATATAGTCCGCGAGAAAACTGGGCCGAGGCCATGACAAGAAGACAGGGCGGGCAAGAAAAAGTCTTTATGCTCGCCTCATGTAAGGAAGTCCAGATTTCGGAATCGGTGAAATTTTTGCTTGTGGAATCTTGAATCTTGAAAATTTTTGCTAGTGGAATCCTGAATCCTGGGCCTTGAAATTCGGAATACAGGTATAGGAATCCGGAATCCCACTCACAATTGGAATCCAGAATCCAAGTTCCACTGAAAAAGATCTGGATTCCAGTAATAAGAATACGGTTCCACGGCGTTGGATCCAGAATCCAAGACTTTCTTGTTACATGGGGCGATTTATGCACTAATAATAAACGAGGCGAATGACTCAAACCAAACGTGCTTGCAGTCCTCCTTTTCTCTTAAAATCCGTCTAGTTCTTATCTCAACCAGTTCGATTGCAAACGACGACGTTACGTTACAATAAGGGATTAGGACCAGACGAGAAAAGACGGACTGCGGACTCTTTTGTCGTAAACAAACCCTCCATCAGCCCAGAAACTGAGTAACCGATTGGTTAATTTTACAGCTGCTGACAGATCATTGACTGGTCTGTCGGGGAGATGCAAGCGATAAAAATAGTCACGAGTCACAACTAAACGCGAACAATTACGAACCTAGCGGTAATCGCTTGAAAACTAAAATGTTTAAGGATATCTTACAGAAGGAAACTGATGTAAAATTCCTCAAGAGAAAGGAATTCAAGGCCATCTTACCGGATTTAAAAAAAGGAAAAATTTTCAGTTGATAATGTTCTATATATATAGAACTATTTTTATATATAATGTCTATGTGCGATCAAAACATCTTAAATCTCAGTCCCTCTTATACTGAAAATATTCTGAATTGTTATGCATCCGAACTCTAATTAAACTTTCTTACCATACGAGTAGCGTTGAAGCCGTACATAGCCAAGTAATTTTTTCTTTCATGATAATATTCAATTGTTCCTTTCTTTCTTACTTAACTTTTATTTTACTTTTTTTTCATTTGTTATTGTTTTGGTACTGAAATCTTCACGTCGAAGATAAAGTCAATAAAGTTTATTAAAGTCAAAAAATTTATAAATCGTTTCAAGTTACTCGGGTTTAATTGGTTAATTAAACTTCCTTGACAGCTTCGTTGTCCCCAGACAGAACAAAAGAGTCAGCAGTCTCTTATTTTTTTCTTCTCGGGCTTACGCCCTCGTTTATCGCGGCTCGCGGCTTCGCCGCTCGCATGCTTGGGTTTTTTTCGTGCAGTAACTTTGCAAAGAAAAATAAGAGACTGCTCGCAGTCTATGGCAACCCTTGAGTTCTAAATTCAAGCTAGAAGTTACGATTGGCTTGTTGCCCTCGTGAAGTGGCTTTCTTCCCTTCTTCCATTATTGTACTGCTATTTTAACAATTGCTATGATCATTGTTTAATTAAGCTGTAATCGCCAGCAATTTAGGTTCCTTTTTCCCCTAATTTTATGCAAAATACTCACGTTAACGCTACAAGAGAGTGGGGGTCTTGGGGTATTTCAGTTCATATTGCTGTTGTCCTTGTTATACATGTTGTTGTCCGTCATTTTTGCATGTATAATTATTATGTTTATTTCCATTTTCTAAGTAAACAGCTAATATCTAACATGTGCTCTACGCTGGCATGGATAAATAAAAAAAATCTTTATGGCGGGCGAATACAGCCGCCTCTTATTGCCCCCTGCCGTTGGAAAGGTTTTGCGAGACGCATGGAGACGATGGCTACATTCTTAACTTTACCAATGTTTATGTTTCTCTCGAGGGAGCGACGTGATGGAGCTGTGTTGACTGTGTCCGCAGGCTTAAGAGCTTTGAAGTGTAATTGCTTTACATTACGTCTACAGAAAACCGTTTCAAATATGCAGGCGGGTCGAGTCCAACCCCAACATCGATCAACATCCGTTTTCTCTTTCACTTTACAAGAGGATGTTGTCGTAGGCTTAAGGTGTATGACACCCACTCCTTTGCAGCTGCTTTACCAATCATTCAGTCTACTTAAATTATGCATCGATGTACAAATTAAATGGTATGTCAAAACGCAGACTTTGGGCCTTCTGTCTTGTCTTTTTGCTTTACGTTTTTGTCATTAATGAAAAAAAAAATGACAATTAAACGAAACAAAAGAACGAATGCGAGCAATTATTCTTTGTACGCTTATGCAAAGTTTGAGCTCGCCACTTGTTTAGTTTATTTACCGTGAACAAGAGAGAATAATTAGACAAATAAATCGTCGTGTCTGTCGTGTTTTGAATAAACAGAGTAGAAAGCCCGAACCGACTAATTAAATGCGGAATATTCATATGTCAAGAGCGTTTTTTCAGACAGAAA
>OZ037997.1:21007849-21010349 GCA_964035705.1 Porites rus | reverse complement strand
AAATTATTAGTAGTAAACGAATTGAACAATAACAGACAAGAACCCGTAAAATACGCTTCAATATTTTAACAATCGCAAAATGACACGGTAATGTGTCCATAAGGACCAACGATGCGATTTTTTTGTCGCACATAAGAGCCAACTAGAACGCAATTGCTTGTATCGTTCGCGTCATCTAGTCTGCGGGAGAGCATCGTTAGACAGTGTAACATTATTAAGCTGAGGAGCCGATGTTTTATGCATTTTGAGTGGTTATTGATTTTTATCGTAATATTTTGTCTACCAGGACCTGAAGTGAGCGTATCAAGATAAAATGGTGCTACCAACAAAAAAATACTCGAGCAATCAAGTTTACAAATGATAACAGAATTCATGGCAGCATGTAGGAGCAGCAGATCATATAAATTCGACATCGTGCGCTCAAGTTTAGCGTGAACAAATCAACCTAAGAAACAGAAGCCTCTGTCAATACTTTGAGCATACCTTAAACCGAAAAGGGATCCATCTCGTTCCAGTTCCAAAAACCTCCAGGGTGTCTCATAGTCGTCGTTTCACAATCAGCAAACTCCTCGGTTCTTCTAAAATGTCTGCCGTTTCAATCGAATCATTCAAGTAATTAATAACTGACCAGCCACACGTTATATTTTTAGACAACGTTATGACGTCATAGTACTCCCAGTCACGAAAGACTTTGAGCAGGTTTTTTTCAAATGCAGAGTATGTTTACTTACCTACTTGCCTGCTTTACTTGCCTACAGTGCTACTCTATCAATTAAAAGTTTGCTTTAACCTCGCTATTGTAATAATCACCATTAAAACTTGTTTTTTGATTTACCTTACTAATATACAAAGGAAAAGAAAATTTACTGCTAAGGATAGGACAAAATCGAAGCAAATTTAAAATTGCGGGGGAACGTGTCTTAAAGCTGGGGTATTGAATTTCGGGGTTTACCTTGGTGCCGAGAACCTGTGACATGTTATTTTTGTTTCGCACATTTTGTTTTCCTAGGTTCTATTGTGATGACTTCTTTGTTTTCTTTGTTTTTCGTCAACCGTGAGTTTAACAGGTTCTTAAAGTGAGGATCAGCCGTCGTTAGGTAGGCACGGTACAGGTTAATTCGCCATTTGATTTTTTTTCTTATTCACTCACTCTTCCTGCCGCAAGGGTCAGTTCATGACTGTTATAATTTATCATGTGGTATAGGTTAAGCTCTTGTTTAAGTAGGTAGGCTTCCTTTTGGTTGGGTAGCTAGGGAGGTGGGTAGATCGGTAGTACTGTGGGTGGGTCGGTAGTTAGATACGTGGGTAGATAGGACAGGAGCCCACGTTGAAGCCACAAATGTAATAATTGTCCACAAATGTAGTAAAGCCCACAAAATTAATGTAATAAAAATTGACCACAAATGCAATAATGCACTCAAATGTAATACAAATTGACCGCAAATGTAATAAAACCGGCAAATACTATCAAAACCGTATATCCTCGATCCTATATAAGTCGGACAAAAACAAGCGCCGCGGCGCTCTTTCGAAAAACACAATATCCTACCGCATTTAATCGAAAGAGCGCCACCCCGAATAGCCTTGGCATCAAAAAGCAATAAGTACCGCGGCGCTCTTTCGAAAAATACAATTTTTTACTGCATTTAATCAACAGGGCGCTCCTAGTAAGATTTGCACATGAGAAGAAGAAGACTGAATAAATAAACGCCTCGGTACTCTTTCGAATAAAGATATTTTTCTCCTCCCTTCAACCCATTCAAGCGAGAGTGCTACATTTCCCAGCTGACAGCAGCGATTATTAATTTTTGTTTATCAAACCTTTCAAGATGTTGATTATCATTGCTGATGTATGCTTGGAGCATATTGATATAAGTTTAAACCTCGTTTTGTTTTGAACTTTCATTTCTTCTGAAGAGTATGGTATTTAATGAAATTAGTGATGAAAATAAATAAGTATCCCCCAAAACAACTTCAAATCTTATTATCGTATACGTACTGTGCGTGATACATTACTCCCAATAAATGATCAAAATCGTCGAATTACAGGGTCTGCAAGGTTGCGTATTAAACTTCAGTCAATGAAAATTCGCCTCTCCCGCGAGAAACATTTGTAGAATATTGTATTTTTCGAAAAAGCGCCGCGGCGCTTATTGTTTTTCTTACTTAAAGATGCCAAGGTTATTTGAGAGCGGGGCTCTTTGGATTAAATTCAATGCAAGTTTTTCGAAAGAGCTCCACTCATTTTTTGAGCTTTCCGGTGTTTGAATCCTCTTTCTTTAATTTAAATTAAGGACAGCGCTTTTTCGAGTATATACGGTTTGGATAGTATTCGACGGTTTTATTACATTTTTGGTCAATTACTACATTTGTGGCTTCAACAGCCCATAACCCGGAGCGGCAAATTCCAAGCGCTCGTATCACGGCGTTTTCAAGGACGAGTTTATTTTTAGAACGGTTTTGGCGCGAATGTTGAATATCTTTTAAATTCCACAAACCA
>OZ037997.1:20980349-21002849 GCA_964035705.1 Porites rus | reverse complement strand
AAAAGATGTAAATTGTAAATTTTCTGTATATTTTCTCCAGTCATTCAATCGACGAGTATTTCAAGCGCTTTCCAGACGAAGGATCATAATATAAGGTATCAAAATTGGATATACTACGACAGCTGGACTCTTTCGCCGGTTCCCAGAGAAATTGATGGAGTCGTTGTTTTAAAAATTGTCTGCACGTAAAACTAAATCCTTTGATGTTACCATTCAAATGAATTCTCTCTGAAATGTCCGAAACAGAGATCACGTTCTTCGACACAAAAGTGTACAAAGGGGGTAACAGCTGTATTTTACAAGCTTTTTACAAAACGAAAGATGGAAGTTTTGTCAAATTTTGACTTTTGCCAATTTTGGGAGTGGGTTTAAAACTGGAAAGACTGAAAAGCGTGCTAAGGAATACAACTTTATGATAGCTGGTTTTCAGATACTCGATATTCTTTTCAGTCTGGTGATGAAAAAACATGAAGCACAGTGGTCTGATTGCGGGTCAGATTTCAGTGTTCCCGTGCCATTGAGAAATTACTACACGGCTCCGCTAGACATTTGTACCTTAAGTTACGAATGAAATTACCGAGCCAACCAAATATATTATTCTTTTCCAGCACTCCTATTTACTCGTTCCAACGTGAGAGAAATATCACGAGATCGAGATAAGTCACAGTGCAAACAAAAATACGGCCCAATGCAAATTTCTTCCCTGTGAGCGAACACGACATCCAGCCGTGATATCTCCACGTTTTCCTTCCGCTTGAGGTTAACCAGATCTTCCCTTTCTTGATCACGGGTCATGATCAGTACAAACGCCATTAAAGGTCGTTGAAGTTGGGGAGGATTTTGGGGCAAACCCCGGCAGTATCTTTCCTTCTCTGACTTACTCACGAGTAGTTGAGCTTTCAACGCCAAAGGAGGAACAACACTTTGCTGCACTTTCAACAACACCCCCACCCCCCTGACAAAGGAAGTCAGTCAAAACATCTCTTTTTGGTCAAAGATGAGCTATTGTAGCTTTCGGTATGGGTATGACACCTCATTTTTTTATTCCATCTTTCCAAGCTAAACCGGCTTAGAACTTAGAGATCAGTGTGTTTCAGTTAGCCAGCCAATACAGGTGTCTCTCCTCGCTCCTTATCGCTAGAGACGTTTCGCAGAAGATGCCTCAAGCGGCGAGGAGCGACTGGAGAGACGGCTGTATTGACCCAGGCTTTTTTTTCAGTCGTTTCGTCGGTCCTTTGAAACTGATTCCAGTTCCTACGAAGTAGGCTCTTCTTTGTTTTGAAGGCTAAACAAATATATGGTTTTGCACTGTAATTGCGAATACGCAAATAATCTTTATGACGATTTTGTGCGATTAAAAACACTAGAACAGGTGAAAAATTTATCAAAGAAAGAGACAGAACAACCGTGAGGATTGCAGTGTTCACTGCGTGATTACCAGCGACGTCTACCTTCTTAATCGTCCTCTGCTTCACATGTATTCATGCTAGACGTCGCAAAAAAAAAGAGAAACACTCTGAGCTAAAAAAAACAACATCATCAACAAAAAACAACAAAACCGCCAACAGCAACAAAAACAAACGGAACGCGAATTGTGGGTAAGAACTTTAGCAATGCCGAAAGTAGCCTGTTCCAGGCGTTCAGATCGTGGGGAGGGGAAAACAGCGACGCCGCCACGCTCCACAATCAGAACGCCTGGAGCAGGCTATGACCAAAGGGAGTCGAAACCATTGCCTGACCATGTTCTCAAAACGTTTTCATCCATAGGCCACTCCCTTTTTTTCTTCGTTTACCGTCGAATGCGTTTCCTGATGTTGGATCGGTCGGTCGGATTGAAAAAAAAAAACCTAAAAAAAAATCACAAGAAGTCTCGGAATAGTTGGCCCTGGTACCCCAGGACGACGTTAAAAGTTAACATTCACATATTTGGATTAAAATAAAAATGTACAATATACTGTGAAAAATGTTCATGTTTTTGTTTCTGTTTTTCTCTATGCTGTTACCAAGAGAGAATTTTACTATACTCATTTTTCAGACGAAAAGAATTATTTCAAGTGAAAAATGGTGTAACTACGTCGTTCCTTTTTTTTTTTTTGAAAATGGCAAAAATTTGGGTCGGTCGGACGACGGTAAACGGAGAAAAAGAAGAGGTTGGCCATATGTAAAAATGTATTAAGACTCTGTCGTGAAACCTTGATATTCTCTACATAAACCTGTTTGCCCGACAATAAGGTATCCTCCGATCAGACGGACACCTCTGTGACGTAACCGTTCAAGGCGTTCGATCTGACTCCTCATACGTCGGTCTTCCCTGCCGCCCGCGTGTAATAATAGCCAGCCGGAACTACAATTTCATATTTGACTCTCTTTGTTCGGCCCCCTTTCGGCCCCCGAGTAGAAGTGTGATTGTTAAAATGCTTTAAAGAGAAAAAAAAAGAAAGAAATTTTTATTGACGCGTTGGTTAATTACCGGTTGGGTGAATTATCATAAATATAAGTCAACAAAACAAGCCAACTCCTGCTTGCTGATGAAATTGTTCAGTTTATTTTATAAAAAAAACATTAAAAGGATCAGGTTTTGTTTCTGCTGTGTTTTTGTTGCTTATATTCTTACATTCATCTCCTGACGGATGAATAGCATTTTTATATTCAAAAAAATATTCGAAACATCCGATAGCGTTCGTTTAAAATTACTTTTCAGCAGTCAGCAGACAATGAAGGAAATGTTGTTCAACCTGCTGAAACAGAAGATAAGTGACGAATCCATGGATAAAACTACTGAAATATTTTTTGAACTTCCAATTAACAACAGCTCTTCTGATAAATATCGGAGAGAAGTGGAAAGAAAAGTAGGGATGTAAAATAATGATACGAGTGAAATAATTAGCGCCTTTGTGAGTATTGCATGCGCAATTCAAGACAAGGGCATCTGCGGATCACTTACCTTCAGATGATTTCCTTACGTACTTGTTGGCTTTGAATGAAGAAATATTTCTCGTCAATTTGCTGCGTCGATTATGGAGACCGCAGTGACGATGGGTGACTGAACTCAGCTCGCTTTCCGTCACCTTGAACCACAAACCGGGCTGATGAACGTAAACGCGGAGCAAAACCGTACAAAGCAACAATCAATTTTCCGCTGTTCCTGACCGGAAAGAAATCGGATGAGTTGAATACCACGCAACCACCTGCCCTTATTTAAGAAAATTAAGAAGTACTGGACATCGGTTCAAATGCGAAACACAACCCTAGGCCGTCCCAAATTCAAATATCGTGCATTGATAAAATTTGACCAGCTTAAAAATAATAAAATAAAGCAACTTTCACTTAGTCAAGGAGTTAGTTTTATGCTTAAAATACAGGAGACGTTGGTTTTGGTTTTGATTTAGCGACAGCTCACCGTTTCGTTCTTTTTGCCACCGATTTGTTTTTTTGTTTGCTTTTTCTTCCCCTTTCAATCTATGATGCATTTGTTTATGATGTTGACTTGGAGAGGTTATGAATAAACTAAAACACAATAGGCTGGTTTTATCAAGTTAATTACTACCGTAAAAAGACTCTGAAAAGCTCGTTAACATTCAGATGTTTCTAGCACCAGTCTTTCCCACGAAAGTCTAGTGGGTTGGCAATCGAAACGTCTAAGACGCAGCTTTTAAAATTTTGGACTTTATTGCCTCAGTTAATAAGACAATTTCTATTGAAACTTATGCACCAATCCTCTCATTTATGAATAATCTGGCCATATCTGACACGTGGGATTTCACTGCTGGGAGACAGAAGCCGGGAAAAAGTGGAATATTTATTCACGTAATTAAATACCCGCAATAAGGATTTTTAGTATGTCAAGTACGAGCAACTGAACTGATTTAAAAGATCAATTGATACGAAGGACAAGACATCCTGTCTTTCTAATCGGAATAATAGTCTGGCTTCGTCAACCTAACCTAAATGTTGATTTTTCTGCATTACTGGTTATTTTTTATTCTTACATCCGGAACTTAATTTGTAAGCAACATGACTGTTAATTCACTATTATTGTACCTATTTTAGTTTCCTTTCTCGGATGTGTTTCCTATGGAAAAAATATTTTAAAAGTAAGTTATGATAATTAGAAAACGGGCAGCACATTTCTAAAAATGTAAATATTTTAAAATAATATTAGACCTTGAGCTAAAACATCAATCGATAACTGAAATTTTGATAGCAATCGTCATCTCCATGTATGTTTTTTCCTCCTTCTCGGTCGTTGCGTGTCGACACTAAAAACGGCTGTGTAGCAGAATAGCTTCTCGGTTGCCTCTTATTTATTTACGGTATTCTGTTTATTACTCTTATTTATTTTTTCGGCGTACCTGTGTTTTATAATCTTTGCACACTTTTCTTTGAATTCTTTCCTCTGTGGTAGTGGCCAACTCGAAAGCTTTGCTCCTTTGGCCACTACGCACCTTTCCAAGAAAGTAATATATGACTCAATGTATAAACATGGAATGCAATTAAAATGAGCTTGAACTTAAATTTGCTTATAAGGGATGTCGCCTGGAAACAAATGTTAGCATTAGGCGGAGATACCCATACTCGAATCGCTCTTTCAATATACGATTACATTTCCTTTTTCATGAGCGCTCACACACTTAATTGTAAAAAGCATAAGGCCAAGAACGAACCAAGTGGCAACGTAGTTAATTATGTAAAATGGTCGTGAAGCCGGTCAGACATCTTGCTGTTTCTCAAGACCACTCTCTTCCTCTCAGTAAGACTGCAAGTTCTGCTTTTTCCGCTCTAATTCCGTATACTGTCTACATCTCTAGTCAAAATATTCTTTCCCACATGGAAAATCTTATTCAAAATTAGGAACATGCAGTATGTAAGGTTTAATGAGTGAGTCAGTATCGTTTCACATGAAAGATCAGATAGTACTATGCTTGCTTTCTTCACAAGAAAAACTTTATTTGTAATCGGATGTTTCCAAAAGTTCATCGACAGAGCGGTTTTCTAATGATAGTTCTCTGAATAATGGTGACAATTTGAAGTGTTTAAAACTACTTTGTCACGAAAACAGGACAAAATGAATGACAGTTGTATCCGGAGCAGAGGCGGATCTTCAGTACTTCAAATGATTTATAGTAAAAATGTCTAGTCATTAACAGTAATAATCAATGAAACCTTCTTCCGCAGGTTTTAGATCCTTCTCGTTTTATTAACTGTCTATATAAACAAATCCGTTTATAATAAAGTAAAAACTGTTACATTTATAGAGACCGAAACCCAAAGCAATGGTGAACATCGAAATTAAAGGGCTTTGTCGTGTTAAGTGAAGGAAAGCAATTTTACCTTAAAAAGTTCAGTTTGCAGATACAGTTTACAGTTTCTTCGTTTGTCTGTTGTTTTTAAGTAGGTAAGCGAAAAACTCCTTTGTGTGTCGACTGCTGTGTCAGATGATACGCCAAAAAACCAGTCGTTAGTCTATAAAGGGGTCATGTCACGCTATATGCCATAAAAAAGACTCATCCATTCGTGAATTCGAAAAATAATGCTACGGGTTTGCGAGATATGCATTTCTTATCAAAAACTATATTTATTACAGGCACCGAAACTTTTTCCTATCGTCTTTTGTACGGATGGCAAGGATGAACATGGACTGAATCTTAGAAATGTTTAGCCTGCGTGCAAGCTCTCCATTTGGGGGATATCGTGAAAAGTACACGCGCGAGAGGCACGCGAAAGGAGACGCGACTGCTGGGGGCGGGGAAGAGAAAGGGAGAGCTTGCAACCATCTCTCGTAAAATTTCATTTCCACCTTGGAAACCACGGGACATTGTAAAGCGTGAAAATCGTCACCACAGACATGCCGCAAATTAGAAAACTGACAAGCGCTTGTGAAAGTTGGACAGCCGAGCGCGCGTAATTTATTTTCGGTTCAGACAAAATGGCGGACAATTTGAGTGAGTTGGATGATTGCATTTCTGATGTTTTGAAGAAGTTCCAGTTAGTCTCGGGCTTGCAGTTCAAACTCCGACAGGAACAAGTTATTGCTGTTAAAATTTTACTCTCTAGTCGATATGCTTTTGCAGTTCTTCCAACGGATTATGGAAAAAGTTTGATATTTCAGTGTCTCGTTGTCGCAAAAGAACTGCTCGAAGCGAAGAATGGCCAAGGCACTCCAACGTCTCCGTGTGCACTCGTTATTTGTCCTCTAACGAGTATAATCGAGGATCAAATAGTGGAGGCTATGTCGCTGGGTATAAGCTGTCATCGTGTCCAAGATATCAAAGAATTGGAAAAAAGTGCTTTTCAACTTGTGTTCTCCTCGGCGGAACGTGTTATGGAGAAAGATTTTAAGAACTTGCTAAAGGATTCTTCGTCAACATTACACAATAATGTTAGCATCATTGTTGTGGACGAGAGCCACACAGTTGAAACGTGGACTGGCAAAATAGGCTTGAACATTTCTTCTTCTTCTTTTTTGGGAACAGAGACAAGAAAGTTAAAGGCTTTCGAGACGCATTTGGCCAGCTTTCTATTTCGCGATCGCTGTGCAAACAAGGTAAAAAACTCCTCTCTCTTTTATGACATCGCGATCGCCGACATAACACGGGTTTTTGGCGAAAAGAGCATCGTGTTTCTACATTTCCCGCCAAAATTTAGGGCAGGCCGGCTAGGCCTGTTATCAATCAACTTTAATTTCCGGAACGTCATTTTTAAGCTAATGGTATTTCCCTTCGTCTGGGCAAAGTACAAATGAAAATTTGTAAGGGATGGTTGCAAGCTCTCCTTTCGCCGGCCCCTCGCGGCTTCGCCACTCGCTCGCGCGTTCTTGCGCGGCTCGCTTCGCACGCCCAAATAGGAGAGCTTGCTCGCAGGCTAGGAAATGTTGGGCCAACTTTTTTCAAGCTTTTTACATGTAATGTTATCCCTGCAAAATCACCAAAAAGTTAAGATGGTTACGGTGCTCTGATGAATTTTGTTTAACATCTTTTTAATTATAACCGCCACAGGAACATTTTGGGTATAGTTATGATTTCACCACATGCAGAATTGACCGAAAATAGCAATATTTCGTACAAAATAGCCCCTTTTAGGGCATGGACGTCTAGTGTGTAATTCAATTCAGCAACCGAGATGACGTTCATGACCGAGAACAATCCCGTGAAGACAGAATACAGTTACAAAAGTAAGAGATTTTCAATTATTTAATTTACAACATGTACACATTTTAATTGTCCTACAAGGCGTTCAAGCACCGTTTTTGTTCTCCTTTTTTTATGGTTTCTTTTTTGTTTTAAATATAAATTTGTTTGTTATGTCAGTTTGCATTTCTCTAGTTTAAAGATTGTTTTGTTCTTCTTTGTTACTTTGTTTATTTGCTTTGAGGACCAAAAAGAAGGCTTAAAATGCCCGCCATTAACTGGATTGTTAAAAGGCTACTTAGTTAAGTTTAAGTTACCATCAAACAGAAATGAACTGAGTGTCGAACGGATTATAAATAAGCTTATTATTTTCTTTAGTCCCCCGGAAATATGCCAGTTTGAATCTTGACATTAAAATCCTTCAAAAATTATCGTCGTGATATCTATTTCGTTGACAAGTAGTTCTCTCACCATATCCTTGATACAATATTTAATATATCCATCCCCCTTTTAATAGGAAGTCATTTCCATCTTGCTGCCATTTTCCGCACATCCACCCCCCTTGTTAGTTATATCAAATTCAGTAAAGTTGTTTAAATACTACTTAGTCGAGCTTAAGATGTTATATGGCGACGCACGTCAACCGGAAGTGGACGTCTTGCATTCTTGGGCAAGGCTTTTTGCCCTGCATTGGGGCAAATTTCCTCTGTATGAGTAAAGCATTTAGGCTTCACTTCTGGTTAACATGCGTCGCCCAAAAACGCCTTTACTTAAGCTCCCAATTTATTATGTTAGTGCCAAAAAAATTACCCACAGCATAAATAAAAATGGGACAACTCAAGCAACAATTCTGGATGATTTCGGTAATATTTAGTGCGAAACATACCTGAGATTTATGGGTTTAAAAATTCTCGTTGAACGTGTCAGCAAGTTCTTAATAAGTTATGTTCCAATATGATATGATTTACAGTAAGATAAGTATATGTTCTCATATACATGTAGCAAATATTGCTGGCCGTAAAGTTTCTTTTTTCCACTGATAGTGTTGTTTCGCGCACGGTTAGGGGTGCGCATACATACGGTAAATAAGACAATATGGACCCTTGATTACGGTGGGACTGTTCTCCCCAGATTTGTGTTTTTAAAGTTCATGTGATCCATTTAGAATAGCACTTGGGACCTATATGCTGACAGTTTTTCTTAGTGAAGCAGGTGTTATTGCTCTTATTTTTTCCGCCTCTGGTTAACGGACGTAGTCAGTTGCTTTATATTAAAGAGCTGTTGTCTTCGTAATTAACTGTTTCGAGGTGAATGCTCTCACCCTCGCAGGAAGAGTTTGCTGGACGACGACAAGACCACATCAACGAGCCACGCCTTGTTTAAGTCCCCCTTGCTGCCACATTATGATATTGGAGGAAGCTGAACGCATTTTTTCGGCGTCGATGGGATCTTAACTGGCGGCAAAGTACCATTTTGCGCCTGCTTTGTAAGTTTTGGAAGTAATTCTTTAACAAGCGCCCAGCGGCTTTCACGTCGTTTTGCAGGCATGACTTTCGGACAGTGCTTATCTTTATGCAGACCTCCGTGTACGCGGGGAGCCATGTTCGAACCTTCGAGCCAAAATGTTAACCAAGTGCCTTTACCCTATGTGATTTGAAATATTGAATGCGTTAGGGCGACCAGTTCACCCTTTATTAGCCTGAGTATCAGGCCTTCCTAAGGGGCTAGGGGAGAAAAGATTTTAGATAGGGGAGGGGGAGGGGGAAGAAGAGAAAGACCCTCCTTCAGCCCTCTCCCTTTTTCGCTTCCATCTTTCCCCTTTCCCCCCAGAAACGCCTGATACTCAGGCTACCCTTTATTTACTGTGTGGCACTAAACTTTTGCGCAGGTTTAATTTTGTTGACGATGACGCCGGATTTTCTTGTATTCTCGTGGCATGAATTTTTGCGAGACTGGCCTTTCTCCGCTAATGCTGGGTGATTAATTTTTTTGCGATTTTCAGGAATTCGCGTTCAAGTGGCATAACAATACTATGTGCTTGATTAAGCTACATGCAGTTACCCTGGCTCCCCAGAGGTCCGTTCTCGAAATACAGAGGAACCTCGATATAACGAACGATTTTCTTTACCCTAGTAATAGTAAAATATATGAAAAAGGAACCCCGATAATACGAAACCTCGTTATAGCAAACAAATGTTGTCAGTTCCTTGGTCCTTCGTTAAATCGTGCTCCACTGTAACTAGGATTACTGTGAGCACGGTTTATTTCATCATAGGCCGTATTTGGAGGACGGACCTCTGGAGCCAGGGTATCGGTCATAAAAAAAAAGCTCAAATGTCTTAAAAATTACAACCCGCAAAAATTTGGTGCCAAACGGTAGTCATGGCAGCATGGTATAGCCTTACATCTGAGTAATATTAAAAATTGCCCTATAAAGGTTTGGCCTTTGCAAAACGAAAGAAATAAGTTTGCTGCAATGATTTTGTGACATAAGTTCCGCAAGCGTTGTACCTCACATCACAGTCGAAAAGATGGTGCACAGTACATCTGATTCGATTGATTTACACGGCGTGGCAAGTTGGCTTCACGAAGGGGCATTACGGCAAAACTCGAGGGATTTTATCATCGCTGCGATCGTGATGGGACTAGAACTTAGAGAAGGCGTATTTTCACAGAATCGTGTCGCAATGGAATTGTCTAACGATGCAGAGCTTTTTGAAACTTCTTTTGTAACGCGATCGCGCACACCTCCCAGCCAAAAGTTACGTGATAAAATGGGGTCTATCTGCTGGGTACGTGCAAATCGCCAGTAGAGTGGCCCCACCCACCCTCAGCTTCCTACCCCATCCCCCCACGCCCTCAAATCGTCTGCATATCTATGTACATCCATTTCAGAAAAGTGCATGAAGCTGTCTTTATGGGTGAGCTTCTGTCTTGAACACATAACTGCAACATCTAAATGTACCTTTAAGAAGACTTCTCCTCTTTCTTGAATATGATAACCTCCAAGGTGATCAAGAAAGTTCTTTGTGTCCGAGCTGATATGAATTTTCAGAGCTGTGAAGGAATAACAAAACCAGTTTTTGAACTCTTTAAAGCGGAAATGGATAGCAAGATCTTAACAGGCCAGAGAGAAAGGCCGGGAACGTTATTTTTTGATCATAAAAAGTCGTCTCTGTGAAGTACTCAGACCAGGGTTCTTACAACCAGGGCCGCTTCTTACTACCATTGGTTCTTACAACAAGGGGTTATTACAACCAGGAGTCTTACAACCAAGGGTCTTACAAAAAGGGGTTCTTACAACCAGAGCTTCTTACAACCAGGGGTCTTAAAACCAGGGGTTCTTACAACCAAGGGTCTTACAGCCATTGATTCTTACAACCAAGGGTCTTATAACCAGGGGGTTTTTACAGCCAGGGGTCTTACAACCAGGGTTTCTTAAAACCAGGAGTTTTTACAACCAGGGGTCTTAGAACCAGAGGTTCTTACAACCAGGGGATCTTACAACCAGGGTTCTAACAGCCAGGCGTTCTTACAGCCAGGCGTTCTTACAGCCAGAGGTTCTTACAACCAGGGGTCTTCCAACCATTGGTTCTTACAACCAGGGTTCTTACAACCAGGGGTCTTAGAACCAGGGGTTCTAAAAACTAGGAAATCTTACAACAAGGGGTTCTTACAACTAGGGGTCTTACAATCAGGGTGTCTTACAACCAGGGGTCTTATAAACAGGCCTTCGTACAATCAGGGATCTTACAACAAGAGCTTCTTCCAACCACCGGTCTTACAACCGGAGGTTCTTACAACCAGGGGTCTTACAACCAGGGGTTCTTACAACCAGGGATTTTTACAACCTGAGGTCTTATAACCAGGGCTTCGTACAATCAGGGGTCTTACAAGCAGGGCTTCTTACAACCAGGGGTCTTACAACCGGGGGTTCTTACAACCAGGGTTCTTAGAACCAGGGGTCTTAACACCAGGGGTTACGGTAAGGGTTAGCGGTTCTTACAACCAGGGGTTCTTACGACCAGGGGTCTTATAACCAAGGCTTCTTACAATCAGTGGTCTTACAATCAGGGGTTCTTACAACCAGGGGTCTTATAATGAGGGGTTGTTTCAACCAAGGGTTCTTTCAACCAGGGGCCTCACAACAAGGGGTTAGGGTTAGGGTTAGGGGTTTTTACAACCAGGGGTCTTACAACCCGGGCTTCTTACAACAAGGGCTCTACAACCAGGGGTTCTTACAACCAGGGGTCTTAAAACCAAGGGTTAGGGTTAGGCTTAGCGGTTCATACAACCCGGGTTCTTCGGACCAGGGGTCTTATAACCAAGGCTTCTTACAATCAGGGGATCTTACAACCAGGGGTCTCACAACCAGGAGTTAGGGTTAAGGTTAGGGTTAGGGGTTCTTACAACAAGCGGTCTTACAACTCGGGCTTCTTACCACAAGGGCTCTTACAACTAGGGGTTCTTACAAACAGGGATTCTTACAACCAGGGGTTCTTCCAACCAGCGGTCTTACAACCAGGAGTTCTTAAAACCAGGGGTTCTTACAACCAGGGTGTCTTACAACCAGGGATCTTATAAACAGGGCTTTGTACAATCAGGGGTCTTACAACCAGGGCTTCTTACAACTAGGGGTCTTACAACCGCGGGTTCTTACAACCAGGGCTTAGGGTTAGGGTTAGGGTTAGGGGTTCTTACAACCAGGGGTTCTTATAAACAGGGCTTCTTACAATCAGAAGTCTTACAACCAGGGCTTCTTACAACCAGGGGTCTTACAACCAGGGGTTGTTACAACTAGGGGTCTTACAACCGGGGGTTCTTACAAGGAGGGGTTCTTACAGCTAGGGGTTCTTACCACCAGGGGTCTTACAACCGGGGGTTCTTACAACCAGGGGTCTTAGAATCAGGGGTTCTTAGAACCAGGAGTCTTAACACCAGGGGTTAGGGTAAGGGTTGGCGGTTTTTACAACCAGGGCCTCGTACAATCAGGGGTCTTACCACCAGGGCTTCTTACAACCAGGGAACTTACAACCGGGGGTTAGGGTTAGGGTTAGCGATTCTTACAACCAGGGGTCTTACAACCCGGGCTTCTTGCAACAAGGGCTCTTAAAACTAGGGGTTCTTACAACAAGGGGTCCTTAAAACCAGGGGTCTTACAACCAGGGTGTCTTACAACCAGGGGTCTTACAAGCAGGGCTTCTTACAACCAGGGGTCTTACAACCGGGGGTTCTTTCAACCAGGGGTTCTTACGACCAGGGGTCTTACAACCAGGGTTTAGGGTTAGGGTTAGGGTTAGGGGTTCTTACAACCAGGGGTCTTATATCCAAGGCTTCTGACAATCAGTGGTCTTACATCCAGGGGTTCTTACAACCAGGGGTCTTACAACCATCGGTTCTTAAAACCAAGGGTCTTATAACCAAGGGTTCTTCCATCAAGGGGTCTTTCAACCAGGGTTCTTACAACCAGGGCTCTACAACCAGGGTTTCTTACTACCAGGGGTCTTACAACCAGGGGTTAGGGTTAGGGTTAGCGGTCCTTACAACCAGGGGTTCTTACGACCAGGGGTCTTATAATCAGGGGTTCTTTTAACCAGGTGTTCTTACAACGAGGGGTCTCACAACTAGGGGTTAGGGTTTTGGTTAAGGTTAGGGGTTCTTACAACCAGGGGTCTTACAACCCGGGCTTCTTACCACAAGAGCTCTTGCAACTAGGGGTTCTTACAACCAGGGGTTCTTCCAACCAGTCGTCTTACAACGAGGAGTTCTTACAACCAGGGGTTGTTACAGCCAGGGTGTCTTACAACCAGGGATCTTATAAACAGGGCTTCGTACAATCAGGGGTCTTATAACCAGAGCTTCTTAAAACTAGTGGTGTTACAACCGTTGGTTCTTACAACCAGGGGTTCTTATAACCAGGGGTCTCACAACCAGGGGTTAGGGTTAGGGTTAGGGTTAGGGGTTCTCACAACCAGGGGTTCTTTCAACCATGGGTCTTATATCCATGGCTTCTGACAATCAGTGGTCTTACAACCAGGGGTTCTTACAACCAAGGGCCTTACAACCATTGGTTCTTACAACCAAGGGTTTTATAAGCAGGGGATCTTCCATCCAGGGGTCTTACAACCAGGCTTTCCTACAACCAGGGTTTCTTACAACCGGGGATCTTACAACCAGGGCTCTACTACCAGGGGTTCTTACAACCAGGGGTCTTACAAACAGGGGTTAGTACAACCACGGGTCTTACAACCAGGGCTTCTTACAAGCAGAGGTCTTACAACCAGGGGTTCTTGCAACCGGGGGTATGACAACTAGGGGTCTTACAACCCGGGCTTTTTACAACCAGGGGTTCTTACAACCAGGAGTTCTTACAACCAGTGTCTTACAACCAAGGCTTCTTCCAACCAGGGGTACTGACAAAGAGTGGTTTTACAACCAGGGGTCTAACAACAAGGGGTTTTTACAACCAGGGGTCTTACAACAAGGGGTTCTTACATCCAGTGGTCTTACAACTAGGGGTTTTTACATGCAGGGGTCTGACATCAGGGGTTCTTACAGCCAGGGGTTCTTACAATCAGGGATCTTACAACCAGTGGTCTTACAACCAGGGGTCTTACAACCATTAGTTCTTAGAACCAGGGGTTTTACGACCTGTTATATTTGCAGGGGGTCTTACAAGCAGGGGTTAGGGTGAGGGGTTCTTACAACGAGGGGTCTTACAACCAGGGGTTCTAACAGCCAGGGGTCTTACAACCAGGGCTTCTTACAACCAGTTGTCTTACAAACAGGGGTTCTTGCAACCGGGGGTATGGCAACCAGGGGTCTTACAACCAGGAGTTCTTACAACCAGGGTCTTAAAACCAAGGCTTCTTCAAACCAGGGGTACTGACAAAGAGGGGTTTTACAAGCAGGGGTCTAACAACAAGGGGTTCTTACAACCAGGGGTCTTACAACAAGGGGTTCTTACATCCAAGAGTTCTTACAACCAGGGTTTCTTACATCCAGGGTTCTTATAACTAGGGGTTTTTACAAGCAGGAGTCTTACATCAGGCGTTCTTACAGCCAGGGGTTTTTAAAATCAGGGGTCTTACAACCAGGGGTTCTTACAACCAGGAGACTTACAACCATTAGTTCTTAGAACCAGGGGTTCTTACAATCTCTTATATTAGCAGGGAGTCTTGCGAACCTTTACCAATTAAGTTTACATAAAATTGGGCAGGAGTGCACAGCCACCTAGTAACGATTGCGAAAAGCCCCCTTTCGGAAATCGTTTTAAAGCTACCTTCTCCATTTGACTCCATTCTAGAAGCGGTGTTTACTGTATCGCCAAACAAACAGTAACGGGGCATTGTGTTACCAACTACACCAGCCACTACAGGACCTGGAAAAAAAGCAACAAACAAAACAAGCAAGTTCGTACATTTTGGTCAAACAATATGTCCTTTAATCTCTTTCTTAATGGGGTGGTTTCAGGCATAACCCTTCCTACGTTTCAAGGAAAGTGCACAAACACAATGTCAAAATCTTCATACCCGCCGGTAAGTACCGTTGTTAAGATAATAATAATTGAAACATTCCTCAATTCATAAACGCGAATCTTTTTTTCCCCTTACCGCTGTGTATTCCTATCCTTAGTTTCAATTGTTCATTGGGCCTATGACGTATTTTAAAGTTATATATCTCTTTGTGCATGTGCAATGCCATGCTGGCTATCTCCCCAGCGTGTTGATGGCCGTTTCTGATAGGCAAGCCTGACACAACCATGTAAGCGTCACCAATTGTTTCAACCTAGTAGCAGACGAGAAAAGAAAATGATTCTTATAGGTCTGTTCAAGGCATATCTCGAAAAAGTTTCAAACATTATAAATGTTGAGCAGTTGTACTGACCTTGTAAACGTCGTAATTACTGATGATGTCATCAAATAATGTGTATAGGTCATTCAACAGTTCAACAACCTGACAAAAAATAAAAAGATTATGTACGGTTCATCTAAAGAAACGTATTTACAAATCTGGATTTCCCCTTCCAAGATGTAGCAGTCATGTTACTAGCTGTCCGTGTTAACGAGATTGAGAAAAAAATAACACTCAAGGATAGCATATGAGAAATTTTCTAATAAAATAAGCAAATTAACAATTTATCCATACCTGAAAAGGCGTACTTTCCGAAGACAAAGACGTAAATCCTACGATATCGCTGAAGAAAATCGATACCTCGTCGAATTTTTCTGGCACAATGGTTTTTCCATGAACCAAATCACGCGCCACGGGTCTGTATCAACAACATAAAAATGACTGTAAATGAAGGTTTCTGGCTGGGCATCAGAAACTGACTAGCACATGCGTTCAGGGCCCAAACCTCCTCTTTCCGCATCATCTGTGGTAGCGTATGTGAGATCTCCTCTGTTGACCCTTATTAAATTTGTTTATGTCGACAGGGATTGATTTCCATTTTTTTATTAGTTATCTTTACTTTTTTGTTGCTTAATTCATCATTTATATTTATTCACTCATTGGTATTTAGTTATTTATTTATTTTGTTTCTTTTACAGTGTAGACTTACGGTGGGAGCATCCTATGAAGTAAATTCTCTGTTTTCCGTTTTTCGTCCGCCAATTGCGAGGTTCTTTCTTCCACTAGGCTTTCCAGGTTATTTGCATATTTTTCCAGCATATTGACCATATTGTCCATTATGTTCGTATGCCTGCAAAGAATTGAATTCACGATCAGTGTAGCTAAGTCATATATGCTTTTCTCATAAATAATGGCAATCATGAATTAGTGAAATCCCCCACATATTCATCAAATCTTCGAAAAGCGCAAGCGAACTGTCACTACGCCACAGTAGCAATGCCGCTAGAGGTACGGGTAATTTATCAATAAAAAGGCAATAAAACTGGGGTAATATTTTAAAACAAAGAAGTGCTTCCTTAATAGAGAAGGGAAAATAGTCATGATTATTAGTTCAATGGCTTTTTGTGCGCCGAATCTGACGATATTCTGTGGGAATTAAGTGGCACTGTTTTGTTCTAATGAAGAGTACCTGCATAAATGCATACATATAACGTCTAATTTAAAGATATGAGACAATACTACCAACGCCGTTTAGTTAGTTGGCTCAGTTAGAGACTGCCGGACCAACACTTGGGGTCTTTAAATAACTGAGAAGAAAGAGTGCTGCCTTTGTAATGACATCAGCAAACGGTTAAAGAGCACTTTGAAATTTCACTTATCTAGTTCTTATGGGACGTAAAAGAACTCACACCACTGTTCGAAAAGAGTAGGGGACATATAGACCCCGATGGGGTGGCCAACTCTTCCTGAGCTGGCTTGGTTATCTGTAAGGAGAGATCTTAATAATAGGGATAACCTCATGATCCCCCTTTAGGTGTCGTAATAGCTAACTGTTAACAGTGTATGTATGTATTTATGTATGCAGTCCTTTAAGAATAATACATTACCTCCCAACCGACATTTTTCTAATCTGGCGCCTTAAATCCTCAAAATCAGGTCTGGCCTCGGGCTGTTCACTCCAGCATCTCTCGGTAATTTGTCGCAATCCAGGAAGATCAGACTGCTTCACAATGTTATTGAATTTTGGACGGAATGGAGGGCTCTCCCGCATCATCACTCGCTGTACGACCTCTGTGAATAAAGAAGAATAACAGATAGTTTCTATGTGATGGGTAAGAACGCCAGAATCTTTTAGCGGCATTCTAAGGCGGCATTTTCATTTCGTAAATCAAAATCTTTTATGAACAAGTTTACAAACCTTTTGGTTCTGTGTGATAGTAACACATATCAAACGGCCCTGATCGGGTAAGAAGTTCTTGACAAATTATTGCAAAGCTGTAAACATCTCCTTTCTGCGTTCCACGAGACGGTGCTTCTTTTCCCGCTCGAATGAGTTCAGGAGCAGTCCATATCATCCCTTCATAAACAATCAAACATTGCTAATGCGAGAACTGAAACAGCTTTATCATTTTCTAGATATCTACATTTGAACGCCGTCAAAGAGCTGGAAATAAGTTACTGAAACAACCTCATGCATATGTCATTTTGTTAAATGATATTTAGAACGGTTTGGTTCCATCAGTGATCCTGAAAAGTGAACTACATATGTGGTTCAAAGCAAAAAACACGTGAAACCTGATTTCAAATAACACGTGACATTGCTTCGTCAATGACGTCACAAAACACGTTTTCCTAAATGGGGAAGGGTTTCAAACATACATACATAAAATACATAAACAGTGTAAATCGTAAAATCGCCCCGTATGATTTGAAATGTTATTTATTCTATTAACTATTTAAGTAATTAATAAGACAAGTGACCCTTTTTCCTTTATTTACCAATTCCTATATAACATAAACACACATATAAGGCGAATTTTTAAAAACCTTTTTAGTAGCCTCTGAAATGTACCTAAAAGAAGTTGTTGCTCTTTCATTATCCTTTCCCTATTTTACAGTAAATATTTTGACCATTAATTCTCAATTATAAGTCACGTGACGAAAATTTGAGATTCTAAAATGCACTCATATTGCTTTAAGCTACATTCGTAGTTCAGTTTTCGGATCATTGATAGAAGCAAAACGTTTTAAATAGCATTTTATCTAAATATGCATATTTGATTAGATGGTCATGCCTTAAGTGGTCAGAGACTGAAACATCAATAGTCGTTGCATGACGTGAAAGGGTAGGTAGTAATGTCTTCAAAATTCAGTTGAAAAAAGTTGAAGGAAATCGCTTAAATCGCAATGGATCGGGAAAATAACCACAGAGGAAGCAAGAACACACCAAGTAAATAAAGTAGAGCGTATTGAAAATTATATTGACAATTTCTGCGAGTATTTATCTCCTTGAATCTATTGATGCCTGAATTCCCATACAAATCATTTATATTCATGGCCATTTTGAGGATTACACAGTATGAGTTTGGGCTACCTGTGTTGATACTCGCAACTCGTCTTTTTCAAAACTTAAAAAAAAAACATGAAGGGTCTATATACTATTCAAGATTTTCTACACATTTTTTTATCTTTTAATATTATTTGTAACAAACATAATTATGGTATCATTTGTGACAAGTGCCAGGGAACTTTTTGCGAGACACCCTACATTCAATTAAAATTAATCAACAGATTTTGAGTTATAAGACTGTTCAAGATCTTCGACGTATCTTTGAGCTTTTTTTCAGGAAAGCAGTATAATGCACTTACGGTAAAATCTAGCGTATTCTCCTTCTTCTCTATCGGCCTGGTCAGCTTTAAATTTATTGAGCCCATAGTCGGTGATCTTCAAGACCCAGCGACCATCTACCACACAGTTTGATGACTTAAGGTTGCCATGAGACTTTATATCTGTACTATGAAGATAACTCATTCCCTGAAAAAAGACAAAGACAAGCGCAAAATTACTTCAAACTACTTCAAAAATTCTCATTTCTGTTCTCATAAATATATACCAAAAAAGCATCTAGTTACCTTGACGATGTCAGTGACAAGTGACGTCACAAACATGTTATCCAGTTTTACGTCCTCGTTTTCAAGGATATCCTAAAGAGAAACAATTGAAAAGGAGGAGCATGACCTCTGAATGGGGACTTAAGATGATCGTACTATACCACTCATCCTTTCAGTGAGGTAAAGTAAGGGGTGAAGAACGACAGTTGAAACTACCTTTAGTTGTCTTGATAGTAACCAAGTCAAGATGGGCATTGGCGGTCCTTTCTGGGCATTTGCCAGTCTCCGGCTTCCACTTGAGGATGTGGAAACTTGTTCATTCAAATTGAGAACTTAATTTCGCATGCTATTGGGTATTTCGAAAATTGCAAAAAACAAAATTATATTTGGGCTTCCTTAGCAGTGGAAATGCTGAAACGGACCGATCAATATGACATAAACCTTTTAAACTCTTTAAAGTAGTTCTAGCTTTAAGTCTGTAAACAAAAACCTGTTGGGTAGCCAGTTCTTTCGCATGATACTTTTTTCTTATGTAATTTTAATTGATTTTTTTTTTTCAATTTCGAGGCTTTGCGCTATGAGTAAGAGTCGGATGGTTAGTTATGGTCAGTAAGTAATGTACGACTAAAGCCACTTTAAGGTACGGTAAAACAGGCAGCGAAAACTTGCAACTTGTTCTCCATCATTGATGCAAAACGAGTTAAAAAGCAATGTTGTGCGTTTTGTCACCGACGAATCAAACCTGTCTTGCAAAAAATCAGCTCGTTGTAGGTTGCGAAAGTACAGAGTAGTGCTACTTTTTGCGGCAAATTCTGTACATGATGCGCGATTTACTGGCCAGAGGAAAACTTGTTTTGCAGCAAGTGACAAAGCTCCCGTATATGGCGTGACTCCCGCGTAATTTTACCCAATCAGAAGTCTGTATTCACGCAATTTGCAACGACCTGATTTGTAGCAAGACATGTTTCATTCGTGGACAGTAAAATGCGTAAGCTTTTCAAGTCGATTTGCAGCAATGTTGCCAAACAAGTTGCACTTTTGCACTTTTTTGTTGCCCGTTTTACCGTAACTTTAGCCACGTGACTTGACCTTCAAAGAATTGCGCTGTTCAGGTCTACAACCATAAACTACTGACAATTGTTGTAACCATGCTTTCTGTTGATGTTTTACCTGCAAGCTGCCTTTAGGGCAGTACTGGAACAAGATACATATGTTGGGAGTATCCACGCATGCTCCCATAAATTGAGTTAAATTGTCGTGACGAATGTCACGCATCTGAAAAGATATGAAACGCATCGAGTATCAAAAGGAAGCATATTCCATACAATCAGATAAAGTGCACTGTAAGACAATTTTAAGCAAGGTAGAAATAATGATGGCTTTCGAGTCTTACATCTCGAACCTTTGTTAGAGTTGTCATCAGCACAATTCTTCTTGGCAAGACTAACTCTATGAGGGTATTGACCAGCAGTTAGTCAATATATTTTTTATCATCATTTAATGAAGTTTACATGGTCACTGTTGTAACTATTTTATCCTTGCACAACCAGAAATAAAACCTGGAAAGTACGGTATATAACGCAAAAAGCAAATTGGAATGATGTAAATAAGCTCATTATTAATTATCATCAACTGTTACAAACGCAAACTTGTGGACCATGCTATAGCTTGTTGTTTCTCAGTCGGGCATCAAGAAAACCTATACAAATTACGTAATTATGTGATAAAAATTCGAAGTGAAAGTTGAAATTGAAACAGTGCATGTGTATCTAGTGTTTTACTCAACACATAACAAAGTGAGCAAGTTTTAGCTACTTTTATTCCTTAGTCCAGCGATTTGACCTGCAAAGAAACTTTTTACTGGGAAATCATAAACTCACCTGCTTAAGCTCCATTTTAATTTCCCTTGTGAGATCTAGACTTGTCTTGTTTAGTTTCTTAATGGCAACTGTATTGGACTAAGAAAATGATCATATCTGATCTTCAGTTTGTCCAAACTTAAGAGTGGGTATACTAAATTTTTTTTTTACTGAATAGACCAATTTCGATATATTAAAATTCATGCTTGGCTACGAGGCTTGGGGGAATAAAACAAAAGGAATGCATTACTCATTGCTGAGACTCAAGATAATTTCTTTTGCTTTTTCCCCCAAGCCTCGCAGCCAAGTATGAATTTTAATATATCGAATCTTTTCTAATATTGAAGCGTTACTTTTCTCCCCTCCCCTTTCATTCCTCGTTTTTGCTCTCGCCCCAACGTTCTTGACGTAGACGTACTCGCCCAGAAACGCTTGCCAAGCAGGCTAACTTTACAACAAAAGGCAAACGGCAATTCAAGTTGAAAATTTCTCACATTTGGACTGATAAATTTTAAGCAGATGAAAATTGTCCCGATGGATGAATGAATGGATGAATCTCGCTTTAGGCTACTAATTTTTGTTTGGATATACTAAACAAACGACAAGTACAGAGAAAACGTCGTCGCCTGATGCAAATTGACGTTTGCCTCTCCCCGAAAATGTGAATCTAAAAATCACTGATGAGTGATGCACCCCTCCCCAATGTGATTTTGATTTGAGCTTGGTAATACTAAGGCCGGAGTGGTCACTACCAGAAATTTGTTACATCCACAGTGTTTCTTTTTTTTTAATGCAAACAGAATCGGATGAAGACAAAGTACTGTGAAAGTTTTTCTACCTAATCCAAGGATATAAAAAATTATTTTAACCAATTGCAGTGCAGAGGAAAGCCAGCACTTCCTACAATTCATTAATGGTTATTCAAACACCCTGAGAGGCCCCAGAAAGCACTCTTTGACACCGCATTTATACTTACCCTCCAAGAACCAACTAGGGTAAACAATTGACGTGCATTGATATTATCAAAGCTTTCCGCAGAAACCAAGCTAACCTGTGATAATAATGCATATATAAATAGAGTTAAAAGAGTAACTAACATGTTCATGTACCGTAGAATTACTTTGAAAATATACCAGAGCCGAAACATTCGTTTAAAGATAAAGGCTAAAGGTTTTGTGAGTCAACTGACTCTTTGTTTGCAACTATCAACTGTCATAGATGCATTGTATGGTTGGAAGGCTGGTACCATAAACCTCCATTTTTCTTTTTCCGTCTTAAGTTTGATTATTGTGCCCAGTCCATTCGCCACTTTAGAACTGAGAAGGAGACTGAGCCGAGCAAACTTTCGCAAAGACTTCTGGGACCGCTACTAAGGACAAGCAGGAGAAAATTGGCCAATAGCTGACCGGCGCGTCCCCACTAACGATCCCAGAAAAAATGGCGGGACGCATTTCAGCTCCAGTTCCCTTCTCGTTTCGATGGTGGAGAACTGTTGAGACCTATTTGGTACCTGACTACGAAGAGAGCCAGCCCCTCGGGCTCGCAAAGAAATTTCGTTGTAATTCACTCTCCACAAATCACTCGCCAGTTCTTTTTCAAGTTTCTGTTTCCTATAAACACAAAGGAAGAGAAATAAATGAACTATTAACGATTGCTGGTTTTCAGTGTCACGCCATTCAAAATAGATCAAAATAAAAATCAAAACCGTTCAATAGATAAAGTCCAGAATCTGGGAAATGAAAGAAGGTAAATATGTAAAGACCCTCGTCAAGATTCAGGTCAGAGGAATATTTCGTATACGAGATATCCGAAGAAATGTTTTACCCAAACTTAAAGAGATTTGTATGGAGACGCCATGCTGGTGCTCACCTGGGTGAGCTCCAACATGGCGGACGGAAACCAACAGAAACAACCGTTACCGAGTTTTGCTACAAAATCCTGAATTTATTCTTCGAGAAACTCATAAACATTAAAGTAATACTTTTTCTAATACATGAACTGTTTAGGTAGCAAAATTTCCTGAAATAAGTCATTTTTTTAACCTACAT
>OZ037997.1:20955349-20970349 GCA_964035705.1 Porites rus | reverse complement strand
TACAATTTTCTTCACCTGGTCCTATATCAAAAAATAATAGTATATTGAAATGCAACGTAATTACATTTTGAAAGAAGTTAAACTTACATAACTTCTTTCCCTGGGTCTCAATGCACTTTTCGTTGTCGAAGCCACATTCTGGTTCATCAACGGGTGGCGCTCCATTTATCCATTCAATGGTCGCGTTAGGATAGAGTTGGAAGTGCTGAGTTTTGTTATTGTTGCCTTCGAGACTAAACATTCCTTTATAGGCAAAGTAGGGCTCACCTGAATACAAGTTAACGAAACCTCATGTAAAGGGTTGCAAACGCAATAATTGAAAGCGCCGCTTAAGATGGCTCGATACAGTTTTTCAGGGTCAATACCTCCCAAGTTTGAGCATAAACTGCGTCGTCATAAACAAAAAATTGCCACCACAGTTGTATTAGATAAAGATTATGATCAGGGTTGCAATGACATCGGAGTTGTCATAGCAACGAAACGACGCTATTACCTATTTTAGTTGGAGCAGTATTTCTCGGCACTGGGAACTGTTCTTTCAAAATCGTTCACGGGAGCTTTTTCCTCCAAAAGCGGCCTCGATGTTCGTGAAGTTTAAGCGAAATCCGTAAGAGCGTTATTGAGATATTTTGGGACAAAGTTTTTGTGGTTAGAAATGGGGTAAAAATTGGACAATCTTCATATTCGGCCGTTATCTGTAGAAAACCAAGCGCTTTTGACATGCAATTTCACCTAATAGTAGTTTCAATCTTGTTGAAAACGTGTGTAAAAGATCATGGAGATAGCTCAAACGATTGTTAGAAAAAAGGATTTGACTGGTATGTATATCGAGGCGCTCTTGTTTGTGGTTTGTAAACATTTTGGTCTACTTAAACAAATTAGCGAATAATTTTTAAACCGCTCGATAGATTTTTTTGAAAAAATTAAGATTCTTGAGATTAACCTTCTTTTTATTTGACCTTTTAGTTTCAAGATTATTGATATATAGTAAGGCAGTAAAATAAGGGTTACAATTGGCTAAAATTTTGTTAGAAATTTTGTGTTTACAAGTGAGAGCTTCTCATTATTCAGGGTATTGTCTCCAAGTTTTATATTTTCGTGCACAACAAAAGCTAGCATTTTTGCATATTTCAAATGCATTGTTAGTTACTGCTGTTCACGTGAAAATGAAACTTGGAGACAATACCTTAAATAATGAGAGACTTTCAATTGTAATGACGAAACTTCCGATAAAAAAAAAACGAATTGTAGCCCTTATTTTACTGCCTTACAATACATCAATAATCTTGAAAATAAAAGGTCATATAAAAGGAAAGTTAATCTCAACAATCTTATAATTTTTAAAAAATCTATCGAGCGGTTTAAAAATTATTCGCTAATTTGTTAAAGAAGGCCAAAATGTTTACAAAACCGTGACAGAAGGGCCTCGATACATACTAATCAAATCCCTCTCTCTAGCAATCGGCTGGAGCTATCTCCATGATCTTTCACACACGCTCTTAAAAAGATTGAAACTACTCTGAGGTGAAATTGCATGTCAAAAGCGCTTCGTTTTCTACAGATAACGGCCAAACATCAAGATTGTCCATTTTTTATTGTGTTTCTAACCAAAAAAAAACTTCATCCCAAAATATCTCGATAACGCTCTTACCATTTTCGCTTAAACTTCACAAACACGGAGGCCGCTTTTGGAATGATTTTGAAAGAACAGTTCCCAGTGCCGAAAAATACAGCTGCAGGTAAAATAGGTAATAGCGTCATTTCGTTGCTATGACAACTCCGATGTCATTGGAACCCTAATCATAACAAATTTTCATTTTTGTCTAATATAACTGTGGTGGCAATTTTTCCAAATCTTTGCTTATGGCGACGTAGTTTATGCTCAAACTTGGGAGGTACTAACCAGAAAAACTGTATCGAGCCACCTTAAAACGTGAGTTTTAGACTGCAATATTTCCGCATTGGGGTCGTACGAGTCATGCTCTGTCGTCTGTTTAACGGACTAAAAAAAAACATAATACTAAGCCAATTTTGCTGCTTCTTTTTTACTCTTCCTCGTGCGTGCATATCATTTTAACAACCCGAATGTTAAAAAATCATCACATGATGATACAAAGACCAGTCATTCAGATTGAGCGTGCTCGCGGTTCTCTAAGACCCCTGGAGCGCCTGTTCAAGAGGCCGCTCTTCTATTTGCAGCGTAACTATTTGATAATATTCACAATATCAACAAACTATTTGAGAAGCCAAGGAAACGAAAACCGAGACTCAAGTTGGAAAAATATGCCATCATTTGAATTACACCCTTTTGTCTTACCGACGTTATCACTGAGTGTCATCACAGTAAGGTTTTGCTGGACATCCCCTTGCTCGTCCAAAAATACATCATACCCAAGAATACCTAAAAAAAAAGAGGGAGAGAGACCGAAATCTCTGAATAAGGGAGAAACTTGATCTGATGAAAGAACGTGACAAGAATAAGCAACTAGTTAAAATTAAACTCTAATCCAATCTAATCAAAGTTTTCACGTACTGGAAAACTGGCGTCCAAATAAATTCTTCATAACCGCTCGACCATTTGTAGCGTTCCCTCCTTGGGCGAGTGTACGGTTGACTCCAATGGCGTACAGGTATGTTGCATCATACAGGTAGCCTGTTACGATCGGGGCCTAGGGAAGAACTTTGTTTCATTAAGGGACCTAAATATAATGTTACCTATGGGATAATTTTTTAGTATTCAGTAAACTTCTTTTTATCGTTAAGTAAAGCCGTTCTATGTCAGATATAAGACAAACATTGAACATTAGATTCCCTTGTATTCTCTTTATTGTTATTCCTAATAATCGAGGTCTCGGTAAGAGTTATCAGCCGAGCCGAACACCTACCTCGACCTTTATTATTCCGGATATCACAAAAACCTCATCCATTATTTGTTTATAAGCTTTCACTAAATTTTGGACGAGCCAATCACAGTTTTTAACCAAATTTCGCGCTTTTTTGCCGACCACAGGCATTTGCATCAAATTCTGATTGATTCATTAAATTCAGGTCTGCACCGTTCACGAAACAAACTTATGTGGTCAACTTCTTCTGAACACGATAAATAGGAGATCGTTTTGAATGAAAAACTTCAGAAATTGCAAAACCTCAACCAAGTTTTCTTTAGTAATAATAATAATAATGAAAGTGAAGAATGAAAGTGAAGAATGATCATCGCAGTAAATTTTCCAATTTAAGAAATTGGAAAGAAGAAGCCTGAAAAAAAATCAGAGCTTCAACGGGATTCGAACCCGTGACCTCCGCGTCACCGGTGCGTTGCTCTACCAACTGAGCTATGAAGCCACACATTGGGAGCGAGGTCAATTTATTGAGTTCATATCTCCCGTGATTCTTCACTTTCATCTACAACCGCAGTTCAAAAATGAATTATTTCATATTACTTCACATCAATAATAATAATAATAATAATAATAATTTTCTTTTGTTACTCTCGACAGTATTTATAGCACTGATGCTAGTGCATGGGGCCGAGCAAATGCCTGAAACAAATAATTCAAATGAAACTCAACACGGTTAAGAATCCAAATTGGTTGGAGGCAGACCAGTTGGTTATTTACAAGCGTGGCCGAGGATTTGAACTCGTGACTACCGTGAACAAGTCCAGCAAGCGGTCAGGGCGGGACTTGACCTCGGGGCCTCCGAACTACAAGTCCAGCGCTCTAACCGCTCGGCTTCGCTGCCTCCTACAGGTAGGAGGTTGGTAAAAAGCATCGATACGTTTATACGCTTTGAACAAAGTCATATACTTACCTTCCGGTTGAAGTGCTTTATTGTATAATTTCCCACTTTCGTTGAGCCCACGTAGGCTTGGCTACAGAAAGGGGGATCCGACATCTTGTGTTTCACTTCGTTCACAAACGTGTAGTACTTATCAATCTGCTGCGTGTTGACTACCAGTAACAACACAGATTTAAAAGCGTCGTAAAATTTCCTTTCCTCGTCTTTGTTTAAATCGCGGGTGGGTTTGAATTCACCGATAAACCACAGTTCAGGTTGTTGAAAAAATCTTTGAACCGAGAGGGGATTCAACTGGAACGCGATAAACGCATAATCTCCATTGTTCATGCCCAGTTTACTGGCATAGTACATCCCCTCACGTATGAGACGGCGCTCCATGGAAAGAATGATAACTACAATAAACAACAGAAACTACTGTGAGGAAGGGGGAGGGAAAAACTTATGGACGGTTTAACTTTTTACCGATTTTCTTGCACTTTATAAAATAACCAACTGATAGCACGCGCGTTCTGATGGGTTAAAAACCTATGGTTTATTGTGCCGGTAAACTCACTATAGTTTACTTAAAGTTATTTTATAAAAGCAATAGACCACACTTTCTATGGGTTTACCGGCGTGATAACCCACTTAGGATGTGGGAGAACACTCGAAAAGCTTGTAAATCACCCGCCTTCGGCTCGTGATTTACAAGCTTTTCAAGTTTTCTCCCAACATCCCAAGTGGGTTATCACGCCGGTAAACCCATAGAAAGTGTGGTCTATTACTTAATATATGGACTATGTCACGAGGATATTTCTGTCTTAGAACAATTTCGTGCTGAAGGCCTCACTTGGTGCCTATATATGCTTAAGTATACACAAAATGCTCTTGTGGAGTTACAAAGAAGATCTCAAACAAATTTCATCAGGAAGATCTAATCATTAACATTAAACATAGGAATTCCTTGTTTTCAAGTTACAAACCTGTTTGGAGATGAAATCGGCAAATTTGACTTTTTATGTGGAAAAAGGCCAATTTGAAACAAATTGGTAACTTTCTTTAACAGTATTTTTTGGTGATTTTTGCAAGCATAGACTTAAAACTTGAAAAAGTTGGTTTCAATCCATGTCTATCCTTACCATCCCTTGCCACGAACGATGGGATACAGTTTTAAACGCTGAACATTAAGAAGCCTTAAATACCAAAACTGGACAATTATTTTAGGAATTCAACTGATGCAAAAAAAAAGTTTTAGCTATTTTAAAAAAAGACAGCAAATAGCGTGACATGGCAAAATGGATTTCCACTGTGGCGTAATTTTACTTGCGTACGCACGTAAATTTTAGGCGCGTAAAGAAAATAGAAAAACTATTTGAAAGGCCGCGTGTGAAAGTAAAAGTTTAGGAGGCTCAACTTTTACGCGTACGCACAACCTTCCATACATTTGCCTCTATTTTATTTACGCACGTAAAAATTACGCGACATTGGAAATCTGCTCTTAAGGCTGGAACATCCATTATGGAAGGTCACAAGAATACCTTGACTGTATATATTTTTGCAACGAAAATATATTTTTGGTACTTTTGCTAGTTTACCGTTGGTGCTAGTCAAGCGTTAATATAGATACCATTTTGGCTTTTTTAAGACTACAATTATCATTGTCAAAAATGTTGGGAAGGCCACTAGTTTTACCTCTTTTTCGTTCCTTCCCCGGCCCCCTGACCCCCTAATGAGGCGTATTCAGCAAAAAGGAAAACCACTTTTTTAAAAAACATCAAAATGAACTGCTGTTGAGTTCCCAAGTACAGTTTGTCCGGGATTGTAGTTGATCGGAGCACATAAGAGAGATAGGTATAGGGAATGTTAATTTGCCATCTTTTTACAGGCTTTATCGGTCAAAGAAAATAAATCAGCACCATTTTATCAACTGATTTTTAGTGCGATCAGTGGTTCGCAATACAACACTAACGCCTAGCCCAAACTTCGAACTTTTCATGAGAAGAACCAAACTCTAATTTCGGTCGACCTAAATCAATTTAAGATCTTCTCGGTTGGGTCAGACGACGAACTTAGGACGCGTCAAACCAATCAGCTGACTCCGACCAAAAAGCAATATTCTCCAAGAAAGACTAAATATATAGTATCATAATTAACCTAATTTTAAAACTATCAGTTATGCTGTCCCGGAGACGATCTTCGGACGTTCTATCCGTCTGAAGCAGACGGATAGAACGTGTTTGACGATCCAAACTCTTTCAGACGATCTTAACTGAGCCAGGCGTCGAATTTTTAATGAAATTAACTCACTAAGTTTAGTTCGTCTCATGAAAATTTCAACGTTTGGCCTAGATTTTTTCATGAACATACTTCTTGCTTTGGTCTTCATTTTCATCAAAACTTGCTGAAAATGCTCTCCATCCGTCTTTGGTTTGTATAACCAGTGAAACTTAACTTTCTCCTGCAGAGACACAATCTTCCCTTGAGACTTCAAATAAGACACCAGAAAGTCTCCCCTTGATTCCCAGGTATCCGCATCTTCGCTGATAATCCCCACCCGGTTCCAGTTGAAGTACTTCAAAATAGCCAGTACAGAAGGGCTGATGCTGTTGTCACCGAAGATAGTTCGTGCGAAAGTCGGATAGAGCTCTTTGTCGGAAACAGCGTTCGACGTGCAGATCTGTATATAGCAGATAAAATGACAAAAAATTAAGAATCGAACAGCAGAACGACATGTAAGTAACAGGGCAGGGTTATGATCTTGATGGGTGACCATCAGCTGTTTGCAGCTTCTATATATTTTCGACGAAAGCTGTCACAAAGAGCAGGGGAACGAAGCGCGCCGAGTAAAGCAGCGCAAAGGAGTGGCCGCCGCCTTCCCCATCTACCGGTGCTTAACCTAACAGTTCATGCCACTTCGCCAAGCGTTCATCAAATAAAGTACAAACGAGAAAACAGAAGTCTGTGAACCGTCTATTCTTTGAAGCAAAAAATGACCGGCGATGATTTTAGATTTGTCACCTAGTATACGTTGACTTACAAAAGGAAAATATATTCCAAAATATCCCATAGGCATTTTAAAAAATTGTTGTACAGGAAATAGCGAATACTAAATTTAATTTAGATTTTTGTTTTGTTTTGTTATTTTTTTATTTTCCCTTGCGAGACCAAAATGCAAATTACCCACAGAAGGTGCACGTATTTCGGACCCAAGCAACAACATACAAAAACCCCGGACTGTCAGTTGGTGGTTTCAAGAAAAAATTTCACGGATGACAAATCGTTAATTTCATGCAACACTGTGCAAGTTTGCACGAAAATAAATTGATTGATTCTGTATGACGTAGCAGGTGCAAGTGAACCAAAACAAGAAACAAAAAATCTTTTTTTTTTTCGGAAATAGTACTAGTGGCCCCTTGTAGGTTTATTTAGTGCTGATGGTGACAGACTGAATTTTTGATTTATTAGTTTGCGAAATGCTGAGTTTAAATAAGTGGAAGCTGAAGTAGTATTATTGCTACTAACAGTTCCTGTACTGTTTGTTTTTCATCTTTTCATGGTGCAAATGTTTAACCAAGCCTGTCAAGTGGCTGACTGACGTTTTTGTGTCGAGTCTTCTCATTTGCTCATCACATAAATGCTTCAAGAGAAAACGAAAGAAGGGCAATTGTCCATTTTAGAATTTTAAAAGTTTTTACCCTATAAAACGAGCTTAAGCAAATAAGCAAGGCAGTCATGACTCTGTAGCATAAAAAAATAAATGCGTTGTATGACGTTTCTACCGTTAGAATTTGGAAAGTTTAGTTTTTTTAAGATCGAACTTCAAGACCGACTACATCTTGTGGTTTCTCGACCTCTATTGACAAATTTACATGACTGTGCACTGTGTACTTGTACTTACATGAGAAATGACTGGCAAATTCAACGCAGCAGCCATGCGTGCTTGGGTTGAACATCCACAACCAAACCCAATAAAACCATCCACTCTCTTCTCCCACTGTTCAATAAGAGCTTGGATTGACAATTCCTCCAAACACTCGGAATCGTCCCAAATGAAGCTGAGTGTTATTCCGGGTAAAAGAGTCGGATCTCTGTTGATTCTATCCACCGCTATTTTCAAGGCGGACGCATAACGGTTGCCGGGAGGGACGTCAGGCGACCCAACTTTGTACGGCAGGATCAGTCCGATCGTTAGATTGCCGTCTGATGGTGCAGAGAAGGTACGTGTGATTAGAAATGTAACAGCGAAGAACATAAAACTTGCTTTAAACATGAAAGAGCTCGTCATGTTTAAGGAGGATCATTAAAATTCTTTCAATTATATTGACAATTTGAATTGAACTCATAGTGTACTCATAGCAAATGACAGGTATGTATCTAGCCACAAATAACAAGTATTCACGGCCTCGGCAAAATCCCTCCACTAGCGTTGTTACCAATTTTTATGATTAATCAGTACAAAACACACAACACACTCGAACTAACGCTTGGGGGTAACAAGAACGTATTCAATAAAACGAGTAAATTAAAATTTCGCGCTGGTTTAAGTTTTAGTGGCAGCTGAGCAAGAGAACTATGAACTTTGGCACGTCATAAGCGTGTACAACACAATGTCATTCTTTCAAGTTATGAAATAGTTTCTTAGCAGCAGAAACGGTACATTGATTACAAACAGAATAATTTCTAGTTTCAAGAGCGATATTTCACATCCAAATGAAGCTGAAATAACAGAATAATGCGCTATAAGGAATAATAATTTTATCATTTCATTTTATTATAACCTGTTAGAGGAACAAAAAGTTTTTAATTAGAATGTAAATGTAACTAAGAGCATTCACATTATAATCAAGCACATTTCGTTTTCCATTGTAAAGGCAGAAACGATTTAAACTACTGTTTTCGACAGATTATTTTTTCCGGAACCAATAATTAAACGAGCGCTATTACTGTTCAAGTTTGTTTTTCTTTTTTGAACATGTTCTTCATTTTTTACCATGGATCTGAAATAAAGTTAATATACAATCCTGCTGCTATAAAGCAGATTACGACGTAATCCCCTTAAAAGCAGCCAAAACTTGTAAGAACAATTTATATGCAAACCTATAGAGAAATCGTAGTACTGTTATACATTTACATATTTTAATAAATGTTTTATTGAGACAGCTGCAGAGCGAAAAAAAGTTTAATACTTTCTGGCTGTTGCGCCAAATTTATACTGTCAAATACTCACTTCTGCCAGAAACGTTATATAAGCCAAACCCTAGTATCCTAACCGTAAAGAAACGTGATGTGGGGACCGTGAGTTAACAGGCACCATCGTTGCGCGCAATATTGTAACTTGTCTAAGACAATTACTCCACTAAAATAATTTAGTTGCTTTTTAAGCAATGATTCAGATAAAAGCGAAAGTAATTACTATTCCATGCTTTGCCCTAATACATATTCTCCATAATTTTGAACGTTTTAAAATTTCTATACTGAGAAGGCTTTGATATATAGAGAGCAGGTTTACGAAACAATTTGTCGTTTATCCCCATTATGAAAGAATTTTTTCATTTGTTTTAAAAACTTTCAACCAATCATAAAAGTTAGAAGCAACGAATGAGGGAAACTCATAATTGACCATCTTAGGTGCAAGTTAGATTCAAAGGAAATTTTGCTTCCAGGAGTTTATTAATTAACAAAACTCGAGGTTATATTCCCGCCACTATAAATTTTGCAGTTTAATAAAAGTGATGAGGGGCACAGTACAGACAGTGGCAAAGTGAGTAGCTATTTACAAATCCCTTAACTTTGATCATTTTTTGGACAGTTGATTAACAGCAACACACGTTTACCTTAAGCTTCGGTAAAAAGGGCAACAAATACTTTCAATAACTTCTTTTCCTTTTTTCACATCTTTTATTTTTATTACTAGGAGTAATCGGAGCTTAGAAGAGTGCGTTCGATATGTTTGTAAGGCGTACAGGTAGCAGTTGAGGAGGAAGGGTGGATGATTATTGCGATAGATAAAGCCCGGTTTCCATGTGATCGCTACGATAGCTGAGAAAAAAAAGTTCAGCGATCATATGGAAACCACTCTCCAGCGATCGCAGCGATAACGATCGCTGAGATAGAACTTTTTATATCTCAGCGATTGTTGTCGCTGCGATCGCTGGAGTGTGGTTTCATATGATCGCTATGATCGCTGCCATCGCTGAAGTTTTTTTTTTTTCTCAGTGATCGCAGCGATCATATCGAAACCGGGCTTTAATTTGATAATGGCATATTTTAAACGTAAGGATTGCTTACAGCGAAACCTCTATTTTATTTAAAACTGTGTATCACTATCAAAAAGCCTTGAAGCCTAGTGATACCGTATGGTCCATTTTGGTCGAGTGTGTTGATTTCAGTGACTTGAGTGGAGCTACTGTGGGATTTTTATAAGTTTTTCCGAATAAATAACATAGACCTAAAATGTTCGTTTGTCCGGTGCCGAAAATATCACAAGTCATGATGAAACGGCGCCGCCGAACTTCACATCTCGGTAGATTTACTTTGTGGCACAACGGCCGCCGAGCTACACAACTCGGCAGATTTACTTTGTGGCACAACGGCCGCCGAAACTTTCGAAAGATGAACGTTTTGAAAGATTCAGCAAACACAGATCGATAGTAGACCTTCAGCAAACTCTACTCTTGATGATATGTACGCTTTACGAAGATTCAGCGAACTTTTAAAAGATAAACGCTTTCCGAAGACAGAATAAAGACCTCAGCAAACGCTTGAAGACGCACGAATCACCAGGTGAGTTAGTTCGTCAAAGTGAGGCAAAACGTAAGCAAGCGCCTCAAAGCGAGGCAAATGTGTGTCGAGGACGACGACAAATGAAATCTCGAAAAAACCTCCCTTATTAACTGCACAGGACACCCAATAATGCACATAACACCCAACACAAATTAGGGGCCTCGAACGTAATGAAAGCATTGAATTGTAAATACTACCAATATTCTGTATGAGTTAAATAAAAATTGACTTGTCTTGATTTCGGAAACATCCAAGAATTTGCAACTTTGTCTGCATTAAGTCCAGTCTTTAATTCAAGAATAATTTTAATGCTCTATTTTTGTCGAAATTCTAAGATATCTGAAATTCTTCTTTTTGTGAAAGTTTCTACAGCAGACGGCAAGCTCCCGAAATACGTATACTTAACGAAGAGCATTTCCAACGAAAAGGCGGATAAGGGCTGATTCAGAAATTCCATCTAGAGCTAAAACAGTTGTGAGGTCACAATCACGTGATATCCATTCTAGTCTATTCCGATGGGGGAAAATCATAACATATCATTAAGATAAGTCTTTGTTTAATCCATGTGTTATAATGGATTTACAACAAAGATCGATCTGTTTAATAAAAAGAGGTTCAAAGAAGTAAGTTGTGCCCACCAAAAAAAACTAGGACGAGCCACCTTGAATTTTGTTTACCACATCAAAGTTGAATAATATACTTCTTATCGTACTATTTAGTATGTTGTATCACGGGATATTTCAAATCATCTCTTGTATTTCGACCCACCCCTAACTGCCCGACTTGACTTGAAAAATGATATCCCATGATACTATGCAATAGAAAGGCTGATTGCTTCTGTTAAGTAAACGTCTTACCGTTATAGCAGCGGTCTTTGCAAGATCTGCACTTCCGTACTTCCGACGACGGTGCCGTTGCGTTATCGGGCCAAATGATCAATTCATTGCTTAAAACAAGCTTCTGTTTCCCTAAACTGTCTATGATAAACTCTCCAACTTCCTGGAACATTCCTTGAAACATAGAAATTGAGATGAATAAACCAAGTTAATTGTCTTTAACAGACTAGATACTCAAGGCAGAGTGGCATAAAGCAAAGTCACGAAAGGGCGGTGGAACTAGTAAGCCATTTCCGAGTTCCCCCGGACTTCCGTATCAAAACGAGGTTAAGTGCTCAGCCTTTAGTATGGAAATGATTTTTCATTCTCATGTAAACAAACCTCATTTTCACAAGAAAGGTTGTGCACTTGGCCTTCTTTTGAACATGAGGGTTTTTGGAACTCGGAAGTGGCCTGTTGGCTTAGAGTAACTCTGACTTCTCCTCATCCTTACCCAAAAGTCAAGGGTTATTTCAATTTTCATACATCATAATTTGTTAAGCAAAATTTTGGTAATAAAAGAAGGCATACCCCCCTAAAGTAGCAGTGTCACCCTGCCCGCATTTCTTAATTGTTCATTCATTCGCGCGTTTTTTTTTTTTTAACAAATCATCGAAATGGAGGAAAATATCAACTTCTTTACAATAACTGAGGGAATCCTGGCGAGCTGATTGGTCGAGAGCTATGGTCTATGAGAGTATAGACCAAAGAAATGACTTAACATGTCCCACAGTGCTGGTTGTTTTGTTTTTGGTTTTTCGTAAAAAAATAAATGTTATTGTAAAAAACAAATTGACCATAATTTTCCATGACATGCACTCTTATAGACCATAGAAATGACGCCATAAAATGTTCAAAACTTTGTGGTTCCACTTGAGTTTGAACATTTTATGACGTCATTTCTATGGTCTATAAGAGTGTAGACCATGGAAAATTGTGGTCGATTTAATAATAATAATAATAATAATTTATTCATTTATAGTGCGCTTTTTAACATGCTAGGTGATCAAAAGCGCATTACAACAATAAATAACCTAAAAACTATACAAATTAACTCATTTACCATACAATTAACTCAGCTCACCAACACTGTGAATAACTGTTTTTGTATTCACCACAGAAGCTGAATACGTAGCAGACCAAAACATTAGTGAAACGCTGCTATAATTACAATAGTTTCAAAAACTGTCCATCGATAACTCAATAATAATTGGGCATTTGTATGATAACATTATTTTGCGGTAAAATGAAACAGCTTTTTAGTATTGATCTAACTTGTGAAGGTCATAATAATTCCAGTAACCGTTGTGAGCCATCTTAAGGTCTTAGGTTACGAAGTGCCTCAGACAGATGACTTTGCACACATGGTGTCTACTCGTCCCACATTCACTTCTATTTGCCCGCTTCTCTTATTTTTGTTGTGAATCTTACCGTCATTGTTTACACGATAGTCCATCAGAACCAAATTGAATTCTGCATTACCATCTGAGTTGATGAACCGATCGTAACCCAGAATACCTGGCATACAGAAACGTAACAAAATATGTGAGCGATTCATTGCTCAAAGTGAGGTATTCCACACGAAACACTGACAAAATTTTTAACAATGACAACTTACTACGAAATTGTCTTCCCATCAGATACTGAGCGATTTCCCTGCCATCAGAATTAGCTGGCTTTCCCGTTTTGTTTAAAGCTATGGCGTACTGAAATACCGCGTCATACAAATACGCCGCATAAATAGAAGGCTGAAAGCAAGAAACGATATGTTAATACCAGCAGAGGATCAAGCTGACGGTGATGTTATTATGACTACTACTAGTGCCATTGTCTCCCAGATCACCATGCTAACAGTTGGCTGACGCAAGGTAACCCTGGCTACATACAGCTGTGGCAAGGCCTTTCTTTTCCGTGGCTTAGCGAAGGTGAGGTCTCTCACCGTTGGCCATGGCATGGCGGAGGCAGGGATTCAAGCCACATGTGGCGTCGGTATTATCTTTTTACCCTTGCTATATGAAGCCTATGAAGCAGGGGAAAGGACTCCGTGCCAACATATGGAGGAAGCAAAGCCTTTCAACCCTAACCAAATATGGTGGAGGCAAGCAAGGGCTCTTAAATAAATGGTGAAGGTAAGGGCTAACCCGTCCATACTTATATGGCGGAGATGCCTGCTCTGTTCTCCTTAAGGGCCGGGAAATTGTAGTGATAGACAACACTTGCCCAAAAAATATTATTGGGATGGTAGCAGCTCCGAAACCACACCTAGCTTAAATTATTGCTATATAGCACCGGAGGCATTGCTCGACTTGAGCCCCAATCCTGACCCATTTAGCTCGTTCTCGTGACACCTACGCCTGTAGTGAGGTTGGATTGACGGTCTGATTTTCACAGACAAAGCTGAGTCTCTATTTAAGAGTTTATAACTAGCTTGTTATACATCTCAGATGATAATAATTATACTTCCGATTTGCTTGAATACTTTACATATGTATTCCATTTTCTCGACACTTATAAAGGCGATGCAGATAATGTTAACTAAGAAATAAAAAATAATATATAAAACGTCCATAGATATGTAAGGGAATACCTTAAGGAAGAAAAACAGGATCGTGAAGCAAGAGACTGGCATGATATTCAGACTGAGAAATTTGAGGGGAAAACATAAAAAGGAAAAATGAGCCATTTTTGTACCTACCGTGTGTGCTTGACTCAAAGAACCGGTCCTGTTTCTTTTCACATCTTCCACAAAGGTCAAGTATTCTTTGCTTACATTGTTATTGACTGAAAGAAGCAGAGTTGATTGAAAGGCTCTCTCGTCCCAGTCTTTACTCCATGTTGCAGAAAGATTCTTCTTCGTGTTCCCCGTGAGGTCCAAATCTAGATCGAACATTATGAACGCGAACCCCTGATTCAAACCCAGTTTCCCTGCGAAGTTGACGGCCTGACCCGCTAAGGCGTAATTCATGGCAAGAATGACAACTGTAAAAGAAATTTCAACGAATTATTCAAGATTGTACCAAGAACGTTTTGTTTTGAAGAATGAAAATGGTATTTGATGATGATACTGCTGATGATGATGAAATGACGAAGACGATCATGATGATAATGATGATGATGATGATGATCATGATGATGATGATGATGATGATGATGATAAGCTTCTAAACAGCATTTACCTAGTAAATACCATGAGGAATGTCCTTCAGTTAAGGTCCTGTGAAAATGAATTAAACATAATGATACAAAGGCAAAGGTTTAACTTTCGTGCAATATTTCGATTGGAAACGCAAACTTGAAAACGTTTTTGCATGCTCAAGAAATTAAATCTTAGTTCACCTAACTCAACGCTACCGATCCAAATGCAGTAGCTCTCTATTGTGGCCTGGTATGGGTCATGAGTTCTGGATAATGAGCTCCTGGTTTCCAGTAAAGGAAGGTATACGTAAGTTAGCACTTCGATGCTAGCTGCTATTACTGCAACAACCAGTAACGACAGTCTATACAGTTTCTGAAAGACTTGTAATCCCGTTACCTGTAGCGCGAATCGTTCATTCAATCATGTGAC
>OZ037997.1:20707849-20950349 GCA_964035705.1 Porites rus | reverse complement strand
CCCCAATAAAGGCTTTATTTTTGCGTAACTCTTTAAAATATCACTTTAAAATTGGTAAGGTTCAAACGCAAACGCAAATATTTTGCAAGTACAAAATACCGTCGTGTTGCTTCCAAAATTATTCACAGTTTCTCATTTTCGTGGAATAAAGTAGGGTATACTAATGCCACATACAAAAGCATTATCAGAGTAACGGCAGTTTAATACCAGCATTAAGGATCAGTGATATGCTCACAACCAGAGATAGTAAATCAATCTGTCGCGGTGAGAGTGATCGATTTCTCACATTTTAAATCTTAAGTACAAACTCCATGGAAACGGTATGTGCTTGCAAAGTCACTGTTTTCAGCTTTGGCACCACTTAAAATAAAAAGTTGATACGGTAACCATTTTCAAGCTTGTTGAGCAAAAACAGAAATCCATCAATGCAAAACTTAACACGAAACACCAAAAGGAAAATTACATTCTGAATCGCTTCTCTTTTTCTGTGACGTGAGAATTATTACCTATAATTTTTTTGCCGTTCTCCGTGGTAACATACCCGCCTAATGTTTTTAAAATCGCTTTGAATACATCTTTAGATAGTTACAGTGACAAAGGCAATTTCTAAACCGCAAGGGCTCACAATGGAGGTTCGAATTCGCGTCCACTTCTGTATTAACTGTTCTCACTCATTACCTTGTGCAAATTAATTTGCGGTTTTTTCGTAACAAAACTTTCTTTGTTTAAAGAGTTCACCCTGAAAATCGAAGTTTGCTTTCACTTGAAATCGGGTTTTCGTCGTTCAGAGCTCTTGTCAATTCAGGGGCCAGCGACGGCTTCACAATAATATACGATTTTTATGTGAACTCTAATAGGAAATAATTGACTGTTCTGCCGACAAAAGGGGAACATTAAAGTTCTATAGATGAAAGTGGGCGCAACCCTTAGTTAAATAGGCACTAGTTCTAAATTGAAATTTGCAGCCTTGACAATGTCGCCGTGAAAAGAGCACACAACTGATGAAGTGTTTTTGTCTGTACTTCCTATGATCATGCGGTCCATGTCGGTTCCCAAAGGACTAGCATTTGTGCGATAAACTTTGGTTTGTAAACTGCATGGTCAACCAAGCCAAAATCGTCGGTCGACGATAAGCTGATGACATTGAAATCTACTCGGTACTTGAATTGACAAGTGCATGAGTGAATGAAACGCAGTATCTGAAATTTTAGCTATAAATTTAGGTCCCAAACTGAAATCGTTCGAACCAAGTCACTTTTAAGCAATAAAGAAGCGCCATTAAATCTACTGTGATAAAGCTTAGAATGGGGCTTAATCAGGGGTGGGGAAGTAAAGATTTTTTCAAAATAAAACTACAGTTACATTTTTGACAATGGCGGTCGCGACATGCCGAACTGCAATAAACTATTAACTCTTATGCATTAATTCATTTTGTTTTCATGTTGTACTTACATAGGAAATCATTGGGATATTGATAGCCGCCGCCAGCTTTGCTTGCGTCTCACAAGTACACGCGGGACCAATAAAAGCCTGTACTCCTTTGCCCAGCTGGCTCAGCATCGCATTCACTGAAACCTTCTCGTTACACTGAGTATCACTACGAATAAATGTTACATGTTCCCCAGGAAATAGCGAAGAACTACTGTTTATCGCTTCAACGGCCAAAAGCACTGCCGACTCGTAATCGTTCTCCGGTACAGAGGAGCCACCGGACATATTCGCTGATACGTTGTACGGTAGTAGAAATCCCAACTTAATTTCACTAGCTCCTGGTTGTAAAGTTAACAGACTCAAAGCAAACAAAGCCTGAAGCCATAACTTGTTGCTCTTGCCGGCATTCGGTGTTTTGGTTGCGAGGATCATTTCTTCGGCCGTACACCGAGGCACCAAGGCCGCAGTATTACACTAAAACGTCTCGCTTGTAAAATCCCAGAAGGGTGCTATCCATGAGGCGGACCATACCCTGAAAACGATATCGAAAAATACGTAAACAACTGTTCATCTTAGTCCATACCGTTTTAGCTTCTCTATGAATAATTTATAGATGGTTTAATCTCGGCAAATGCAATTTATTTGCAGAGCAAACTGTGTCCTTGGCGACCAATGGAAAAGAGCATTCGGAACTTTTCATTTAAGTGAAGCATTTAGCATTGAGTTGATCTTTCCATTGTTCCGTTCTTCCAGCAATGTGTTTGTAAAAGCAAAGAGGTGGATAGTGCAAGCTCAATTTGACGTCGATTAGAAACGCTTTTGAAGTTTAGGCAAACAGATGTTCTAATTAAAGGGATCGAATGTCAAGTGATTGTGGTGGAAAGAAGGCGCGATGAAAAGATGTGCACCGGAAATTAAACCACAATTATCTTATAGTTTGTTTTCCCTGTAATTTTTAAAAAACAGTCTTCAAATCTGCAATCGGCAGAAGCTAAAATAGAATATTGTATGTTTGGATGCCAGGTACAGTCGTAGGTAGTTCCGTTTGCAAAATTCCAAACAGTTCAAAGACTGAATTAAAACTATTCAGGTCTGCAACGAGAGTAGAAAACACAAGAAGAAAAAGACTGAATAAAGGAGACAGAAAACGCGGAATGCTCGGCGCGCTTTCATATTGCCGAATCAAGTTCAAAAATTTTCAAAGCCAATGAAAAAGTTCCCCTTAGTTGTATGATAAATAAAAATAAAAGAAAACTGTCGGGTATGCCACTTAGTTGACGTAAAAAGTAACTGACTCAAAAAATGCACTATTATGGCGACAGCAAAGAGAAGTTTTTTATGATTTACATAAAATTGATATGTAACTAAGCTCTTGGAACGCTCAAAAGATTTCAGTCAGCTCCTAAGAGGAACAACAATTGAACCGATGATTGTAGTCCTCGTTTCGGCAACCGCGTTTTTTAGAAGTCAGAGTCAGTTCAACCGTTTTTACTCTTTATTGTTGGGGGAAGAGGCGGGGTGGGGGGGAGGTGGGGTGATTGGATAAATTTTACCAACTGTCTCTTGTTAGCGGACGTTCGCAAAGTACGGAGTCTCTGGTAATGTTGTCCGGCATTTTAATCTGATTTACTGCTTTGTTTGGTAATTTTTCAATCAACAAAGCGCGTTTCCCCAGAAACAGCTTCGACCCTTCTTGCAACCAGTTCACATGTCCACATGTATTTATCATTGGTTATGCACCCCTTTTTTCTGAAGGTGTTGCAGGGTACATATGTTGTAACCAAGAGATAATCTCTTTGGTTGTAACTTTCTTCATCAGCAAAGCGGACTCTAGCCTGCTGATTTTCTCTGTTGGTTATTGGTTTTTACCTTGTGCCCGGTGAGAGGTTGTTATTGTTTTTCTTGCTAATGACTATTGATTATCATCCTTAACTTCTTAAACTAGGTGCAAACCAGGTCATATGGAAATGAGGCAGTCACTCATCGTTTTAGAGTCAGGTCAATGCCTACATGATTTGCTATCTGAGACAAAGAGCGCAAAATAGCTTTACTATCACCAGCATTTTCATGCAGTTCCATCTCGAGCTAAGGAAAATTGGCCTTCTTTTTAGCAAGGTAACACTTTTTATAGTCTTACACATCCAAAGCAAGCACAGAAGGGCCGATAGTTTTGACAAGTGATAAGAAAAACAAAACGAGTGACCCTCAAAGGGCCAAAGCAGAAAAAGATTAAATATTGTTTATGGAGCCAACAAAAACCCATTAACAAGGCTTAGAATGTTAGTTTTAGCCTGGAATGATCAGTTTTCTCTGTCGCCATTAGCCAACTCCAAAACCGTAAGCAAGTGAGCTAAATTAGCCACTTAAAAGTCAGATAAACGTGTCACCATCCTTGGAGACCCAAGGGCGATCAGCCGGGTCAGGATAAACGGTGGCGAAAGTTTTCAAGAACGGATGAGAGAGCCTCTGAGCTGCTTCTTAACCTGAAACGGTTCCACGACTTATTCGAATGCTTGTCTCTTTTTGCACCCAATCAGAGGCCAGCATCTATGGCGCTGCGACTGCCGTACCTGTCTGGCTCCTGCTGGAGTGCTTTCGTCGAGAATAGTTTTCAGTGAAAATGGGGCCAACAAAACAGAAGATATCCCATAACTTAGCATGTTAGCAAAGCAAAACAAAACGAAAGATAAGATTTCCGAAAAACCCCATACATTTATTATGCATTCATGTTTCGACTCTATACGCCACTTGCACATCTCCCATAAAGCACCTTATTTGCTCCCCCCCCCCCCCCCCCAAAAAAAAAAAAATTTGCATAAGCATTGTTTTCAATAACAAAGGTTATGCAAAATTTCGGAGGGCAAAAAATATGCATTATGGGAGATGTGCATGCAAGTGGTGTATTCAAACTAGTAACACCATTTGTGAGAAAAAGTATGAAATAGCTGCATGCAAAAAAAATTTGTGGGGTTGAATGGAAATCTTACCGATCGAAAAAGGCACCAACTGAAGAAATCAGAGCTACGTTAGGAGTAGATACTGGTCTGAATGACAGTTTTAAGTCTTTGAAGCTTTGAAGACTTACAAAAGATAAAATCCCCTGCCAAATATTGCTTAAAGTGCCACGGGGAAAGCAGGGTTTATCAACAGGTTTATTTATTTGCGACCTTCGGTAATTCAACTCTTACAACATTTAGTTTCTACCTCTCAGGAAGAACAAATGATTATAGAATGAAAACATTGATTGAGTACGCCATGAACGACGAACTTTGATAAAAAATGCAAGGAGGATTTGTGACTGCGTGGTCAGCTCGCATACTCGCAATCTTGCGGTCCCGTGTTCAATTCCTGCGCTGACCTCTGGATCTGTTTCTAGGTGGTCTTCAGTAAAGAGCATCTATAGATTAACTGTTTGACCGTTTCTCGATCCTTCTCTGGTGAATTTCAGAGAGGGTAAGAATATGGGAAATGGTTGCTCCCTCACAATTGTCAATCTGCGGTTCTATGCTTTCAAATATCAGTTACAGTAAGTGGAAAATGGGCAAGGATGTTTCAAACAAGTAGTAAACTTAACTTTTTTTCTTCATTTTTCGCAAAATATCGAACTAAACTCTTTACGTTAAAACGTTTGGCGCCGAAGACAACACCAGTTTAACTTTTCAAGCACTAAGGACAGTGAAAGCAGCAATCTCATGCAGCCTTAATTAAAGTACTTTGCTTTTTAGCTTATGCAATTTCTCCTCAAGTGAAACCCGGCAATGATCATCAGTAAGTGTTCGACAGCTCGCCATTCAGTTAATTCATTCAAATTTGTTTCAGTTCTTGTGCATGACAACGAGTCAAGGCAGCTGGTCACGGTTGAACTAACCAAAACTGAACTACAATATAATCGTCAAATTATAATTAATGATTACTTTAATACTTATAATTAGGGTTACCTTACCCTTGTAGGCAAATCGAACATTTGTGGTCGGTAAACGTTTAATAGCCTAAGATTCGCGTTTAGGGTTAAAATGTGTTTGATGCAATGTCTGATAAATATGCCCAGGCATAACTGATTGAATACTTCGTCCTCATACTCAAACATGAAGTGAAAATAGGAGCGGAGAAATAGCTGGCGGGGAAGACGTAAATTAAACTGATTGTTACCTTTAACTAAGGTGTAAGCTGTCCTTCAAAGCCAAGTGTTAGTTTAGCACTGAAAACGAATCAAACAATCATTGTCAAATTATGAGGACTGTTTGCACCAACCCGGGGCGAAACAAAAGGGAAGCTGAAGACTCCTGGGGTTGCCAACGTAAACCATTACATAAGATAACAAGTTATTTGCGGATGAAGCACCGTCTCACCGTCTCACGAATCAATTTAGGCGCTTGATCAAAAGGCAATTATGAATCATCATTTGCATCTCAAAACGGAAATGTACTTGACTAAATCCGCGGTGTTTGATGTTCAAATGGAGCTCCAGGAAATCGTTAGCAATCTCAATGCAAAATTAATGGGTAAAACGTTTATATAAAAACGGTAAGGATATGAAAAAGAAGCTTAACATGAATTAATCATGTTCAATAAAACCTTAATTATAAACTGTTTTTTGATTAGGCAAATCCGGTTTATTTTTATCTATATTTTTTAAGGCTAGACCTTAATATTTAGGGATTGCCTTTTTCAAACACAGTCTACTATGAAACTTAAAAAAATTAATAAGAAAAGAAATGTGAATAGTTATTAAGCAAATTGATTCCGCATTGAAGTGGTATTACGTACGTCTTTTAGGACAAAAGAAACAGAATAATAATGCTAATGCATCGATATCCTGAAGACAAAACTATGACGCCAACCATGGCTCTCTAACACCTGCAGTACTCGAAATATTCGATTCGTATACATTTGGCCAGGACTAGCCTGAATTTCATACATTACTTAGAGTCGCTTTTATACTCCTCAGAGAGAGAGGAGAAGAAGTGCCTTTGACATTTTGGATCGATCGTTTTTTTCGTCAGTCTGGCGGACGCAAGAATAGAACTTAATATGTTTCTAAAACAACATGTTTCAATGCACTTAATTATAACAACGATGTTTACTTAGTATTTTGGAAAGCTACTTCTAGAGTCTAGTATAGTTAAAGATCTCACCAATCAAAGAAATGGGGAAATTAATGACAAAAACCATAGATTTCAGTATTTCCAAACATTTCTGCGTTGCATGATTTGTATGAAATTTACCCCACATCAAAGGATTCCTCAGCTGGGAAATTGACGTGCATGTATATAGTACATAAAAAGAAGGTCATAAATTAAGGACTCTCGAGTTCCATAAGTAAAACGAGTAGCGGAAATATTTTTAGCCTGTCCCAGGCTCCGAGATAGTCGGGTCCGCTGAATTATGAAAAAAAAACGGTAGGAAATCTATCCCTTCATTTTTCCTTTTTCCCGCCCCACCAATTTTTCGCGTACCTCTCACTTTCGCGTCTTCCCCACCATCTGAGAGCCGGGAACAGGCTAAAACATTTTACACAGAAGAGTAATAAGCCGTGATCTCATTGGCTATCAAAGATTCTAAATGTGGTTGGTGCGTTTCTATCAATCTTTTGTCACAGTTGTAACGGTAGTTTTATTGTTAGTCAAATTGTTGGTTGTCCAGTCTTTCTTATCTTTATCAGTTTTGCTTGAGTTTGTTGCTTAAGGGCCGTTGTGATGGTAGGTATAGTCAAGAGATCCTCTCTTGCTTTTTTGTGCAAGTTGACTAGTTATATTATTTTATGGCTTCATTGTCTAAGCCCCTAAAAAACAAATTGCTTATAGCTTTGGTGTCGTTTTAGCATCACAGTTTTCCCTTGAATTTTGTTATTTAAACGGCTCGCTGGAATGAAAATTGTTAATGAATTCGAGGTGATACAGTAACAAAGCTTTGAAAAAAAAGAGTTTAGACTTTGTAGGGTGATCATCATGCGAAGTCCCATTGACTGACGCAAATTGTTTTGGAATAAATGCTGAGTTTTATCTTCATTTCGCTCGATACCAGAGAAAACTAATTGTGATTTTAAGTTGACAGACGCCGTCGCTACTACACGAGACTCGCTTGTTTTTCACGAATGTTTCGTTGTTTTCCAGTCCTCAAATACTGACGTTTTTTCTCGGAAACAACGAACAAAACCGAACAAGAAAAGTGAAATATAATGAAACTTTTAAACTATCTGTAAAGACAATGGACCATATGAAACCACTCTCTTTAATTTATTTTGCCATCTTTAATATCTGTTTTCTTTTACACTTCGAAGAAGACTTCTGCCTGGCTATTTAGATAGCTTCAGATAATTCTATAAATAATATTTGAAATCCTTATGCTTTTTTGTGTGGTTTTCGCTCCATCACGTCCCTACCCCACAGTATTTTTTGCATCCGTCTGAGAAATTGCTTCCGGCCGCCATCGTGATCAGTTCGCACATGGAGGGAAAAAGTTCGTTTGAAGAGTTTACAAGAAAAGACACTTTCTTTGTAAGCGGCGGTTAAGGCAGAAAGGCCTAGATAATAGATAAACTCTGCGAGATATTTGAAAGCTAATAATCATAAACTTCGTGTATTGTGCGATCAATGTGAGTATCAATACGCTGACGAAACGTTGCCATCATTTTAAGCCCGTCGGTTGTTTGTTTATCATTCACTGTATCAAACATCTTCGAACGGTATTGTTAAAATTCTATAGCTGGTTTATTATTATAACTAGCGGGACCAATTTGCATGGGGTGTTTAACGCACGAGTTTGATCAAATTATTACTGATTTCCCATAAATATGGTATTTGCAGCTTATTTAATGGAAAATACAATATCTGGGGTCTTCCCGGGGTGGGGCATTTGCACCCTATTTTTAAGCCCCATCGTGGGGTTTTTGTATGAACGCCCCGCCCCACCGTGGGGCATTTACAGCTTTTCCAGTACAAAATGACAAATGCCCGGGCGGGGGACAGGCACGTCTGGAATTGGCTGACTACGTTAACCAAAAGTTGTACTTCTTAATCTTTCAGTTACAAAGACATCCTACCAACACAGAACAGAACAGTTCCTCAAAGGTCTCTCCATGCTGTAATTATAATTAAAATTACGTCGAAAGAACTACAGTGAGTTCTCTCTGCCACTATATTTGTCTCACCTTTACGTTAATTATTAAAACTTTCTCTTACGACGAAGTAATTAAGAACAATGAAAGTTAATTGATTATGGTTTTTTTTCACGCTTTGCATGAATGAAATTTTTTTTAATATATATTTTTTTAATTTGAAGTAATTTAAAGCAACAACTACCTTACAAGTATCTAAAGCGTGAATTCGCAACAAGCTTCGCGTGACTAAAAAGTAACTAAATAGCGTGACGTACTGAAGCGTAACACAGACAGTAAACTTCGAGTGACTTCTATTAGGAGAAACGGGAAGTAACACTTAAAATGTTGTTAAAACTCTCGTCATTCACACAATTAGCCACTGGACGTGACATAAGACAAGTCCTTCGCTGAAGGTATTCTTTTTCATCGAACAACAAAACCCTGACATATAGCCCAATAAGTATTTTGTACTGGGAGTAGGCTATATTAGTAACTGAGGTCTAATATTTCATATTTTCATTAACTCGAGAATAAATTAACGCTATTGGAGTTATCGATAATGCTACATTAAGAAGAGTAAATATTTATTTTTGAAATGGACATACTGTTTTGTTCAATTGAGTTTATGTCATGCATTCGAAGGTCAGCCAATTTGTCAATTTCCGTGTTTCATTTTAAGATCTAAAATTTACAAACCTAATCTACATTTAGTTGTCTAAAGGAAGTTGACATGTCGAAAAAACTCGTTAAATTAGCAAACATTGCACTTTCCTAAACCCAGAGGAAAAATTGCACGAGTAGTATCGGGATAAACAAGGTGAAGTGAATGATTATTATACCAATGCGATGTGACAGCGATAAAAAGTTTGTGTATATTTCGCTTGAAAGTCGTGAGCCTTGATTATGGTAAATTGTCAGCTAAGCACGGTTATGTTTTCCTTTTGCTTTTACCACTTGAGTTTCCTTGTGCTAAGGGGTAGCTCTACGAAGCCAGATGTGCGTGTAGTTCTGCTTTATCCACTTAGTTCTTGTGATCAATTAATTACGGATGTACCGTTCAACTCAGCCTTTGATGTAGCAGCTAAGGCGATCAACGATTCGCAAGACTTTAGTTTTACAATGTCGATTGAATCGCACGACACCCGATGTAGTGAGTTGGTTGGAATCAAGGCAATGACGCAGCAATGGAATAGCGGAGTACATGCCTTCATTGGACCGGGTAATGACAGTTTTTGCGCAACATCAGCCAGGATCGCAGCTTCTTGGAATCTTCCTCTCATTTCTTACGTAAGTGCTTGTCGTTTTGTCAGGGGCACCCAACGAGAATCCCGGGGGGGGGGGGTACTCCCTAAATTGGGCTATATAGGTATGTGCGGCCCCAAAGGGTAGGGTTTTTCAGCCGTTTTGGTCATAAATTGGGTATCGATTTTGGCTATTTTGCCGCCATTTTTGTCATAAATAGGGTAACGATTTTTGCACTGTAGTCTTAACTTTGCAGTATTATAACCTACCTAATAAAAGCAGATAAACATTGCCTTTAACATTGGTCTGAACTAAGGAAATAATTATAAGGCAGGTCTGAAACAGGGTATTGATTTAAGGGTCAGGTCATAAATAGGGTATCAAATTTTTGGTTAGGTCATAAATAGGGTAGGGAAAATCGCAGATTTTGGTCATAAATAGGGTAAGGGTTTTGGGAAGCGGGCCGCACACCCCTACCCAATTTTTCTGCGAGTACCCCCCCCCCCCCCGGGACGAGAATATAGTTCAAAACCACTTAACATAGCATTGTTGAACGTATTTTAGTATTTAAACGGTAGATATAGGCATATTTTTATCCCCTAAAAACTTTTCATCTGTTCGGATTACCTAGCTGAAAGTCTAGTGATCCGAAAATTATAGGGATCAAAACTTACCTTTTCGAAAATTTCAGCCAGGAAAAGGCTCCCGAAAATTCTAGGTGGCCTTTTTTAGGGTAAATATCCGTTTAAAATGGGTTATTATACCATTTTGTAGATGTTCGAAAATCCTAGGAGAGACAGGCAAGCAACAAATTTTACAACAAATGTTCCGAAAATTCTAGTTCTCAAAACGTCTTCCGAACAGATATTTTCCCGAAATTGCCGTTGGGTGCCCCTGTTTTGCGTTATCACAAGGTAACAAAGAACTTATTCTACCTCTACAGTAACTCAGTAAGCGAATGCATGCTTGACAATCGGCTGTCATCAGATTTTGAATAGCTTATTACTATATGCAAGCTGAAGTCAGCGTGTTCCTGAGTCAATTCCTTGTGATTTCAAAATGATAGCTGGAGCCAGCATACTCGCTGTTCTCACAAAGCTCATAACGCAGGGTCAGGCATTCTAGAAACCCTTTTTAGTACGGTATAGCATGATGACGCTCATTTTCATGTTTAGCTTTGCATGTCGTCGAACTGGTTTCAAAATAAAGCTCAGGTCTCGCTTGGTTTCTGGCTAATTTCGACTAATAGAAGTTTGATACGACGAAACTCAAGGGCCACCACTTTCGTCTTTCCGCGACAGGACGTTTTCAGTATGGTTATTATATACGGTACCTCGATTCAGCCATTAGGGCCCCGGTCTAGTGTTTGATACCCATGGATAAAGTGTATTCATTAGAGCTATATGTATTTTGAGACTGTATTTTTTTAATTTATAATTCAAGTCGTTTTTGAGTCAATATAACTGAAGAGGGCCACGTCTTCAGGAAAGCGATTTATTTAACAACATACTTGACCAAAGAAACACAGTTCTATGCCTGTCGGGCGGCTTTGTTTCTTTATTGCGAACATTTTCAGTCTTTTTAAACTCTACTGAACCTTGCTTTAATTTAGAAGAAAGGAAGGTTTTTTGGCCTGATATATGGTGAGAACAACACCCGAACTGTAATAAGTTTTGGGGAAAAGCCTTTAAGTTAGGCGATATCGTATCAAAACTTCTCTTCTGCAGTACTAGTAAAGAGAGTAATTAGGGATTAAAAGGCAGAAAAGGGAGTAATTAGGACTGGAAAACTATACGAACACGTTCTGTACCGTTGAACAAGTAAAATTAAACTGAAATGAAAATTCTTCGAGTAGGTTGCGTACTATAACCTGTCAGAAGGAGAGATTGCATCAAATTACAGGGAAAGAAAAGAGAAGATGGCAAAACAAAAGGCAAAACGAATCTAAAGACCTGGATCTGGAACTCATGGTCAACATTTAATGACAGAGCAACTAAAAATGATAGGCAGCTTGTTGTTTGCTTCTTCCGATCATTTATAGTTTAGTAATTCTTGCCATAATCTGAAGACACAGGAAAATGACGGTTCTCTTATGAGCTCAACATAGTATCATATAATGTATGAAATTAACACTCATAACCTCTCAAAGAAGAATCGGTTCTCGTAATATGTAGAGAAAGAAGAAAAAGACTGTTATTTGTTTGCCAAACAAATTGTCAGTTGTGAATTCAAAAACGTGTTTGGTGCTTAAGAGTACCGTAACAATGCGTACATCACCAGTACGAAGTAAAAACAAGAGAAGGTAATCTTCTCCTAGTTATAACTAATTAGCATTGCATAAAAAAGAAAGCTGCAAGCCAGTAGCCGGCCAACCGGGAAAAGGAGGGCTGCTTGAAAAAATGCACACCACGCTGAAGTCTCATTCACAAGACTGCGAGCATGCGCAGTCTCCTGTCTTTCTTCAGTTTCGCAGTTCACAGCAGGCAAGAGAGCAGGCTAATACTAACGATATCTATCGGGCGACCCTGCTACCCAGCTAACGTTGAGGAAAATCAAGATACTTGTTTTATTATTCAATTTCTGGTTTAGTTCTGTGACGAAGATGTAGTATCAGATAAGAGACTCTACCCAACATTTGCGAGGACAAGGCCTCCCAACTCACAGTTGAGCAAGAGTGTCCTGGCGGTGTTAAACAGATTTTCGTGGAAAGTTGTCGCCATATTGTATTGTTCCAAAGAGAACTGTTTCGGTCAGCAGTCATGGGAGAAAACCAAGGATGATATGAGCAAAGTGTTCAAAGACAACAAAATTCATGTTTCTTATGAAGCTAAAATCACGCCTTGGGAACATGAGTTTGAGGAGATTGATCGAGTGTTGGAGGATATCAAAACAAAGGCTCGCGGTGAGTAGAAATTTTTTCTACAATCGCCAGTAAAACAGATACGATTGTTCTTATAACAAGGCTGTTAAAAGCAGCGTTTAAACGTTTATCGTATTTAGTCAATATAGTATTCATTTGGTTATTCCTGTGATACAAACGGAGACACTTACGGAGATTGAACAAGGCAGCACTTGAAGCGTTCGGTTCCGAAGGCACGGAGAAAAGTAATAAACAACTATTTCTTATTCGGCCGGACGTCCTTGAAAGTTTTTAGTTCATTTCCTTTTAAGGCTATACTCCTGTTTTGAGCTTCTGCCAGTTTTTTCCAATAAGTTATATTCGTTTTCAGTAACTATCTACAAGAGAACTACTTCAGGGACACAGAGAACTGCTTCAGGGAAATAAGTGTCGATCGAAACACTCACTGTTAAATGAATAAAGGGATGACTAAGTCAATAGAACTTCTATTTGCCAGTTGAACTAACACTGCGTCAGTTGGAAAGAGTGAATTAAACTCGCAAGGATTTCAGTACTCTTATCTGACTATGTCAGTGATGCGCTGACGAAGCTAATGTTTCAATGGCAGCTAGCTTGTGACTAAAGCCGTCTCTGCCCGCTTCTCGCCGCTAGATACGTTTCGCGGGAGAGAAATTATGGGCTTTAAGATCCGAAGACGAGACGGCCGCGAAAACGTAGCTTAAAAAGTGAATTTGCGTTCTTTTAGCCTTCATCGCGACAATACTTTCAATTTTCAAAATGCAGGCGAACCCTCCTGGAGCTGAATTTCTAAGAACCATGCCCTGTTTCAGAGAGAGAAATGAAATTTCGTCGTCGCTTGGGCGCTTCTTTACGTCCCCATAAAACGTTAAATTAGGCATTTTCACGTCGTAGTCGTGCAAAAACGGCAACGAAATGTAAAAACAAGCGTGATGCACGTGTAAAGTTGCTGTTTTGCTTATCATGAATTAAAACCTATTGCTTTTTTTGACGTTCTCGTTGCCGTTGCGTCGTTGTATCTTAAAGTCCTAGCGGCGAGGGGCAAAGAGAGATGGCTATATTCAGAGCTAAACACCAATTTCTTTTAACTAAGGGAGCGTTCGATTGATCTTATTTCGGAAAAAGAATGCATGGGACAGCATACTCTAAAATTGACTTGTTTGGCTTCATTGTATGATACAGTGAAAAAATCTAGTAGACATAAAAAAGTAAGATGATTGTAGCATTCAAATGGTCAAAAACTGAATGTGTGGTTGAAGAGGTTTGTCAACATTTTCTGCTTATTCTTATTAACTCAGGAATGCGATCAATCGTAAAGCACCCTAAAATTTTTCGTCGAAAAACTTTAAGTTACACGTGTACAATTTACAATTCCACTGTTAGTCCCAATTCTTTTCTTTCCTTTCAGTCGTCATACTAGCCACAAATCCAGAGAATACACCATTTTTTATGACACGCGCAAGAAAAAAAGGCATGACCAACGGTGATTACGTGTATATCATGAGCACACTTTCTGACGTTCAGGATCAGGGTACGGATTACTGGTTGCAGGGAAAGGGCGCAATAGTGAATGAAAATGAATCAAAAAAAGCCTTGCAGTCGGTTCTTGCACTAGTTCCAAAGCCATTCAACCTCACTAAGTACAATGAGTTTAAAAGGCGACTCAAAGGTGAAGCAAATGACGTAAACTATACCCTAGAGAGTGTAAGTATAGAATAACTTTGATTTTCAATGTATCTTCTTAATTTCCTAAAAGCCATGTATCTAAATCTAAAACTTTAGCGGGTCGTGAAGGGGTAAATTGGGAACTGGGATTTACCTTTATTTGTACGAAGTAAATGGGATTTACTTCACTGGGGCTGGGATTTAACCACTGGGAAAGAAAGGGATAAACAATTTTTAAAACTGGGAATAGAATTTCTCTACTTTCACGATCTTCGACTATATTATTTGACACAATTGTTCGATCAAATGTGCCTAGTTTTTGAAATAAGAGAAATAACAATCTGTACCAATAGACCTCAGTAGACATGTGAGATTATGTCAGTTTTTTTCCTTTGCACCTAACCCTCGCCGCAACCCAGTTAGCTGGTCTGGTCTTTCATCAAGGTCGTCCCTGGGTCTTCTTGTTTTCCAATATGGCGGCGGCAGGAAAGAAGCCGCCATCAGTTCGTAAACGAGAAGACCCTAGTGACGAGGGTGGTTGTCGGGGAATGACACGCGCGTGTTGGCTCGTGACAGAGATCAAGATGAAGCCCGATTTGGGATGTGTTCCACCCGAGGTCTCCTCTCAGCTGCGGATCTGATAAACTTTCGCACAAACTCATTCAAATGATCAGTCCAAAGAATTTCATCTGCGGCGCACGTAAACAAAACCTACCTGGGGCGTGTTTCTCGAAAGTTCCGGTAACTTTTCGGGCCCGGAAAGAGGTTTTGTATTTGTTGTGTTTGCATTCAGCAAAGCAAAGCAAAGTTTCAATAATTCTGAGGATAATGAAATGAAACTATCAGTTGACGAAGCAAAATTGACTGGTTTGTGGGCTAGAACTGTGCTTACTACTCAACCGGTTTGGATTTTGAAATTTTCCTTCAGGCCCGAAAAGTTTCCGGGCCTTTCGATAAACGGGCCCCCGGTTTGATTGATGTATTGATCGCACATTAATCAACACTACCGGCACCGCACCAATCAGAATCTGCGTTCCTAAGCAAATGCCTTTTTTTTAGGATCGTGGGTTCGGGGGCAAGCGTTTCCTTTTCTCCCCTCCCCCTTCATTCCTCTGTTAGGCTCTCGTCCCAGCTTTCCTGACAAACTCGGGTGGAAACCCTTGCTACGCAAACTACCTGCAAAGGTTCTCGCCTGCACTGATCAACGAGACGATTACAGCAGTAGTGAAAGTAAAGACAGTGATTTGGATGAGGCTAGTGCAAATGACAGAAGTGGTTTTACTATGGTTATGCCAACAAAGGTTGGAAGGGAAAGAGTGTTCACCAGCAGAATGAAATATTTTCTTCAGCCCAGGTGACGGTACATTATCCAAACGGTATCACAATGCTTTTACTTCATTATGTGCATCATGCAGTTCGTAAATGGGAAATCAGATTTGGTTACTGGGATTTGTACCAAAAATTAATTTGGCTGGGAACTGCGATCTGGACCAAACTTGGGTAGGAACTGGGATTTGTTATCCCCCTTCAGGTTAATTAATATTCATTTATTTCGACTCCTGTTGGGAGTATTCGGATTATTTTCCTAGCCGCCTATGTCACTGACTGAGGAGACAGCTTTCTCAAGTAACCACCATACTTGAAATTCACCATCGTGTCTCTTTCACTCATTGCGCATGCGCATTAGTACATATCGACATTCCACTACTAGCAGTATGCAGGATGTGAAAGTTTTGAACCCAGGAGTCATTTCCAAAGTAGGTAGAGTTTGATTGTGCGGATGTTTGTCACATGAATGTAGTTTAGTGGCCTTAGCTCCCACAAGTCTCATGTGGCTCAGTGGTAGAGTATCTGGGCTAGAAAGCAGAAGGCCATAGGTTCCACTCCTGTTAGGAGTACTCGCGGAATTTTTCTTCCGAGCCACCTGTGTCACTGAAAATTTCTCGTTAATCCTAAATCTGATGACTGCTTTTAATCTTGTAGGTATGGCATTATGCCACTTATCTGTTTGACGCGGTCTTTTTATATGCGTTGGCGCTTAATAAAACCCTTTCAAATGGCACAGACCCACGTGACGGAACTGCAGTATTTCACAATTTGAAACAAACTAGTTTTGAAAGTAAGTCCGTTATCTGATAATTAATAATAATGAAATATTTTTCCTTGTTATTTGCATATGTTATTTATACTGTAAGTAGTATGGTCTATAAAACTCGATCTTAACAGGCTGTAATAGCTGCAGATCAGTGGCTGGAGCATCCGAACTAGAACTCCGAGGGTCGTGAGTTCGTGTCTTACCTAGAGCTCGGAATGTTTTCTGAGTTTTCTCTTGTTAGATTTCTCCTGTCTTTTTTCTTGGGTCGCAACAGAAACAAGGACTAAGATTTGTTTCCGTGTTATTAACACAAAAAACTCCAAGATCTTCACAAGACAACGTTCAAAACGAACTCGATGTGGTCGCCCAAAATTCGATCACCACAGAGATAAAAACTGCACCTGCAGCTGCAGTTTACCTCCTTACCAAAGTTGTATAGAGCATTTTGGGAATTTTTTGCAGGAAACAAATGGCAGTCTACCCGACATCAGTCCTTTTTCGAGCTATACATGTAAGGGGGAGCTACTCGTGATCTGCACTAACGCGCGTAGTAACCAAGTCCATGATACTGATGCAATCATTGTTAATACAGTCATGTAGTAAGGATGAATTCGAGAAATTGTGAGCTCTTATGTCCTTTCTTGATCGTTTGCAAGGAAATGGATTCCTTGTAACTCTTTTAATATCTCACTAGGTGTCACCGGATTTTATGTTCATGTCGATGATAACGGGGACTCAGAGTTTAACATGACACTTCTTGATTTTGTTCAAACGGCGGATGGCGAGCTAGGTGAGTTCTGTTTGAGCTTGAAAAATTTATATAAAGCTGGTAATCTCTAATGTACAAAAAAGTACGTCAGTCAGTCTCCGTTCAGCAAACCTACAGTGGCGTCATGATATAAGTTGTATGTTGGCCAAGGCAATTTTATCTAAAGGGGATTGAATTGCAGCCTTCGCTGCCCAAGTTGAACGTTTTTGGCGTGCAATCATCCCTCATTTATCCTGCTCCTCACCACCTTACAAATTCAGAGATGTTTGGCTCTTGATCAGGTTGCGCACAATCTGAAACTCTTTAAACCAAGCGACAGTCATCTGTGATTGTGGTATTAATAGTTTGTGGTGGTCGGTAACCTTGCCAAGCGATGTACGACTGAATATTTCTTTATTTTAGAATGGAATAATTCTTTTAAAACAGGGTAAAATAAAAATTATAAATTATAAAATTAAATTATAAATAACGTAAACGTCCTAAACAAAATTCAAAACTAACTAAAGCTAATATAACTTTTATCCTCTTTTTATGAAAGCCGTGTATCTTTATTACGAAAAAATAAGATTAACTAATATACAGGTTTTATAGCAGTTTTACAGCAGAATTTCCTTCTGGGCATGGCAGACTGCCACTTAAGGCTAAACTGTCTTTACTAAACCGGATCACTAGTTTGAGGATTCACACAGTTCAGATGGTGTGTCTGCCACAGGCTGTCGAGAGCCAATTGCCAATCGGCTACTGAGGCCGTGTATCACGCATATCCCATAAGGAATTGTGGCGAATGAGAGTTCATGTCAACACTGCCCTGAAATAAAAGCCCTAGGGCCTCCAACAAAAGAGCTTATTATCCATATATAGGTTTGGGTCACTCTTCCTCTTATATGTTTCCATAGAAACGAAAACAGTTGGTGAGTTTAAGCTAAGTCAGTCAGGAAAGCAAATTCTGGAATTAATGCCGGGGATTAATATCACGTGGTCTGAGGATGGTCAGCGGACAACTCCACCAGGAGATACGCCACCCTGTGGGTTTAATTTGGAGTTTTGCCAAACACCATCACCAAGTAAGTGCCGCCGACACATTTGTATTGGTCTTTTTTTAACAAAAGGCTGAATTCACACATGATCATGCAGCAACAGTGCGAGCCATCGAAAAATGAAAAGGAACACCTACTTTTTACAGACACGTTACGTGAGACGTTACAAGACGTAAATTTAGTTTTTCCGCATGCGAGTGGGGGATCTTGCATTCGAATGCGAGAATAGGCAAGCTTTTTACCGGTTTGAAAACTTGTTAGAACGTTGCAAAGTTCGTTTCAAGTCGTTTCAAAACACCAGGCAGTCTCTAACTTCACTTTGTTTTAATGCCAGTGTTCCGGCTTGATCTTTTTTCTTTTTTTATTTCTTTTGTTGTTGTTGCTGTTGTTGGCTTAATTAACTAACTATCTTCCCAGGTCCTACCACATCCACTGACAACAAGGTGTACATCATAATCTCTGTCATCGGTTCTGCCCTTGTCATCGTTTGCACAGTCTTACTCGTCTTCTATGGCAGGTAACATCTAGCTGCCATCTCCTTTTTTACCACAGCAAAAAGAAAAAAAAACGATCCACCTATGATCTTTTAGGGTTCGGAAGACAGGATGGTTTCACAATTTAACTGCAACTGTACTTCGAATTACAACGGGCTTTTATGCACATATAAGGATCTCGTCAGTTAAAAATTGAAACGTATCTTATGCTATTCTACTAATAATACCAACAACAATAATAATAGTATCAGGCAGTAGTACTTTTTACCTTTTTTGCCAGCGAGTATGACTCTGCCATAGGAACTTACTCTGAGCTACTTTTTGGCTCCAAATTCTTGACTTCTTCGAACCAACCAAACGCTAAAAGGAGAGGGGCAAAGAACGGATGAAGAAAAAACCAAAGCTTAACCGCCAGAGTTCATGCAAATGTAAGCGTTCCTTAAATAGTCCGAAATATCGTTAAGGGATACCGCTTTCAAAGCAGTCTTATCCCCTGCTATTGACGGTTTCTCGTTTCACAAATTCGGCTATCTCTCCTTGCCCCTTTAAAATTTTAATCATTCCTCGATATCTTAGCTATAGCCGACTTATCTCAAAACATAGCTTTTAATTTTATTTTTATTTAACGATTAGGAAATACACATTTGAGAAAGAACTTGCGAATCAAATATGGAGAGTGAACTATAATGATATTGTCATTGGTTCTAATGCTGGCCTTTCAAGAACAACGTCAAGAATTTCAGACGTGAGTGAGGTCAGTAAGCCAGACAGTAAATTTACAAGATATTAACTGAATAATCTCTCTTGCGCTTATCGGGAGAGAGCTGTAGTCTAAGAAGCCTTTTAAAATAGGGAACCTTAACTAAATTAGAGTACATTAATTAGCCTACTTAAGGTTATTGGCACTGAAATATGTATTTTTAGTTTACACAGGTGAGCAGAACTCGGCGCGGTACATTGGGAACGTATAAGGTACATTAAAGTTAACATTTTTCATAGTTAAACTATTCATATCCTTAGGAGCCTTTATACCGAAAGAAATTTTCGTAATATTCTCTTTTCAGTTAATTAGAAAATGTACACAAAAGAGATCTTAAGCGTGCTTAGGTTCCAGACTACAAGCTAGTAGAAACTTCAAGTGCTTCTTTTAAGTAGGTATTATGCAATACAGCTAACTGCATCAGGACATCGCTTTAATGGGAGTTTAGCTGTGTGATCCTCTTACAAATCCTCTCTAATAAAGTCTTTCGAAAAAACCTCGAAAGGTCCGGACGGACAAAGCATTGCAGTGAGACAAAAAGGACCGAAAAAAAATTAAAATGGAACAACATCTGCTTCAATTTCAACTCAGAAACATCCTCGCTTCTGGTTAACCCGCTTTGCAAACATAGGATTGTTAAAAGATCCTTTTTCATAACTGCTGGATAATTGTCTCTCTAACCAATAGCTAGGGTCGCATAGATTTGCAGTTATCCAATATTGGTTTCCCAAGCGTACAGGTCAAAATTTGCGCCTGGGTTAAAAAGCGCATGACGCAGGAAAATTCCGCGTGAAGTGTTGGATAGATATCATCTGCACCTGACAGTTGACCATTTTGTAACACGTCATTTAGAAAGCGGAGTGATTTGATAGTCAATTTTGTTGCTGTTGTTGTTGTTTTTAGGGAAATCAGGTGGTTATCAAGCGAATCGATAAAGATAACATCGATTTAACGAGAACTGTGCTCCTGGAATTAAAACAGGTCAGCAAAAATACCCTTTCTCTGAGGGCCAATTAAGTAAATAAAATACAGGACAGTGTAATTCATAGGTTTAGCGATTGTTTATAGAATCTGAAAACATTCGCTACACTTGCAAATTAAAAAATTGACAGACCCCCTGTATATTTCCAAAATCAATAATCACAGCAAAAATATTGATGACATTGTTCCGTGTATCCTGTTTCACAGATTCGTGACGTGCATCACCCAAATTTGACCAGGTTCTTTGGTGCATGCGTGGACGCTCCAAACATTTGCATTATCACTGAGTATTGCTCAAGAGGAAGTTTACAGGTAAATTAGTACCCAGTTGACACGGGTCCGGACAAATTTTTGAACGGACGAATTTTTTTACCAGTACAACCCTTTTACCCGGAACCGTTCAAATTCTGTTACAAAAACTTGCACAATTTGCCATCCGTACAAGATTTTGCCCGTTCAAAAATTTGTCCGGATCAGTGTAAACGGGGTCTAATATTACCTGAATTTAATAAAACGTTGTCTTCAAAATGAAATTTATCATGTTTAGGATGTAAATAACATGGATACAAGGGCACTTAATAGTCGAACCACTTCATCTTATTTGTTTTGTTTTCACTTCTGTAAGTCATCTTCAAAAATAACGATGATGATGATGATGATGATGATTATGGTGATGCAAATCTTGAAATGTACAGATACTTAAATAAATAAAATAAAATAAATTTCTTCATCTTCATTGTCCTTTTGCAGGAGATCATTTTGGATGAAGAGATTAAAATGGACATAATCTTCATTAATTCCTTTATTTTGGATATCACAATGGTAAAACATACTACGTACTTCAGTTGGCGATATTTTCCTAGTTAACAGCTCATCGAAGTTGATACATTCTAGAATTTCTTATCGTCCTTCCTGCTTCCCACTTACTTCTTTGGCTTTACCTAAGACATGAGTTTCTTTTTACCTGTAATCTTGTGCAGTACCCATACCTGGCTCGGCCAGACTATTACAATAATAAGATCATTGGTTAGTTCCGTCTGCAATAGCCATGTTTCACACCGATCATACGCCAAACGCACGGATTGCTAGTGGCAGGCCGCCGCATCATCGACATTGTGAATAGTAGGAAAGACAAAGGCACTAGTGGTAACTTCAGCGCCCCGGGGCGAAGCAGACCTCATAGGCCGGATTAATTAGCAAAACAACAACTCTGCATGTGCATCACGGCTTTTAGTACATTTCATCCCTGTTACTGCAAGTTTACCAGGAGAAACGTTCAAATATGACGTTTTATACAGGACGTAAATACACTAAGACCAATTTTTCTTTCTTTTTTTCGCATTTGGATACTCCACCTAATAACACAATTCCAGAGATAACAGCACAGCATTGACACTGAATTGCATGAGTGAGTTGGAATAATCAAGATTAAGTTTCAATGGAAGTGACCTGATTGCTGAAGACCACCTAGAAGATAATTGAACAAGTAATACTGACGCGGACAATATTTAATTACTGCGTGGTCTTAAAGAAAGAGCCAAACTCTACTTCAACGGTGCAATGTAATAGCTCACTAATGGGCAGAATTGTGCATTCTGTTTATGGTTGAACTGTAATACTCGACCCATTCATTATGTGGAAGTTTCCCTTTTAACATCTTCAGCTGATATGAAAACTGAAATTGTTCTCCCTACAGGGAATGGAATATCTACACAGTGTAGATATCAAGTATCATGGCCATCTCAGCTCCTCCAAGTGCGTGGTAGATAACCGCTGGATGTTAAAGATCACTGACTATGGGCTCAGAGAGTTCAAGGCTCTAAGAGGTGACTCTAGCTCATTTCCCAGGGGACACAACTATCAAATGGATTACTCAAGTATGCTTCAGTTTAGTGACGATTGTCTATGTTAATTCTTGGTCAAACAGACAACAGAAACAGTCATCTTCACAATAATTGGAGTTACTGTTGCAAAATCTCTAGAGAGAATAATCAACGCTTGGAGGCATCGATCTGCATATGGCACTGAGGTCTTGAACTTGAGTCAACTTCGCAGGCATCTCGGCCTTAAATACATTGATTGCCTCGGTTGCCGGTGACTTCTGTTCTCATATAGGAGGAGTATCCCGGGTAGTACCAGTGTCTATGTAGCAAGTAGCTCGTCGGCATATGAGAAACAGACCATAATCAGTCTAGATCATTCATTAACTGTCGATGAAAGGGTTTATACATACATAAACGTATATTTTTCAAGTTGAGCTTTCCAGTTACAACACTGCACAATCAATGTGATCTATTATTTCAGAATTGTTGTGGACTGCTCCAGAAATTTTACGTCAGAAGGACAACGTTTTAAAAGGAACACCAAAAGGAGATGTGTACAGCTTTGGAATTATAGTTCACGAGCTGGAAACTAGAGATCTGCCATTTGGTGCGTGCCATCTTGTGCCAGAAGGTAGGCAAAATAGGCAACTGTTAGAATACTCGATAACGAATGTGATGATGGCGATGATGATAAGGAGGGAGGAAGAAAGATGATGATTACGATGGGTGACGATAAAAAATGATTTTGGTGCAGAAGATAGTGATAATGAAAATAGAAATAATGATGATGATAACGAATATGATGATGATGGTGGTGGTGGTGGTGGCGGTGATGATGATGATTATGGAACAATTAAAGGCTGAGTTGAATATAATAAGAGCATGTTGCCACTTAAGATACTCAACGTGTACAAGCCGCTATCAGGTTTAGCTTTGCCTTAAAAAGCGGTAAACAGAGCTAAGCTACACGACCTATAGTTTATCGAGTAGTCTGATCGATATATTTGGTCAGACGTCTTGACAAATTCGTTGTTGCTATGTTTTTAAGATGCAGATTTTTGTATCTCATTGTAGAAATAATCGAACGTGTTTTAGCTGGTACAAATCCTCCTTTTCGACCTCCACTTACCGCCAACGTGACAAATGAAGATCTTCACTTTATAATGAAACTGTGTTGGAAGGAAGACCCAGAAGACAGACCAGACTTTTTGGAGATACGAAAGATGCTGAGAAAACTCCACGGCAGAAAGTAAATTCGATTTCCTATCTCTAACTAATTCATCGTTTTTACATGACGTCACGGCGACCATATCGCTGCACCAAAACAACGAAACGGAGGTCATTTTAGTTTACCATGAAAAACACACCATAAAACCGCCAGCTACGCAGGCTAACTAACGAAGTATAGTGATTGAACTTTTTTTTAGTGTAAAGACTTCATAATTTTGCAAGACATTTGCATGCCTGCTTACCACGACAGTGAAACGATTTATACAAAAGATTCCAATAATGTGAGCAAAAACTGGCTGTGCCCCGAAAGAACAGCATTGAAAAACCTTGAATCATGCCAAATTCATTCAATGAGAACTTAGTTTTTTTGTTTTTTGTTTGTTTGTGTGTTTTTTTGACGAATAAGAGTGAACATCATTGGAAGCCGTTGCCCCAGTTTTAAGGATTTCTGGATCTTAAAAGGGAGTCTACGATATCATCTCTGGTTGCATTGAATTTTTAAAAATCGCAGTAAAAAATTAACCCATGAAAACCTTCCTATAATAAAAGCAGTGTCCATGTTCCAACTCCTGATTTTTTTACAAGTACATGTTAAGTACATGTTAAATGCATAAATGGACTACGCTCTATATTTTTGTTTTTCGCAAAAAACGAAACGATGCTGGACTAACGATGTAATTCTAAAATCACTTACGGCCAATTCGTCTATGGGTAGCTCAGCAGCTTAACTCGCCACAATGCAGTGCTTTTCTTGCACAGATGTTTTAAACAGAGCTACTATTTACCTAGGCGTATATTGGTATGAGGAAACTCTTAAAGCTCAAGATTAGAAGATTTTTAATGAAGCATAGATTTTGGGAGAAAGAGAAACACCTTTTTACCTTTATACTAAGTATGCCACGAGTAAAGGCTGAATAGATTTCACTTTTTTTTAGAAACACTTTTGTTAACATTACAGTAGACTCCCGATAATTCGAACCTTCAAGGGAAACAGAAAAAAGTTCGAGTTATCGAGGGTAAAATGAAAATTGGTTCGAGTTAGCGTGAGGTTCGAGTTATAGAGGGTTCGAGTTATCGGGAGTCGACTGTATTACCATTTCTATTATGGCTGGTTTTATTTCTTAGTGTTTTTAGTATGAAGGTATGATAACGTAAATAACTTTGCCGCATTCAACTTGTGGATTCGTCACCCTTTAGGACCAATCTCGTCGACAAAATAATTTACATGTTAGAAGAGCATTCTCACAACCTCGAAAAACTAGTAGAAAAGAGAACGGAGCAGTGGATTGAGGAGAAGAAAAGAACTGAGGAATTGCTACACAGTATGCTACCAAAGTAAGCCCATTCATTTTTATATGCCTGTCATTAATCTAGTTGTAGTGGTAGTAGTGGTAGTGGTAGTGGAGGTGCTGGTGGTGGTGGTGGTGGTGATGGTGATGGTGGTGGTGGTGGTGGTGGTAGTGCTGGCGGTGATATGGTGATGCTGGTGCCTGGTGCTGGTGGTGGCGATGGTGACGGTGATGGTGGTGGTGATGGTGATGGTGGTGGTGGCAGCGATGGTGGTGGTGGTGGTGATGGTGGTGATGATGATGATGTTGATGGTGGTGGTGGTGGTGGCGATGGTAGTTTTGATGGTGATGGTGATGGTGATGGTGATGGTGGTGGCTTGAGTGATGGTGGTGGTGTTGGTGGTGATGATGATGGTGGTGGAGATGGTGGTGGTGGAGATGGTGGTGGTGGTGTTGATGGTGGTGGTGGTGTTGGTGTTGGTGATGGTGATAGTAGTGTTGATGGTGATGGTGATGGTGGTGGTGATAGTGATGGTGGTGTTGTTGGTGGTGATGATGATGGTGGTGGTGATGGTGGTGGTGGTGTTGATGGTGGTTGTGGTGTGGGTGGTGGTGATGGTGATGGTAGTGTTGATGATGATGGTGATGGTGGTGATGGTGATGTTAATGGTGTTGGTGATGGTAATGGTGATGGTGATGGTGGTGGTGGTGGTGATGGTAGTGTTGATGATGATGGTGATGGTGATGGTGGTGGTGGTGTTGATGGTGGTGGTGGTGGTGGAGATGGTAATGGTGATGGTGGTAGTGGTGGTGGCGATTCTGGTGGTGGTGATGATGAAGATGGTGATGGTGGTGGTGATGGTGTTGGTGGTGATGGTGGTGATGATGAAGGTGGTGATGGTGGTGATGATGAAGGTGGTGATGGTGGTGATGGTAGTGGCGATGGTGATGGTAGTGTTGATGATGATGGTGATGGTGGTGGTGGTAGTAGTGGTGGTGGAAGTTCTGGTGGTGATAGTGATTGTGGTGCTGATCCCTGGGGGTGGGGAGGTGATGATGGTGGTGGTGGTGGTAGTTAAAGTGATATAAAGCTGAAGGTGGTGGTGGATAAGATGGTGATGGTGGTGGTGTTTTTAGTGATAGTAGTAGTTACTGTAGCAGTTAGAGAAAGAATTCAAAGATGTGTCTTCACAATGAGATCGCTCTCAATTATGTTTGTCAGGAGCGTCGCCGATCAGCTTAAAAGTGGTCGACCAGTTGAGGCCGAAAGCTTTGACGAAGTAACTTTATTCTTCAGTGACATCGTCGGCTTTACAGAACTTTCATCAGAAAGTACACCTCTGCAGGTAGAGTCACTGTTCTTCGGACAAAAAAAGAGCTGGCGCAAAACTTTACCATTATTTATATCTGTACCTGAAACCAAGAAAATACATTTTGGTTTTTATTTTTCAGCTGCTGTTCAGTCTAGTAATTACTCAGTTCCGAGTTTCGAACCGTGTTCTAGTTGCTTTATGTTTTTCCTTATAATTTTGTTGTAATATTGATTCTTTTTAATCTTTCTTTGTCTCTTAACAGATCGTCACCTTACTTAATGATCTTTACTCTACGTTTGATGCTATAATTCAAGGTTATGATGTTTACAAGGTTTGGAAGTTCTTATATACACTTCACGTTCTTGTACATGTCTAGAGTTGAATTTTAAATTTTGTTTAAATTCGTAGTTACCATGAGACCGGACAAAGATTATTTTCAAAAAGGCATCGTGTACACCGCAAAACAGTCGCTTTCTTTTTCTTCGAAATTAACCGCTGCTCGTAACGGAAGAGGCGCCAAAGGCTAATCAGATCTCAGAGTGTCTGTGTAAATTTAAGATTTTTTTATCATTTTATTTGGTGTTCAGGAGGGAAACCAATATTTTACTGCATAGCTTAGGGCTGTGCGTTTACAAAATTAAGGGAAAAATAAGAATTTAAGGAATAAGAACCCGCCCCTAGCCAGGGGAATCACCCTCTCGCCGTATGAAAGAGACAAAATCGTATTTACAGTATCAACTAATTTCTTCACCTTTTTCCTAGACCTTCTTTTTTAACTTTGACAAGTGAGCTTGGTCTTGGTTAATGAACAAACAAGGCTTTTTTGTCATTTACAAATCTAGGTTTCGTAAAACTGATAGAAACCATCTCAATATCATGTTATTTACGGCGTAAAATAACTTTTAAGTTATTAAAATATCTCTTAGGTAGAGACCATTGGTGATGCGTATATGGTAGTGTCAGGTCTACCAGTCAGAAACGGCCACCAGCATGCCTTGGAAATAGCTGATATGGCGCTTCATCTGTTGCAATCAGTTCAACACTTTAAAATAAAGCACCGGCCTGACGAGAAGCTAAAGCTAAGAATCGGCATTCACAGTGGTAAGGACAGGACCAAATTACTCACGGTTCAATCCTCATAATTAAGCAACTCCACGTTTTCCGTGATTTTTCCGATATTTCGGGCTCGGAAGCAAAAATGAAAAGATCCTGGGGTTACTTTCACCAGGCTTTTCAGAGAGTGAAGGGAGAACTATGGCTGGGAAAACTACGGCAGAATTCAACCGTCTCTTTGTTCCCCTGATGGAAAAAAAGCCAAATTACTGTAGATCATCATTATCACAGGGTTCTATGGTAATGGACTAAGAAACTTAGTCCTTATCAACCATCGACTACATAACCAAAAGCTTCCTTACAACGTTCTGCCCATATATAAACGGCTCAACCCGTGAATGGGTTTAAATTCAAGTTTGAAATTGGGAGGTATTTTCCAGATACTCCAGTTTTCCTCCGTCCTAATATAACAATATTTGCAAATTCCAACCCGATCTGAAATATTAAGCGCAGAAACACTTTCATTGTCGACACATGATTATACTAAATCATTAATGTTAATATTATTTATTTTACTGTTTATGTCATGCTGTCGAATTGAAGGTCCCGTATGTGCAGGAGTAGTTGGCTTAAAAATGCCACGATACTGTCTTTTTGGTGATACAGTCAACACTGCCTCAAGAATGGAATCAAATGGAGAGGGTCTGTGCTTACTTAATATTTATTCTTAAAAACGTATCATTAAATGAATAATAAACGTTCTAAATATTGCAAAGATTATTTTAACTTAAGTTCCCTTCACACTGAAGCTTAGTCATGTTTAAAGGCTGTTTACTTCATTAAAGCTGCTTACTGACGTAAGTTGATAGCAGATTTAGTGCAAATTACAGAACATGTTGAATTTCCTTTGAATCCTGTTTATTAAAAAACCTGTGCCGGTTCCGGTTTTCCGTGTCTGTTTTTCATTTTTTAAAACCTGGTTTATTTAAACAATGTCTGGTTGGTGTGAATGGGGCATAAATAAGCAAGCACACTATTGTACCTGTAATCTTGTTATCCTTCGTGAACAGCTCTTAAGATACATATCAGTGGAGCCACTAAAGATTATCTAGAGAAAATTGGAGGATATGTGATGGAGGAACGAGGATCAGTTGCTATCAAGGTGAGAATGGCCTTTTTCTATCTTTTCGCGGTTAGGATACTGATGAATTTTATATAATTATTCTCTTTCTTGTCAGCTACTTGTAGAGTATGACCTGTAAAACCGGGGGTTACTTAGTCGTGTAGGATATAATACAAAGATTTAGCCAAGGCTAAAAGCGTAGCTCCATTTGATACAATTATACTGATTATTTGCTTCAAACAATAAATTTGGAAAAATTGCAAAGAAGGGAGGACCAAATGCCTTTTGAAGGAAGAGTTCCGCGAGGGCTACTACTTCATGTATTACAAGGCGGTATGTCAAAGGGTATGGTTTTTGTCCCAATTTGGTTTGAAATTGGTTACAGTTCTCGGGTCAAAGATGGGATAGGTCTTGCTGTAATTTCTTGGGTGAATCCATAACGGCCATGACATAAGCATATTAAAGTACAATCACGCCTATGCTTTTTCTTCATTGCTAGTGAGGACCAAGCTTAAAGGAATCAAGAGTTCAGAAGCGTCTTGACTTCTTTGATCATATGATTTATTCTATTTATTTTCCTTTATAGGGTAAAGGAACAGTAGTAACCTACTGGCTGCAAGCAAGACGTCCATTTCCTCAATTATTAGATACCAATGAAGTTCACAAAACGTACTCCCAGTCAAGCAAATTTTCCTCCTCGGCAATAGAGGTGGAGCTGGAACACGATAAAAACGCGACTGCAAAGATATGTAACAAATACAACAACGAAGATTCAGAATATGACTCGTACATGAAGAAAAATAAGATTGATCAGTTCAAATATGTATAAAAGTATGTTTTGCCACACTGGTTACTGCACATCCGCATTCTAAAGAAATAAAAATGTATTAACATTGTAAAGCACATTAATTCGCCTCTATGCAGAAACAGTAACATTTCTTCCCATTCCATTTGACTTGTGACTCGTCACGTGATTCTTATAAAATATTTGACATGCCACACCGTTGTCAAACTGGAATTTTTGTGTACATGCAGGTGAGAATTTTGTAAAGTAGGTATATGCTTCGTACTTTGATATTTGGGAAGCTGTTATTTACATCAGTGTCAATCGAGACCTGGTATAAGTCATAACATATTGTCTTACAGTCCTTTTGAAAATATTATTTAAGGGTGATATCAGGTGGTGGTAGTGAACGCGATGCCGGTGAAATTATAAAAAAGTCAAATTTAAAACTGAAAAGGAAAACCAAGTAATAAAAAAGCGTGAAGTAATTTCACAACATTTGCTTTCGAAAGTCTTCATTCGTAATATTCGAAGATATTTGATTTCGCTTTAAATAAAGTTTATGAATGAACGAAATGACGAAAGAAAAGAAATTAAATGATGAACAATGCATAAGTTGCTGTCGGCTTTTCATTCTTCTTCATCATCGCCTTCTTGGATTGAGCTGACACAGTCTTCGATCAAGAAGAAAACCCACAGGTAACCCAGGCTCTGTGATAGTACCACACAGGAGCCCATCATGGGCTCCTGTACCACAGTACGGTTCCAGTAAAATTACAGTCAGTGTTTGTATGGGGTAAAAGTACGATCCTAAAATTTGTAGGAAATGCTAAATAGAGGTCAATGAAACTTACTATGCAGTTAGTTGTTGTCCTTAATGCTCAAACGAATTTTCGTGATAATTTGCTCAAATTTACCCTCCATACAATATAATACACAGGGAAGGAAGCATCACAGGCAGCCCAGACGTAATGTGTGTCAATAACATGGAAAAAATGGGATGACTCGTCGAATCTCCCATCTGACACTTCTACGAGTCGCTACATTCAATAACCCTATTATCGAACTAAAATAGCCCAGAAGTCAAAATATAACAAAACAAAGCTAACATACCTTTAACTGAACGTCTCCTTGTCGGTCCTGGCCGGTTAAAGTAGCATTTTGTCGAGTTTTGCACTCGTAGGTACTATCCACTAGAGAAGAATTAAAGGCTTGCTACAAGAAAAACAGACCATCTCCATGCGAGCGCTATGAATTTGAGAATAATCAACGAATCAACTCCAAATTGCTGTCGGCTAATCTGCAAGAAAGTGTGCTCCGGCTTCTTGCTCTCTGACTCCCCAAACCCATCGCAACTGCACGATAATCGCCCGCTAAAATCATCAAACACTTGACCTTTACGCTCCGCCATGACCCTCAAACGGGTAGGATTACTACGCGATTTGAATATTCAAGCCAGCGACGACAGAGCCTGGGTTACCCGTGTGGCAGAATTATTGATGATTTGACTGTTTGCGTGCAAACACTGTTTTTTTTTTTTTAATTGCTATATTCCTTGTTTTTAAATTCCTAAGTGATGCTCAGTGCATACCAGTATCGATGGAAAGTTAGGGAAAACTAATTTGTTTTCAATTAGGAGATTGCATGTGTTTTTGTTACGCTGGTTATAAATATCTCAACATCATTCCAGTTTGAGCTAGCCAAATATATAGTGTTGTCTTTTCTTAGAATGTACACCATAAAATGCAATCGTAGATCTTCAAATTTTTTTTATAAAAAAGAAATTGTTCCAGGACGTGTTACATTATTGTCTATTGTTCACTTGCGCCCATGACAGAGCAACTAGTGGAGGCAAACATGACTAACCGAACACCAGAAAAATTGTCTGCAATTCCTAACCAAGCAGGACTACGTTTATGTAAACAGTGAGTGAAGCTATAAACAAAGCACATTGCAAACTTTCTAGAACTTTGAGAACTTCGGCCGGTCAGTGTGATTAGGCCTATGGTTTGGTCACACCTTTAATTTTTCCTAGATTCTTACTGGCTTAGATTTGTACCTTTTGCTAAGGACTGCAAATTAAAGTTTTAAAAAGAGAGCCTCGACTTCAATTTCGTGCTTCCTTCAGAATTGTCATTTGCAGAGTTTTTTCACTCTTCACCGCTATGTTTTGCTTTATACATTGCAATACATAGACGGAGTAGTCAACAAAATTATTTATATAATGATTAGATTTGGTCAAGGAGACTACAAGTGTTTTTGTTTCGTTGAGTACTGATATTTCAAGTCCACTCAACTTGGAGTTTGATACAGAGTTGCACTCCTTGCGTTTTTAGTAAAAGAAACTCCCATATCCTTAGACAGAACGGCAACCTTGACCGGAAACCATAAAAATTCAGTAGCCGACTAACTGTGTACTTGAAGTCAGTACTTTCCCAATGGTGTGCTGGTTTTAATACGTGTTTGAAAAGGGCTTGCCTAGTTTTTTATTTCTTTTCTTTATATTCCTCCACCGACAGCGCATGCCGCCTACATTCATTCCCCTTACACGTGTCCTATCAGTGGCTAAGATGACATTAGGGAGTTCAAGTAGTAGCCATGGCGTTTTGGACGGAGTGACTCGCAGGAAGGGGGGCGTTTTCCCTTTTAATCTATCTTCACGCTGCCAAATTCGTACTTCTTGGTATCTTTGCTCTTATAGAGACGACTTGCTCAAACATTTAGCCGAAACAACTGCCGAATATTCATCGAAAAGTCCACTTTCGGATAACGTGCGTCGCTGAGAAACATCTTTGTTTAAACTTCCAAGGAAGATACTGAATATTATTACACATCACCTAACACGTTCTGCTTCTGGCTGCTTCTGGTGTCAATGCACCAGCTAGCTTGATTAATGATGATCAGAATCTTGATATTTCACGCGGTAGAGCTGATTGAAAAAGAACCTCGAGATTCGACGGGGAACCATTCATTGATCATTAATGTTGCCCAAGGAGAATTTCTTCAATGTGCACAGCTGACTAGTGACTTGAATACGCCTTTAATTTTGCACTAAGAAGTCATGTGACATCGTTGTTATGAAAAATGAAAGTTGTATGATTTTATCTTCGAAAAACGATTAGTGGGTCATATTTTAAACAAAATATAGTGATTTGGTTTTTCAAACCCGGACCATCTTTTTTTAAAATGAGTAATTTTGTACCTGTCGTGACCAAAATGTGATTTTTAAAATTATGAATTAACTCAGTTTCTGAACAAGAATTTTGCACATTTTACAAGGAAAATGTTGAAAAGATGATGTGGTAACGTTTGCAGCACATCTGAGTGTAAGTATCAAACGTTTAACAAGATACAAGCAAAAAGTAGTTTTGGTCGCCATGTTGGAGGGAACGAGTACTGCCCTTCACCTCGGCAACCAGTAGAAATCATACCGGCTTTGTTAAAAAAAAATCAAAGTGCAATAAAATATCTCCCTTAAATCCTTTTCCTCTCAAATTTAGGGTGTAAGATAATATTTATGTGCTCTGTCAATTGTTAATATCAGCAAGATTCCAACTCATTGTTTAAAGGAAGCATTGGTCAAGTCACTTCTTAATTCAAGTGGCCTGTTGGGGAGGCCACGGACTAGATTCTTGTTTTTGTAAGTCTCTTTTTTTTAAGTGGAGGAGGAGAGTATAAAGCCTTTCTACCCCTTCCCCGCTCCTCCGTACTTTATTTATGAATGTAAATTTCAGCAAGGGAGGATGACCCAACCTCGGGGGCGGGGGGGGGGGAAGGGTACTCCTTGGAATTCTTGGTAGGGGTGTGCCGCCCGGTTCTCCAAATCCAGACCCTTTTTCAGACCAAAAAATGTCATTTTACAGACCCGTTTTCATACCAGACCTTTAAAATCCAAACCCGTTTTCAGACCTGGCCTTTAGGCATAAATTATGTCATCATTACTTAGATTAGAGTGCAAACAAAACAATCCTTCAATCCATTTCGAATTCGCATATTTCTCTTTCTTTCTTTCTCATTTGGAATTGAAACGAGAAATACGTTCGTACACTCCCGTAATTCTCTCGAAAACCATACCCGATTTCAGACCAAAATGGGCAAAGTGTATACCCGTTTTCAGACCAAAACGGCACAAAAACCCTACCCGATGGGGCGGCACATACCTATATACCTTATATAAAGGAGTACCCCCCGGGGACCCAACATGAAACCACAGATGTCATAGATCTTACAAAGTTGCCCCCTTGGAAACTTTTGGCGAGAAACAGTTATATTGTTCGAGTCCATGTGACCTCTACGTCGGCGAAAAAATTCCAACTACATAACAGTGTCAAATATTGGAACTCCACTTCTGACTAAAATGCAAAGCATTTACTGAAATATTAATCGTCAGGCTCTTCGAAATTTGATGGGTATAATTACTGGGCTCAAGTAAGTTATTAAATACGGCTATCAATTTCGACAATCCAGTGGATCTGTGTCAGCTTTCTTCAGTGTCCTGTTTAGCTCTGTTTACGAAGAGGAAGTGCTCTGTACCTTTTTCGGTCGTCATCTCTGGCTCCTTTTTTCCTACGTGATGGTCGTATGTATAGAAGGCGTGCCAGTCACACTAGCTGACGTATAGCGTCGGATCAGATTAAAGAATTTATCAATTAGATGAGCTGTGCTAAGGCTGGATGTCCTGGCGCCAGGTGAAGAGAGCAGTACGTTTTCAAAAATACTGTGGGGCCTTGACGTTAAGAAAGTGAAAACAAAGGTCAGTTTGCGATACTATGGTAAGCGGCTACCAGAAAAAAAAGATTAAGATGGGACGTTTAAAATGTTCCCTCTTTCTTGAAGCAGGGACGTATTTTGTCGAACTTCCTTAATAATAGAAACACAGATAAATTTAAAGAAAATATAAATAAGATATTAAATTATATTCGAGTAAATTAACCTTGCAAGTACCTTGACTGAGTGCAAATATCAAGGATCGCCTTGTAATCAGTTGTGTTGGCACGAGCGAACGTGGGTCTTTTTTAACAAGTTAAGCCATGCAGAAATCAGTATTCACTTTCAAAGTTTTTACCATGTTAAATAGCAGAAATAAAAGCAAATCGCAAAACTCTACTTGTGCCCGATTCTGTTTCTCAGCATCAGTTTGGGCCACTGGTCCCAATGTGTTCCAATATATTGCTACATTTACTTGTAGATATGCTTCTGGCTCCAAACCGTGAAATGAAATGAAAAGCGTATAGTCTATGCAGCACATGTGTCCATGCAAGGTAGCGAAGTCCCGGCCACATTGCTTGAGGCAGATTTGAGAGTAGTCAATTCTACCGAACATTTCTTGTGAGGTTTTACCCACAGAAACTGGTGGTGATTAACTGAGAGACCCTAAGAGAACTAAGGCAGGTTTTTCTCTTTACTCTTTTGTCAAGAGGTTAGTATTGCACACATGATCTACTTTTAGAAACAGTATTGTTAGTTGCCTAGCAATAATGTAACTGAGGGTAAAGTACCGTAAAAACAACCGTATCAGCTAAATAGTCCCTAAATACTGTAAATAAGATCAATTTTGTAGTTTCGCTTTCTGAGCTAAATTGTGACTGCAGGGGCCTTTGAAGATGGGATGATTTGGTTACAAGCCTTCCTCAGTATTTACACAGATAGGCTAACGTTTATTACGGACTAAGAATAAAATGTTTCAGATTTTTTGCCATTCTAAATTAAAATTTGAAGATGTTGATGCAAGAAATTTAGAGCCGGATCGTAATGAAAATAAGGCACCGCAAGGCACATTTTGTACTAATTTGTACTTAAATTTCCCAACACCAACAGAAGCTTGCTTTTCACAGAAACTGTCTAAATGGTTTTCTCGCTTCCACACCCTCCCCCCACCCCCCCCCCCCCCCAAAAAAAATAATAATGATAATCGACTCAAATCTGAGAAATTCTATATCTGCGGCACCCGTAAAAAACACGATATTCACAGACAGACGAGGTGACACTGTTTTTGTGTTGTGCCCATCGGTGATCAACATTTAGCTTTGAAATACGCATGGAATGGAAATCAGCAGTCCACAAGAGTCAGTTTATTACGGATAAAATGGATGAAGGTGAGAAAATTTAAATACTGGAAACAAAATTGGATCAATTACGTTCCATAATTGTATGGCCTACATTACATTTAACTCTAAGTGGCAAATGCATCGCTGTTTTTGCTTTTAAAAAGGCTCCCCCTGATCAGTCATATCACAAGGTTGTAAGATGCTAATAACAAACGCAGCTAAGTTTGTCTCCTTCTTTCTTTTATATCACCGTAATTAAAAGCTATTGAGTATTTACGTTTGGGTATCTGAAAGGTGACGGGCTATGAAGTATGCTCCCCAGCCTTTCTTGACAGTTGGTAGCTCAACTTATTTACCGACCACGGTGCACGTGAAGTCCTAAATCAAAAGACTTGTTTACGTCCTCTGTGGTCTAAATTTTTTAGAGTGAAAGAATCGACGACTCTAAATAGTGAAAAAAAACCTTCTTCCACGAGTATTTAGAATACATTTAGACATATTTCATGACTTTGTCCCCAGCTAGCTTAAAAAAAAAAAAAACAGAAGTACAATGCGGGAGGGATCAGTTGCGGATGAGTAATTAGTAGAATTCGTTTTATAAGAAAGACACAATACGACAATGAAAATTCTCCATCATAATTTTTACTTAGGCCATGATAGATCAATATTGATCCTAATATAACATGAAAAGCTCATAAGCTAGTCTAAACGGAAGGGAGAATCATAATTCAAGAGATTTGATGTAGAATGTTTTAGTTTTTATGGCGATTAATTACAGCCATGGTGAGCTGAGAAAAAACATCGAGCTGGTAATGATTTTTAAGTTCTTCCTTTTTTGTCTTCTTTGTTACATAAATGAGATCGCATGCAGACAGCCTACATAAATTAATTTACTTTTGACTCTAATTGGTTTAAAATACTTAACAATTTCAGATATAAAAATATGATACAAAAAGGACAAAAGGGAGGGGAGGTGGTCCCCATTTGAAAAAGAAAAAGATGATTATTGAACTTCGCCGATTTTGGTCTGAAAAAGGGTGTTACAACTGAAAGCCAATCGTCAGTTTATCTTTTACAAGTATCGCTTAGGATATTACGTAAAGAACTATCTGTTCAAACTCGCGTGACTGGGTTGAATACAGCATTCGATGTCAACTTTTTTATCAACATGAAAGTTTCTATAGCTCTTGTGCCCTAATTTGGTTCCACAAAAAACCTGAGACGCGCCTAGAGGTGATTTAACCCAAATTTTCTCACTAGCATCCCCGGCCCTTTGTATTCTTATGACAGTCGCCCCTCCAGCTCAGGAGCATGTGATGCACTTCCCAAAGTTTTGTAGATTGCTTAACCAGTTGAGAAGTCAAGGTTGAAAATTAGGGAATGGCATTCTGATACCGTATACTGTAACACCCACTCCAAGGAATTATATGAAGTGCCATACTCTCAGGTCAAGTGTAGGCGTTACTAATGTTTCCAAGTTCACTAAAGTTCAAGTCTATACTTCTATCACTAAAAAGAAGCGATAGTTTCTGCCAAACATGTGGCTTGGCGCACTCGTTATGAGTCTGCAGATGACTAAAAGGAATGGATCATGCCATTGCTTAATTTTCGATACGTTTTCATCTGAAGAACGATCCATGGCTGACTTCAGATCTCTGTATATAATTATTAACGGATTATCATTATGGCAGTACAAACGTCTGGATGCCCAGAGTAAAAACTAAAAGCTTTGGCTGAGCGGCAAATCGTAACCAGCCGCTACATCGACTAAAATTTGTAGTAACAATTGCACAATAATTTACGCCAAAAAAAAAAACCTGGGTAAAAATGATTTGATAAAAGTGTCATATAAATCAGTAAATAAATGAACAAATAAATAAATCCTACAAGCTTTATGGACGTCTTAATTATAAAATAAAAATGTTCATAAGTTAAACCATGCTTCATATAGCTGTCCATTTAATTATGGGAACGTCTGAGGTATGTAAATAAAATTTCGATAATGTACAAGATTAAGTATCTGTTATTATTATTATTATTATTATTATTATTATTATTATTATTATTATTATTATTATTATTATTATTATTGTTGTTGTTGTTGTTGTTGTTATGGATACCCAGAAAAATTTTAGTGAATGTTTCAGATGTTCTTTCGAAGGGTCATACGCCAAAGGAAATCAAAATCATCAGTCGATTTTTCGGACAATCTCTCCTTGTCTCCTTGTCCAAAGCACAACCAAATGGTTTAAAACCACTGAACACTCATCTGCACATTTGCTCCCTGATCCCCCTTGAAAGGGTCGGCTTGGGCGGGGATAGGGTATGGGGGAAGTGCAGGGTACCCACATAATGACCCAAACAACTCCTTGCCAAAAAACCCAGATTTTTCCCAAATGCTCCACAATATAGCCAAAACTTGCAAAGACCTGCAGATTTGAAATTCTTACTAATTTCAACGAGATAAGCGGCGAATTGGTTTGAAAGCCCAGTTATTTACTGTACCCAATACCTAACCTGACTGAACCTATCAAGGACACCGGCCCAATGTAGTCAATGTAGCTCATTACCAAAGACACTCTTAGTGCCTAGAAAATTATTTTGATAAAATAGATTTATCCCAAACGTTTTTTAAAAGAGAAATATGTGGGATCGGTCGTAATGATAGGCCTTCAGTCATAAGTGGACAAAACTCTGCAAAAGAAGATGATCTTCAAATTAAAAAAAATTGCAATAGGTGATCCTCAAAAGCCATAATGGGATCGGTTGTAATGGGACTTGGTAATCATATTACAAGATGCATGCTGTAGGCAAAGTCTGACCATTCCAGATAAGCTTCGTGGCCGGGTATTACGGCAGTTAGCATGCACAGTGGGGGTGGAATTACCATCATTGACCATTTCAACACTTCAGCGCAGTGAAAGATATCCAAAGTGATGCCTGTATATAAAAGCTACAATTGCACTAGCTAAGTGAAGAAACGTTGAGTGACATCAACCAAGAGGGATTGATAATGTAATTTTTTGTCTAAAGAGCTATTTGTTTCCGAGAAACCTAATTCTTTTACTGGTTCATGGATGTGTAGTTGGGCATCGAATCATTGCTCCTTTTCTCTGTCTCTGCTCATTGCAAGAAAATTACTTCTATCAACGGAAGGTATTTTACAAATGGTAGAGGAACGCGACGAGCAAACAACTGACATAACAGCGTCGTAGGAGCAGTTATTCAATTAATTAGCATCAGCTTTCAAGGTACATGGCTACCGTTTTTCGCTTAATGAATTCCCCTTTGCAAGCTACCCTTCTGGAAATGCGAAAGTATTCGCTGCATAAATTCTGTGTTGTCAGTAACTGCTTTTTGAATTCCTCAGAAGGTTGCTTTGTTTGATAACACAATGACTGCTTTCCCAAATTTAGACTTAAACAAGAATGTGTACATCTTTAGAACAATCTGTACGTTGTGACAGATAGAGTACAATGAGCCTCCTTCGGAATCTTTAGAGCCTCTTTAGTGTTTGAAAGAGGATGGCGATGTTTTAGGTCGAGCATCAGTGACTATCAAATTCAAGTATGTGGAATATACACTTTTTCTTGCTTTCCTAAAGGCTTGATACTAAGTCAAAAGATCAGGTGATTTTATATGATAGCTAATGATGTTACCACGTATCGAATTGTACTGAATAATGAAACGTGTTTCCTTTGTTGCCCAAGCAATCAAGGGAACTAATCGCCTCGTGCAGAAGTCTTGTAAACGGGCTATGAATAACACCTTTCTTGACCACCCGGAGAGTTTGTTTGGGATAAGCACGAGCCTTCGCCGCATGTACAAAAAGGCTCAGTTTTGTTTAATACTTACCTGTTCATCAATTCGACACATTTCAAAGTTCGGTCGCTTTTAATCGTCCGCGCCCTCGCAAATTTCGCGCCTACTAAACAGCTTTGGCAAATAGCCGTGATCGTTTCCCGGGGGGGTACTGCCATATATGGCCTATATAGGTATGTGCCGCTGTGAAGGGTATGGTTTTCAAGCAGTTTACTCTAGGATAGGGTATATAAATCAGAGCGTTTGGGTCTAGAATAGGGTATCATTTTTCAGGAAACTGATCAGTTGGTTGAAGATTTTATCTAGACTAGGTACACAGCTACTCTAGGATAGGGGGATTTGGGGAGTTTACTCTAGTATAGGGTAGCAAAATTCAGCTGAACTAGCTCTGGTAAAGGTTAAGGGTTCCAGGCTCCCAGCGGCACATCCCCACCCAGAAATTCCTGAAGTGCCCCCCCCCCCCCCGGGGATCGTTTTAGCAGAGCATTCTCACGTCATCCCAGTTTATTAAAAAAGCGCAAGGCTTTCAATGCTAGCGCAGGGGTCACGAATATTTCCTATCCATCTTTTGTAAAATCCTTGACGACCAAAAGGGGGGCTTGGCAGCTGGCATGTGGTTCATCCCAAACCACAGGAGTGCAAACTATCCAAACCCACTGGTCTTCAACTGCAAAAAGGAAACAGCTTTTGGTACAGAATTTGGCTTCTTTTATGACACCGTGGAGTTGTGCCACAATAATTCCGGATTGTATTATAAAGCCCAGCTCGTTAGATATAGAGTCATTCGCCATTCACATTAACTCAGTGTAATGGCCCATGCACTGATCATTATTCTGATCAGATCTGTTTTGCATTTTAAAAGTGCATGAGACTCTATCGTCAATTTTTATCTTCCAGAAACCGCAACTGTACACATATAACCGAAGGTCAACTAGAAGCTTTAGAAAATTATGATTTTATCACTTTTCTTTTAACCCCAAATTATAATATGAATAGATCGCCATAAGTGATTAATTGTGTGTTTTGACAGTCATCTGCATAACTTTGAATCTTTTCTTCTCTTCACTAACAGGGCATACTGCTTCATAACACCGCTTGGACGGACGACAATCACAGAATCTGTGATTGATTAAGTGACGGAAAACGGAGACGTGTAGCAGATTGATGTTGCGCGCTTCGGGAATACGTCGCCTATCTTTGACCATCGACACGATTGGTTTACATAGCAGAGATTAGATCGCAAAGACTGAGCTAAATCTCTCTTGATTAAGAGTGTTTAAAGCAATATCAACAGCTAATAAGCCCGCAAGTCGGTCAGGAATCAAACTCAACGCGTTGGAGGATGGCAAGGTTTTACTTCCATTAAGATCGCCAGTAACCAGTTCAGCTATGGAACGACAGGGTTTTGTTGCTGTGACAAATTTTCTCGCTTTATTTATATTGTTTTCGAACTTTTATCGGCGTGATATCAATGCTGTGCTTGCAACTTCGTCTGCTCTGACAAACTCGTGTTATGACGAGTATGGAAGACCACAGATGTGTCTGCCAGAATTTCACAACCTGGCTTACGGCAAACGAATCATCGCTAGTCACTCGTGTGGCAAACCTCCTCGGAAATTTTGTAAATGGGAGCTACGAGGTTACACATGTGATGTATGCGACTCAAGATTTCCAAGCAAAGCTTACCCCGTCGAGTATCTGACAGATCTACACAACCAAAACAATGTGACTTGCTGGCAAGCTGATCCTAAACAATCGAGAGGGAATGTTTCCCTAGTACTATCCCTTGGTAAAACCTATGATATAACGTACATTAGCCTCCAATTCTGTGGCACAAGGCCAGACTCTATGGCTATTTACAAGTCGGTGGATTTTGGTAAGAGTTGGAGACCGTATCAATTTTACTCTAGCTCGTGCAACAGAGTCTATGGAACGCCAAAAAAAGCTTTCGCCAGCAAAGAAAACGAACAGGAGGCTTTATGTACGGACGCACATCTCATAAGACCTCTTCAAGGAGGCAGAATTGCCTTTAGCACCCTGGAGGGACGGCCCTCAGCGAAAGATTTTGAAGCTAACATCGCTCTGCAGGAGTGGGTCAGTGCAACCGACATCAAAGTGGTCTTCGACCGTATCAGTTCTTCAAAGACTCGAGATACGAGTAAATACTATGCAGTATCAGACCTGGCAGTTGGTGGACGCTGTCACTGCAATGGCCATGCAGGCAGCTGCTCTACTACTCGTGATGGGAGGCCTGTGTGTGACTGTAAGCACCATACGGCTGGAAATAACTGTGAGAAATGCAAGGCTTTTTTTAACGACAGTCCATGGAAGCCTGCTAGCGAGACGTTTGCCAACGAATGTGTGGGTAAGTTTACAGTCTTACAATTATTTGTAACAGTAATTCCTCTATCCGCCTAAGTAAAATCTCGAGTCAAGTTCTACGGTTTTACAGAGAGCAATTGCGTTCGCCGTTTGAAAAAAGGATGGACATTAACTTTTCGATTTAAAATATTTTCCTATTTGAATTATCCCTTTTTATTTTTATTTTATTTTTATTCTTTTTTTTCCTGATGTCCGGTGGTTTTGCTTCGACAAATCACAGCGTGTATTCCTTCCCTACTGATATGCACAGGGGAGGATGTTATTTGTTGGCGGTGTTGTTCTATTGACATGACAGAGATTGTTTGGCCTCTTTTGGGCATCCTGAAATAACTGTCATCGCTGCACATTAGGCTAATTAGCGCTCATGATAGCACCAGATAAACCCTAGTTCGATTCAAAAATATTTCATGCAAAATTTTTAAAAAAAAACTTTGTGGTACGATGCGAACGTTCATAAATAAAATCAAAGGGAATTTTCCGGCCTTTTTAAAAGTTATTAGCGCTTTGGCAAAAAAAAAATTGTCGGCTTTCTTTGGGGAGACAAAGGATCAATAGAGGGCCCAGAATGTCTGATGTCAAGTTAGTGGACAATAAATGAGGTGTTACCCATCTAAAGACTGCTATTTTCTCTGAACATTAACAAGCGCCTATTGTGTGAAAAATTGCTGTACAATTAAGGCACGCTAAACAGGGTACTGGGGTACGCTAGGGTTTGACACGGAGTCCAATAGACCATAAAAGTTCTTATTAAACCAAGGGTAGTTCCAACACTGTTCTACGGTTTTTAAGAGAAGATCGTGAAATTCTAACCACCAGTAAAGTTATACTTCATGTATCCTTCGGCTGTATCTATGACGTGGTTTGATTTTGTTTGATCCGTCTCTGGGCTAATATTTTTGCTTAATAATTAATTATGGAAGTTAATGATACCCAATACTCATGGTACATAAAGTATTTGAACACAAATGGAGTATAATCGAGACATACATGGTATGTACAAATAACACCGTTTAGAAGGTCAATAAACTTTTAAAGGCCATTGCTACTTCCTGTATCAATCAAATTCTGTTTCGCTTAGCCATTCATCATACTAATACTTTCTCAATAGATTACTTTTACAAGGGCCATTCAGTTCAAACAAGATTAAAAGACACGCTTGCAGAAACATGCCAAATTCCCAACTTTTGTTAAACTCAATCTATTTTATTAAACGCAACTACAAAGGGCTTGGAAGTGTTTTAATCAGAGTTGTGTTTTTAAACGCGTCTGGCTGGCGACATGGAAATCAATTCATCACCTCAAACAAAACAAGTTGAATGCTTCAAGGAACTCAGTAGTTATTGCCGAGCAAAGCTTACGTTTTCTTTACTGAAGTTAAGACTCTCCTGAGCCTACGGTGAAAAATTCTTTTCAATTTTACGCATGATAAGAGAAGCTATATGACCAATTAACTGTAGAGCTTTTTAGAAAGCAAAAGTAATTGCATGAGGTGAAATTGCAAAAAACAATTTTCTGATATCAGTTTTGTTAACCTTAGAAGAGATTAGAAGTTTCTGGGAAGAAGGAAACTGAAAAGAATCTGGCTGATATATACCGGGAAACGGTGCATAACAAATGTCCTACAGCCGGAACCTAACCTGCGATTATAGGGAGAGAGAGAGAGAGAGGGCATGAAAAAAGGGGTTTTAGACACTATAGTCACATATACATCTAGCCTGAGTATAAGGCCTTCCTAAGGGGCTAGGGGAGAGGAGATTTTAGGTAATATATATCTATCTTCAATTGATATGCACAGTTTCAGTCAACGAGTTAACCTGTTTGCTTTTTTCTTCTGGTCGGTATCTTGTGTTTTTTCTAAGTCCTGTTGATAGCCGTAGCTGTTGATGCTAATGCAATAATTTATGGCAGGATAGAGAAATATCTACGTGCTTCAAATTTTCACACTTTAAGGGACGATTCGTGCAGATTGTACTTGAGTCAGTAAATGCAATTTTAGAGAGCAAGATTTTTAAGCAGAACGAAAAAGCTAAGTTATCCAAAATAAAAGAAAAAATTTGATAACTATTTTTTTCCAAGCCATTCGCATTTTAAAAATAATAATTATCATTTATGGGCAATGATACTTGACAAGAAAAATCTTTGCGAGTCTCTCAGAGGTCAAAGATGCTCCCTACGTTTCGAAGAATTGTTCATGCGCAGTAATCGTATACATTACGATGGTATACAAATCCGTCGAAAAGCCAAACGTTCAGTTTTACGTATAAATGCTGCTTGTCAAAAAAATTTCACTTTTTGTTTTTGGGCTCACGAGGTGGTCTTTTCATGCAAGAGTCACAGTTTAGTGAATAAAAACCTTCTAAGAGTTGCGTATCCCGTACGTCCTTGATATTTGTTTGCTTAAAAGTTAAGCTGTCCTTTAAAGCTTAAAGTTTCTACAAAACTAATGACTTAACAGTCACGCAGTGAAAATAAGCTGTAAAAAGACTGAGTCCTTTCCTCAAACGTCATACGGTCCTCCCTTAAAGCTACAGATTTGCGGATTTCTCTGCAAGGTCCAAGGTTATTGTTTTAAGTTAATTATAATTACCTAAACGGGAGCTTCGCTTTTGGCCTTGGCTAAATCTATGTATAATCTGCATGAGAGGGCTGGCGGTCACAGTATATTCCGAGGGTGAAAACAAGGAACAGACGGCGATGTTTCCTGCAGGTTTTGCTAGTAATCTTTGCTTGATATCGCGCTGACAAATTGCAACAATAGTTGAGGTTAGAGAGATTAAAACCGGAACCAATAAGTGCTAAAAAAACCGCAATGGCCAGAATTTCTTATATTAAATGATAAGAAATTTCCGCTTGTTTTCTAATTTTTCCAAAACAGAGTGATTATCTACAAAAAAAGTCTGACTTTGATTTATTGATCATAGCGCGGCTATGTCCCCTCAAACCGAGAAATCAGTGTACGAAGTCTAAAATGAAAAAGTCTTAAAGAATATTGCAAAAAATTAACTTTATGACAGCTAATGTTATGTACGTTAAGTTACTTAAAGCTTGTTTTCCGCTCGTTTCGTATCTTAAAAGAATCCACAGTGAATGCCAAATTCGCTGCCAAAGTTTCGCTCTCAGAACCAATATCAGTCCAAATAGATTTTAGCTCAAATATTCACATTTTTCTCCTCACTTTTAAGCAAAAAAATTTGGTCGAAGACCTATGTCATGCAAAACTGTTCATCGGATTACGCAATGTGGTTCGTCGTCTCTCAAATTGGAACGGAGCATTTTAGTCTTCAAAAAGTAATGATCTAACATGTTTTTTTCTGGTCAGGAAGGTTTACAAAGGATGGGAAGATTGCAAAGTCGCAACCCATTTTACAATTTTCGTAAATATTCGAAATAGCGACCACGGTTCGCTTGGCAGCATCTGACTGTGCGTGTTGTAATGTACTAATTAGTAAAAGTTTGTGAGCGTACGGTGTTTGTGGTGCATCCGGGGTTTATTTCCGCAACTTTGACAAGTGTTGACCAACTTCAATAGTTGCGTCACGTATGCGGCTCTTTTAAAAAATCCTTCATTCAATAAAATCCCAGCATGATAAATTAGCGTTTCCCAACATCAATGTACCCGGCAAACTGTATTAAACCGCCAACCGAAACGAACAGTGTTGCGCCCAATTCTGACTTTGTACTCTCTTGTTTAGCGTAGTCAAGAGTCTGCGAAAGTGCTGTCATTAAAACAGTAAACTTTATTTTAATTGCGAGAAGCAGCTTGTTTGCGTTTCTCTTCTTTAAGGCTTTTCTTAAGTTTAAGATTTATGGCATTTGTCAATTCCAGAATATTTACTAAAAAGAGTGATGCATACGCGGCGAAATAGACGAGCGCTAATAAGACTGTATAATTAATGAGGTGTTACATCTCGCAGCGAATTTATAGCAAACATTGTCTTGGTCGAGTTAAGATCATAAATCATGACAATCATTGAAGACACCAGGTAAAGCAAAAGTACTAGCGTGTTGTTGGCGTATTTGATCGTATATGATTCCACCATAGTATGTGTTAAAGGATAAGAAAAGCTCAAATCTGCTAAAGGAGCCTCCCTGATGATCTAACCTTCGTGGCCTGTGTTCCTCCCTTTTCCCTTTCGAACTTTTCAGTCTCACCCTCCCCTTTTCTTTTTTGCGCCTGCGCCAAACAGACCACTGATGATCCGATCTCCTTCGCAGCCGCTTGGGCTGGAGTCCCGCAATGCTTCCCGCCCCCGCGCCATGCATATGACCGTTCGTGCATGCGCAGCTAGCCGGATTAGCGAGCGAGTTAACATCAGCTTGCGAGTCATGTATATCCCCCCGCTACGCATGGGCTATAGTATTCACTTCAACAACTGAACTGACAATATGTTGACTGTTACGTGAAAATTCATGTATGTAAGGAGAATTTGAACAATAGCTGATTTAAAAACACAAGTCACTACAACCTCGTTCCCAGGGTTCTCTACTACCTACCTGGGAACGAGGTTGAAGTCACAAGTCAGCAAGTCAAAGCGAAGGATCACAATTAGTTAACAACTTTCAGTTAGCATAGAATGGTTTCTATCTAGTGGTGTCACCTTGTTTGTAATTGACTGGTAGTTCTCCATCCTCACCCTTGTTTTAGAGACTTCAGGGCGAAGTCACTTTACCAATCAATCAGCCTCAGATCGATAACCCGTTCGTGCTGCTTTTCAAACTCTAGCAGTATCTTAGCCCGCAAGCAAGCTCTCCATTTCAAGTAACGAGTGAATCGAGCTGGGAGAGAACGCGCGAACAAGTTGCAAAGCCCATAATGTTCTAACCTAGGACCAAGCTCCGCAGTGGGGAAAACGGGAAAAAACGGACACTGCTAGGCTCGCTTCGCTCGCCGATTTCTCTCACTTCGCTTTTTCCCTCGAGCGGAGCCTGGTCCCAGGCTAATAAGGATCATTGAACGCAGGCTAGCAATATCTGACTCTGATAAGTAAAAAGATCAGTACAGGGCCCAGGAGCGGATTTGAGTCCAGGGGCAAAACATTCAAAATTCTACCACCGACAAAAAAGGTTTCAAATTTGGTCCGCGAGTCCTGTTACATTAGACGCCCTAAGAAGTTGCAGCTTCAAAAACAGAAGAGAATTCCCTTCGATTAAACCGCGTTATACGAAGTCTACTTTGATGTTATCATTTTCTTTTTCTTTTTGCCTCAGCCTGTAACTGTAATTTGCACGCCAGTGCATGCCTGTTCAACATGGAGCTGTATAAACTGTCTGGAGGCCATAGTGGTGGGGTCTGTATCCACTGTAGACACAATACAGCGGGAAGATACTGCCATTACTGCAAGGAAGGCTTCTACAAGGACCCTACCAAGGATATCACACATCGTAGAATGTGCAGACGTAAGTCAGTATTTCTACATGAAAGCTTCAATGAGATAGAGTCGAGCGCCCGTATTGTAGTTAATTTTTTATTTCGGGTAATTTTTGTTTTTCTTCTTGTTTTTGGGTATGGTAATGTATGCTAATGAAGTCGAAACAAAAGAAAATATAAAAATTACCTTTAAAAAAATTAACTACAACATATCCATTTATCACTGGTTTTATCACGTTATACAGCCAATGGTATTTTCAGGAGTCAATTTCCACTCCGAAGGATTCCCAGCGGAAGTATCTCAGAGTACACTATATTACTCGTCGCGTCGCGGTTGTAACCATAATCAGTGCGAAATGATAAAAAAATATTCCTGAACATTTACACTTAAAATAGAAAATAAGCACTTAACAGGCCGAACACAGAGAGCGCCAGAAAAGAATCAACAGATACGAGCACAATGGAGGGAGGCGTTTCCGCATTCAACGTTCGGTGTGTACTAGGAAAGCACTGCAGAATAAAGAGGAGCAGAGTTATTACATTTCTGTCCCAAAAGGCGTCTAATTGATGTCTTTTAACTGATGCCACTATCTTGACTGTCTCCATTAACACTGATTAGGGAATTAAACTAATCCGCTAATAAGATCGATGGCACGAAATAAAAATTAGGACGATGTGATCAAATGACGGAAGACATGTAATTACATCTTCGCATGTTGTATCGTTCAAACACAAACAGTGTCTCCTGATCGTTCTTAATTCATAAAGGGGTGTCGTGTCTTGATTCTGCAATACACTGCGACCTTATTCAGCTTGTTGTCTTTAAGCCCTCTAAATGTTAAATGAAACAACAGCCAATATAAAATACTTTGTTCAAATTATTAATGGTAGCACCTTAAAACTTATCGCACGTTGTTATCGTTGTTATTCAAGTACTCAAGGTGTTGGTCATTATATTTCCATTCCAAATAACCCTAATGGCGAAAGAGCGTATGATTTTAGGTCACATAAACAGATTATAGAATTTGTAAATCCAGTAATTGTTTTTATAGGCAATTGGCGGAAGAGACCTTAGATTTGGAAGGCATTCAAGTCCACTCAAATTTAAAATTTGGGGTCAATATGTGATAACCTTTACTGAGATCAAAGAGAGTAGTGGTTGCCACTTCATGCCAATAAGAAGTATTTGGTGTATTCACAACAAGCTTAGTTTGCGGAATTCTAGGGGGGGAGGGAAGGGGAGGGGAGGGGAGGTTCCGCTCCGAGGTTCAACCCCTCACCCTTTTATATACCATTTTTGACAGAAAAGGTACGCCTTTCGTTTTCCTTCTACTGTCAAAAGTTATCCTTTTCACATACCTGGTTTAGAACTTTGCATCCCTTTTAACTGCTGTAAATGCACTGTCTCCATAATATGAATATATCACGGCAAAACCAGAACGTTTTCTCAACTTTTTCACAGCCATGAAATGTATCTGTTAGCCCTTTTGGACCTTTTTTCAAATTGAAATGACAGATTTACCTACCCTTTCATATACTTCAACCAGGGAAATCCCTGTACCCTTTCATTTACCTGAGGCATGATTAAGATACACGTTTTGGACGGAGCCTCCCCATATAGACCATTATAGGGATTCCCTCCCCCGAGGGGGGGGGGGGGGCAGAATTAGTATTCTTGTCCATCATCAAGAGCAGGATTAAGTCTCAAACTAAAGACAACTCCAATAAAGGCGTGACGTGGACCAAATTAAAGGTAGATTTCTCTTATCTTTTAATTAGCATGTAACTGCCACCCGCGAGGATCCATGGGAAGGGTGTGTGACCAAATCACGGGGCAGTGTCCATGTAAGGAAGGCGTGACTCGAAGAGCTTGTGACAAGTGCGCCGCTGACTACGAAACCACAAAGAATCCTATAGTCCCCTGTATAAGTAAGTATTTACTTTTGTAGGCTTGACCGAAGTATGACGTAATAATTCGTTTTTCCAACGACAAACTGCATGCTCAGGGAACAAACTACGAATCCAAAGAACTTACTACCAAATTAATGTGCCTGATTAGGTCTACATTGAAAATCAACAGACAGAAAAGAGTCCAACTGGTTCACGTGGTATTTTTGCTTAATTCTCTTTCCAGAAACGCCCAATTCAGTGATGTCCATACAGCCCAAGGATTCAGGTAAGCTCATTTACGATGGCCGAACATCACCTGTAGTTGACTGAACAACGTTTCACTGAGCAAAATACTAGCTTTTTGAGAACAAAAAAAAAAACGAAAAGTTATGTTGGCTTTTGAATCTTCATCTCAAGTGAAGAGATGACTTCAACTCAGTAATAAGAAAGAGGGGTTACATCGATACAGACACAAGTTTTTTTTTCTTAACTCTTTGCAGAAAAAGTGAACCTTGACATACAGTTATGAACAGTGCTGATTACAACTCAATAATGAGAAATAGCGATTACAATATATAAGCTCCTTTAAACGCTAATACCGCTCCCCAGATACCATGACTATGCATGGTAACCCTTCAAAAAATGCCAATAACTTGTTAAGCTTGTTTTCAATTGCCGTTACGCCAACTAGAATGGACTAGGAGTTGTGATAGTAGTATTGATGTAACAAAGGAGAATTGCTGAAAAAAGCTGAAAACTGTTGCCAGCCTTTAAAAAAGGGGACGCAGCCGAAAGGCAAGGTCTGCATTGCGTCACAGAGGTAGATAAATCAGACACAAAACCCCAACCTTCAATATAAAGCTCCCTTGTCACTAGACTGAAAGAAAAGTCATTTTTAGCTGTGTCCCCCTAAATTCACTTTAACTACGCTTTGGTTCCTACCTGGTGACTTTTAACCATGTGTCCAAGTTAATAATGTATTTTTTTTTTCTTTTTCTCACTGCAGCATGTTCCCAGTGCAAGAAAGTTGGGATGTCAGGAAAGAAATTTTGTCGCAAAGATTTCGGTAAGAGAAGTTTCCATAAATATGCGCTTAAGTTCACCTTTGAAACGAAAATTTTTTGTAGAATCCGCCTCAATCTGTTTTTGTTTGTTTCTTCCTGGACGATTTGTTTTTAATCTACCTCCCTTCCGTTTTGAATTCAGCTATGAAAGTAGCAGTTCTTGGCTTGGATAAAACAACAGAAGGGGAATGGGTTCGAGTAACCGTAAACGTCATGACTCGATTCAAGAGGTCATTGGTTCGTGTAAGGCTTGGAAATGAATTCCTTTGGATCCCACGCCGTGACTACAAATGCAAATGCCCCAAACTGCGACCGGGCCGCCATTACTTGATTGCGGGCTCAGTCAGATCAACTCGACGAAAAAAGTCCCTTGTGGTGGACCACCGTAGCATGGTGGTCTCGTGGAATGCAAGTATAAACAGAAAGTTGGAGAGAATTAAGAAAAAATGTAGGAAAAAGGGTCAGTGAACCGTTATAGTTAATCCAAGCAACAATTGTAGCCTTATCCTACACGAGAACAAAGTTAACCAAGCCACACTGCCCTTCGGGGCAAAGGGTGCAGGAAATACTTTACGAGCGTGCAAACGCTGCATAAATAGAACCTTGGCGTGTGATTTGTGCTACGCTCATGTCTGGTGTAGTCCGAATTCGACCTATACTAGAACTTCCGAAACGTACAAGCTCGCACTGAGAGAAAACGCATGCAATATCAAACAGGAGAAAACGTGAAATATACTTGGAAATCACATTAAATAAATTTTATGCGATGTTCAGAAGCATCTCCTTCTGTTTCCTTAAACCTGCAGTGCAGACAATCTCGTACTTAGAGGCGTTTGGTCAGCGGGGCAATTCTTTGCCTGCGAAAAGCAACCTTTCCTCCCCGCTTTTCGCCACGAGGGACGTTTGGAGCGAGAAGAACGGCTGCTTTGGCAGGCTAGGCAATTCCTGTCGTTGGAATGCTGACCAAAAGGCCATACGACTCTTGGTACGAGATTGCAGTGCAGACAAAGAGAAGACAACCTACTACGAATCCCTCATACAGGCGTTATATCTTAAGAATCCTCAAGTAATTTTAAGCAACAAAATGGTGAGAATTCATATTTCAGAACATTGTATCTTTTAGTGGCTACAGATACTTGTAAAAAGGTCTTATGGGAAGCATCAGCTTTTAAAGTAAACACCCATAAGTTAGAACCCACCTGTTGAGGCTAACCTGGGAATACAGTGCTGTATGTAGGTTCTTACTCGATGGTTTTAATTGCATCCTGTCCAATAAAACCAAAATTTGGCACCACTGTGACGTAATTTGCCAGCAAACTTGGCACTTTTGGAGGATCTGTCTCAGATTAAAAATTTCCTTTCGTATTCCCTTGCCTCCTCTAAAGCCAGCTTGATGATCACTAACTTCCAGCTGCTGTTTTAAGCGCCTGATAATAATCTTGAGTGTTACTTTGCTAAACTCACATATGTGGTAAATGGTCCGGTAGTTACTACCCTGTCGTAGGTCCTCTTTCTTCGGCGCGGTACAGACTGTCCTTACCCAGGCAACTGGCCATTCTCCATTTCACCAAATTTTCATACAGCGCAGACGTAGAAGGATCACACACCAGCTGCTCTAAGCAACTCCGTACGCATTTCATCCAATCCACACGCCTTGCTATTTTCCAAAAAGCAGCCTCTACCTCCGATACCATCGGCTGAACTTCTGCGTGAATTTCCTTCCTGTTGTTCGGCGAGAGAAGTGTTCTTAATTGACTTACATTTGTTTCCAGGTCTTTCCAATAACTTACTCGTTTTTCTGCGACTTTGCTTCTACTCTACTCAGAGTCCACCACTGCACTGCACTTAGAGGTTCATAAAATTGGTCCCTGTCCTCTTCGCAAGCAAATAAAAAAGCGAGGCATTTGTAACGTCAAAATAATTGAATGTATGCACATAATAAAGGCAATTTATGTGCACGATGTTACATCGCTTTCTTGGTCAGTAAGAATGCAGAAAGGAAGGGAGGAAGGAAACAACATGTTGGATCAGTATCTATATTTTAGCTTCTCAGTTTTGTTATTCAAACTTACAAAAATATCACCTATCACCTTTCTCGTTTCCTTCGATAACCACATCGATACAATTTTAAAAATTGACAATGCAAAATATTCAAAGTGACTGAGTTAAAAAGAAAAAAAATTATCATTGTTCCGTTCATTTTTATTAATTTGATTCAATAAAGCAATAAGAATTTGTAAGAGGTGAGAAAGTGACGTTTTGTCTCCTCTGTCTTTCTACCCTAGAGTAAGTACTAGCTTCTAGCTTTTATACTAAGTGATTTAACAAAATTATTTACAATTACCAAATAACCTGACGATTGCTCTGTTTTGTTTGTTTCTTTGCTTGCTTTTCATTTCTTTTTTTTTTCCAAACTTGCGTCATCTGACGCGAAAATTAATTAATCCAATGAAGTATTTAAATTAGATATGGACAAATTAATTCGAATAATATTGTTTTCTCCTCATATACTAGAACAAATGGTACACAAATGACGCACCAGTGGAAGGCTAGGGATGGGAGGGCACAAATCACCTGAAGGCGAATTTGGATGCGGTTCATTGTTGTTTTACTGAAGTTGCTGCTGTTGTTTCAACTGAAAATAATTCTGTGATTAACAAAACAATACCGGCAAAATGTAAGCTTAATTTCTTTTTGTTGATAGACGACATATGCGAAAAAAAAGGTCTACACCTGGAGCCAGACTTAACTAGAACGTAACCGCCAACCTATAATTCCCGTAAGTGGCCAGCTCCAATAGCGGACTCCTTTTTCGCGCCCCTAGAGTGTCCGCTTACGAGAGCTTCCACTGTAATAACAAAACACAGTGGCGGATCAAGGGAAGGGGCCCGGGTACCCCCCCCCCCCCGCCCCCCTTATATTTTTAGACTAAAGTGAGGCCCTCAGGGCCGAAAAAAAATTTTGACGACCGGGCTGCACCCGTATCTCAGGGTCTGAATTCGGCACTAAAACATGGCAGAAATTGACCAAATTGAACGTGTCATGCCATGTCACGCTCCTACTCTACCATCTTGAATTCATATCCAAAGATACCCTACTTTCAGCTTTTCCTAAAATAGAGACCTTTAGACTCTAGGAAGAGTACGAGTACGAGATTTTCTCTGTTTGATATTAAGTAAGTAGTGCGCGCGCTTGAACAAGCGTCATTTTGGCGGGAAACGTGATAGCCGTCGTCATTCTACTGGCGAGAATGTCGTAGTGGCGGAAACAAGTTATCAAATGTTATAAGTTTCAGTATCATTTTTCGATCGAGCGAGGGCTTAACTTTCTCCAAAAAAGATAAAAGTGCTATCTTTTCTGGTGAAAAAAAGTACAATGAAGCATTCTGCGGCGTCTATTTTTTGACAATACGCGAAAGAACTTTCAATCAAATGTTGTACTTGTAGTCGTTCTCGTCTTCGAGTCTAAAGGTCTTTCATTATTCTAAGACAAAGATTATTTGGAAATTCACTTTACGTTATGTTTTTCGTCGAAGTGAAAACTATGGTTTAGGGACAACAGCCACCACAATAATAACTATAATCAACAAGACAATAACCACCAGCATTCCTATAAAGACAAAACAAAAGAAGCACCATCAAGAAAATGCCTCACCAGAAAAACCTTCAGTTGAATTTCGCTCAACACCATGCAGTTTCAGTACAGTTGAACCTCTCTACAACGGCCACCATGGGGACTGATAAAAGTGGCCATTGTAGAGAGGTGGCCGTTGTAGAGAGGTTGAAACAAGAGTGAATGTACATGTATGGACTGTCTGCCAAAAAAAATGGCCGTTTTAGAGAGGTGGCCGTTAGTGGCGGTACGACTGTATGCATGTTGTAGCTAAAATCCGTTCTCAGATTAAACCATAATATCCTTTGTCTCCTGAAAATCAGTTGGAAAATTCTGAATCAAACAGAGTCGATTATTTGTTTAACCTACGAGCACATGGAATACAAATTAAAAAGAGTCACTGTCTCTTAACAGACACCTGTATAACGTACCCACCTCCCTAAAGAGGACACCAGTATCTGGTCTCTCTCGCTCCTCATTCATGTCGTCTATAATGTGGACGCCTCTTTGAGGCTTGAGAGTCCATCTCAGGTTATGTCTATGTTACTGGTCAAATTTGATTTCAGGTTATTTTTTTTTTAAACTCGGTTGATTCTCAGTTTCCTTTGTTTCCTAGCCCTAATTCATGAATAATTAGGTCTAGGAGACAAAGGAAATTGATAGTCAACCGAGGTTACAAAATTTAAGCTGAGATCAAATTTGACCAGTAACTTCTACACCATACCGCATAGCTCTTGCCCTGGAACGATAACCGTGTCGGGTAAGGCTGACATTCACTCATAAGAACGGCGATTTCAGCGCGGTTTCTGTAACGTAGCAAAGCTGCACCGCGCTATGCCGATCTCGATAGGATTTATCCACATAATCAAATGTTACAACTACATGAACATGTACGGCAGTAAAGGGATTAATATGAAATATAATCCTTGACATGCGAGAACTTAAGCTACAACTTACCACACGCTGAAGATTTTGCTGTTATTCTCTTCACATGGTGGGTTTCTTTTATGAGGCGTGTGTTGGCTTGATCCATTCGACCATCTATGTCATCGATTATTTCTGCAACAAAAACAACAACCAAAACGTATGAGAATGATGTTATTCAGTCATGACACTGGCGGCTCGAAGAAAAAAAATCATTTTCCATTTAATTTTCAAGGCTTAAGTGAGAATTACAACATCATCATCATTATCATCAATACTCTTCCTTTCTGATGTAGCATAGGTCTTTCATTCATGCCTATTTTAAGCAGTGACTTTTGCCTCACGCCATGTAAGTCCTTTCTCCTCTATTGTGCCTCCCAGTGTGTCTGGATCTCTCTCTCTTACGCTTTCCCTGTGAGTTTCGTTCAAGGGCTGTCTTGGTCAAATTTCTTTCTGGACTCCTCAGTGTGTACAGAACATTTTTTTTACTTGTCATGTTCAACAGGATGATGCCACACCAGTTTTTGCAGTTGCTCACGTCGCCATATTTAGACAGCTTGATTAACAGACCCTTTTTCCTCTTCTCCGGTACTCCTTCCTCGTCCAACATCCGATTATAAAATTCAAGGAGAACCTCCTCTGAAACCTCACCAGCAGCCTTGATTGCCTCTAGTGATATATTGTCGAGCCTGCTGCCTTCCCACTATTGAGATTTTTTATAGCATTCCTGATCTCAGTGGGTGAAATGAGACACGTCCAGATGTTCAACTCGTATTCACTGGATTTTTCTTTAAAATGCGATAAGGTTTTGTCTGTGTTACTCAAGTAGGATTGATCAAAATGAGCTTTTTGTGAACAGATCTGTTCTTCCTGGATTCGCCACTAACCGACTGAAATGCTTAACTTAAAGTTACACGTTCATGAGATCAGAAATAGATAATCTGCATCGTTCCATATGAAAGGCGTACGACCAAACAGGTCGCCAAAGGATTTACAGATACTAACCATTCTGTGTGTCAACTTCTTCAGAAATGGCGTGTCCAATCATCTTTTGTCTTTGAATAATCCCTGACAAGGCCTCCAGCCCTTGATCTTGCTCTGTTGATGGAACATGAAAGGCAATATAGGAGAGGCTTCAATTTCTATAGAGATGACAACTTTCCTTCTACTTATAATGATAACAGAGAATGTACCTACTATATAGAATTGCCCTTAAGCTCTGTAAATAGGACACTTTTGCAGTAGTGGAGTAGTAGTAGCTTCAGTGTTAATGGCTGGCTCAGGGCTGTAATTTATTAGGGCCAGGTCTGTGAATGTGGCCCGGCTATTAGGATACTTCATTGATAGAAACACGACACATTCATTTGATGAAAATTGACAACACATTCAAGAAAATTTCAAACCCTTGACTATAATAAATTTCCCACCCACTTCAAAAACTAGCAACAGCCCTACACTACAAGTTTTCTTTTATGTTCCCTTGCCTGCAGAATACATTGACAGTACATGTACATGTACATGAATGTCATTACAGTGTATGTTTCATTTTGTGATGATGGCATTACATATTGGTATGTTGGAACAGTGTACAGCTGTATGTATACATGTACATGAAAAAAGTTCTGCTCCTGCATTTGCAAGACCTACGGTATCAGGGCTGTCACTAGGATTTCAAGTTGCCGGGTAAATACAAAAAGTAGGTGGGGAATCAAACAGCTACGGCTTTCTTTTGGTTCTATTTTTCTCCTGTTTTCCCATGAAACTAGCCTAGGGGCCACATTCTTAGCCGCCAAGGGAAATCCCCGGTCCCCGCCTCTTAATGACTGCCATGGGTATGCTGTTGGATGCAACAAGTACAGATGTTATGAACCAGCCTCAGGAATTTTACAAAACAACACCCAAGAGATTAGGTTATGAGAACTGATAAAATGATCACCAAAGAGAAAATGCATTGATCTTCTATGAAATTCTCTCAACTAATAATTCTTTAAGAAAATGTATAGAGATCACTTTGGAGAATTTTAATGTGGATATTGGGACTTAGAGGATTAAACGGGAATACTTAAGTAAACACCTGCAATTATTTGTTGTTGCTGCCTTCTCATGTCATCAATGGATACATTACTGTCAGGATAAGGTTCTGGCTCATCAAATGGATTGCTACTTGCTGGCATTCTAGGGTCTGCTGCCAGTAAAGAACTCCTATAATTTACCACAACACAAACAATAAATTAATTCTTCAGATCCATTATTTTCATCTGAAGAGTTATGAAATCTTGATGAAAGAGAAGAACTCAGATCAACTAGGAATACATTGTAAACATGTTGTTGTTGCTGTTTATCTGCATGCCTTCAGTGAGGAAAGTAGTTCCCATTACGGGTTTTCCTGTCAATACTTGTAGTCTTTTGTATTGCCAAACTATTAAAGAATGCACAGACTCGCTGAAGTGGCTCTGACTGATAATATTTGAATCTAGAAATTGAATTGTTAAAATGTGTTAAGATTATCCCAGGTTAGTCATAAATTTTTATTGTCTTGAGATATTGTTGTACATTGTAGCAGTGCTCAAGCTGATAAAATGCAACAAGCACTGCATTTTGTTATAAATTAGCCTTTAGCATCTTTCTCAGACAGCATTCTTGGTGCACTCAATTTTATCCTTGGTTAAAATTTTATTTCCTTTGTTTTGGGATATGGTGCTGTATGACATTAGAGACCTTTAGATTTGCGGACGAGAACCACTACGAGTACGAGATTTGATTTAAAGTTTTTTCGCGTATTCTCAAAAAATAGACACCCCGGAATTCTTCATTGTACTTTTTTTCACCAGAAAAGTTAGAACTGTTATCGTTATTGAAGGAGGTTGAGCTCTTTCCCGATTCCAAAATGCTAAAACTTCTAACATTTGATAACTTGTTCCCGCCGCTACGACACTCTTGTTAAAACTCGTAGTAGAATGACGACGGCTACCACGTTTTCCCGCCAAAAAAACACTGCTTCACACGCGAGCAGTACTTAGCATTGAGAAAATGTCGTACTCGTAGTCGTTCTTGTCTTAGAATCTAAAGCTCTCTATTAATGAGTTTGAAACCAATGAAAGTTAAATTTGAAACAAGGATGAAGCTGAACAACAAAGACATAAAAATCACGTACATTGTACATCCCTAGATCATCCTTGAAAATCTTATTCTTGGCCCTTACAAGGAACCTTAATCATTGGATGGCCATCAAATTACATTTTGCCTTCTCAAATTCAGTTAAGCCTTCATTAAGCGGCCACCTATTAAGTGGCCACCCTCTATTAAGCGGCCAGTAACAAAAGTCCCGAAATACAGTGTAAATGTAGAAAAGAATTGGGAATTACAACTTCATTGAGCAGCCAACCTCCAAAAGAAACGTGCTGATACCCCAAGGGTGGCGGCTTAATGGCGGTTGAATTGTACCCACACCAAGGCTATAAAAAGCAGTCTTGTCATTCTGAAACTAAACTGTTTTGAATTATCTAAAAAAACACCTTACTATTTAAACATGCAACAACATGAATCATTTGTCCAAACCTCTCCCACCTTCCAAAATCCCCCTGGCCAGCTTCCTGCTGAAATGCAGCATTCATTTGTTTCTCTCTAGAAAAATTTGAACCACAGCAAATAATAATATTATTATTTTATAGTAATAATATGCATAATAAAATACAGTATAATTCATCATAGACTCACAATTTCAAGCAGAGGGGGGGGGGGGGGGGAGAGAGGGTCTAAGGCCTGTTTCATCGTGCTTCTGCTGTGCCAAACTCAATTGATAGAATAAATTTGAAATCATTCAGTTTAGCAACCTGAATTTAGTGCTACACGGACGACTTGGTTTCAAACGTCATGCTATTGCCGTGCCAAACTCAATTCATAAATTATGAAAAAGTATATGTTTAAGTGTTTTGACTCTACTGCTGCTGACTGCGCATACTGTAGCTGACCGTGGGCTCTGGGATGAGAGTGTTACAAAATGGCAGCAAAATGGCGAAGTAGTTTAAGTCCATACACAATCTCTACTTCTGAATTTTTTGATGAAGAAGACACAGTTTCACAACACTCTTCACCCAGTATAGATATTTGTGAATCAAAAGAGGAAGACTCTGAACAAGAAAGTTCCAACACGGAGAACAGTCCTGAAGAGAGAAATCAAGAAGACTCGAAGCGGCCTTGCATGAAAAAGAAAACAGTTAACAAGAAGGGACAAAAATCTAGCTGACATCTTTCTTGCTTTCATTAAAGGAAATTAAGCAGAAGGAGAGCAAAAGCAAATACTTTAAGAATTAACCTTCTTGCAACAAAATGATTTAAAATGGACTGCTACATCAGCTGCTGTCTGGCATTTAAAATCATCTTCAGCAAAGCAAGTTTCTTCAATTGTGATCTTCCCTTGCGTTTCTGTTCGCCACTTTGGATGGATGGAAGGTTTGTATTGACGTTTTCTTTATTTTGAATTTGGCACGACTGAATTAAATTCGACGTCTGAAGCCACTCCCATGCTATTGCCATGCAACTGCTGGGTCAAATTCATTTAAGTTTGATACGGCAGTAGTGCGACGTTTGAAACGGGCTTAACCTAGGTATTCATCCCAGTGTTTCAATTTTAAAGGCTGTTCTCACTAGTGACGGAGTCGGAGTTGGAGTCATAATCAGAAGCTAGAATCTTACGATCTAGTGAAAACAGCATTCTGATTCTTCTGATTCTGTTTACGACTCTGCACTTATGACTAAGTGAAAACTGGGTCATCGGAGTTGCAAGCAGAAGCGGAAGAACTAAACCAATCACAAAGAGTGGGAACGCGCATTGTGATTGGTTTATCCTTCCATTTCTGCTTCCTACTCCGACAATCTGGTTTTCACTAGATCATGAGCGGAACGTAAGCAACGGAGTTGTAAGCAGAGTCAGAAGAAAACTGGAAACATTCTGATTCTTCTGACTCTGATTCTGTCACAATAATGACTTGGCTGACGACTCCAATTTTTGATTTTCACTAGGTCATGACCACTCTTACAACTCCGCTTACAACTCAGACTCCGACTCTATCACTAGTGAAAACAAGCCTTAAGGAATAACAAAAATCATACTTTGTTATCAGCTGATCCAACATGTTCTGTCTCCTATCAATTTCTCGCTCTGTGCTACACATTTATTAAGGAATTAATCAATGAACAATAAAGGAAAAGCAGTAACAGTACACAAATAAATATGACATCAGCAAAGGAATAAGAGAAATTCCTCCCAAACTAGGTCAGTCTGGCCAGCTCAAGAAGCTGGTTATGACAAATTCGCCAGAAGATTATGGAGAAATCTTGAATGCATTAGAATAATGAAAAATAAATAATATTGTTGGGAATAACAGCTTCCAAAAAATCTTTCCACTAACAGTTGGCTGACCAACTAACTGAAGAAAAAAACTACCCAGGGACACCTTATGTCTCCAACTGGAAATAATATCTATGCACACTAACATGTATCTCACATTACTAGACTGTTCCCTAAATGGACTTTTTTTAGTGTCAATGTGTTTAGCACAAAAGTACTAACTGGGGGACACTATTTTTCACGTCTTCAGTTGGACACAGGACCACCAATTTATGTGGTCATTTAAGCCATGCAAATAAAGGTCTAGCCGCTCACAGGGAAAAGGAGGGACCTTTATTTTTCAGTTATTTTTAGACCCTGAGTATTGGTCTGGCCCCTGGAATCCAACCCATGACCTTCTGCTCTACAGTCAACCGCTGTACTGACTGGGCTAATCCTGCTGGGGATTAATGGATTAATGGGGCAGCTTTATTTAAAAATTTAACAAGGATACACATGGTAAGAAGATGATGCTCGTAACAGCGATTGCTTCAAATTACTGACATCTCTCGAAAAAGTCTTCAGCATCATCCTTACATCAGATTGCAACTAAAAATACACATTATAAGTAATACATTTTCGAACAACCAGGCTCAAATCTAAGAAGTATAAGTGTTACAGGTCAAAATTAAATTCAGGTCTAAACTTTTACCTGTGTTGATTCTCAATTTCCTTTATCTCCTAGCTCTAATTATTTATGAATTAGGGCTAGGGGACAAAGGAAATTGAGGATCAACCTACGCTAGGTTAAAAAATTTTAAAAGCTGAATTTAATTTCGACCTGTAATATCAACAGTACGTTACAACTAGCATTGATTCAAGCATTGACTCACTAAGCTGTTTGCCTTAACTTGTCCCCTGATACAATGTACATGTGCACACTGTATATCTTCACAAAGTATAAATATTAGAATTAAGAATTAAATTATTATTATTATTATTATTATTATTAATATCAAATATCAGTTTGTGTGGGTGATAAAATCCACCATTGTCTGAATATCATTTCCAGTTCTTTCACATCCCACAAGAATCAGAACAGTGAAAGAACTGACAGGGCCTACCATTTTTTTGCCCTTATCCAAGAAGACTAGAATGTCTAACCATTGTAGACATCACAACAAAGGCAGCACATTCTCCTCAGTTATTTTAAGTCCCTGAGTGTTGGTCCAGCCAAGGTTTGAACCCTCGACCTGCCACTTAGCAGTTCGGCACTTATCCAATTGAACTAACCACCGGCAGGTGGCAAACCACTTTATCCATTAGGTGGGTACAGACAAGTTCCACCAGGCTGGACACCTGACATTTTTGTTTTCAAAATCAGGTGGGTGTGTGATGGTTTGGGGGAGGGGGGGGGACAGTTAGTAAGAGAGAAAAAGTGGTTTATACTAAAGACGTTCAATTTTGTTCACCGAGTAGCATCAGATGGTTAATTTTCAGTCTTAAAAAGCCTGAACACATTCTACCTTCTTTCAATTAAAAAAAACTCTAACAAAAAAATCATGATACATGTACATGCACAGATGGAGTCAGAAAATTTAAAAAATCCATTTCATGGCCAAATACATTGAAAAGTGTTATAATATTATTATAATTATCCTCATGTTTTACAAGCAATATCTATTTCAAACACAAGAAATCCATCCTTGGACAATCCCATTTTTAAAAAAATATTCCAGGACTTTTATGCCCCTTTTCATCCCCCCTGCTCCCAACCTATTCAATTGCACCTCTCTGTCTATATTATACAGACCTGAAAGGATACAGAAATGTACCAAGAGAAACATCTAGATACAAGAGATTTTAGTACTAAGCAAATAATAAAATATTTAAAATATTCTTTACCTTGGAAAAATTTGCTCCATTTCGCCGCAATTTATTTCGCTCATTAATTTTCTCCATGATATCCTGGCCATATTTTTCAACAGTTTTAAACTCACTCAGCCTGAAGCAAAAAGGAAAACCAAGATATTTCCTCAAATTGAGGCCAAGGTTACTTACATAGGGAAATGAATGAAAATTATCACAATTTAGATTATTACAAATACTTTATAAATCCAAGTCTGACAAGCCTGTTTTCCACTATGCATTCAGACTGTACAAAGCAACAGGAGGAAGCAAGGCAAAGACACTGCAAATCTCCAATTTTACAAATATTCCATAAATAATTTCATAATAACTTCATTAGTTTCAAAACCATTATGCGAAGAGATTACAAGAGAACTGACGAGCTTCCAACATGCATACTCCTGCCCAATGTCAGAATCAACAACGGTAATATTACATGCTCACACTGAATGCTACTACTGGTCAATCAGAAAATCAGAAAGTATGCCAGAATTGATGTGTAAATGTCTAGTATGCCCAAACACATTTTTTCCAAAAATCTGACAAGTCTTCAACAACTGTCCAGTTTAGAAATCATCCAACTAGAAGCATTATTTTAACACATAAAATTGGACATTTGGCCCTATCCACAAGTATCCGGAAACTTGTAAAAACGATAAATTCTTCTCTCTGTTTTCAAAAGCATAGGTGTCCATGTATAGCGTATTTGAACCGTTTTGGCACACCTACATGAAAATGCTACAGCAATGGAAATAGCTTCTTACAAAGCATTTGCTGTGCATTGCATGACATCATCACATTTTCAAACCTTTGCTTTTATCTGTCAATATAAGAAGCATAAGCCACTGTTTTCAAAAAACCCATTCCCACAACCAATTTTTAAGAAGCCTTCATTTTTGGCACCCAAAATGCCTTTACACGTGGATAGAGGCTAAAGCTCTGTTTTCAAAGATAATTTGTGATGAAATGCATTTAAGTTCGGTTTTATACTGTAAAAACACCAGTCATGTCCCTGAAAAATAGCTTTGAATTTGTGTTCAATAGGTTTTGATCAGCTTAAACAGGGCATGCTGGCAAAAGTTCTAGGGGAAAGGCTTTAAATAAAATATTATCATCTCTTTTACAGAGTGTTCCCATGTGGCACAGTGTTAACAATGTGACCTGGCGTGAAGGAGGTCCTGAGTTCGATTCCGGGTGGAAGAGCCTCTTATTCTTTTTGCTCTTCTTTTCTTTTGTTTTCTTCTTTTCATGTAGTTTTTTTTCAGTTATTGTAGTTTTGTTTTGTTTTCTTAAATAGCTTAAGCTTTTTTACATTTATAAATTTTCCTCCCTATTGCCTTATTACCCTTTCTTCCTAATTCTTGCCATTCCCCTGAAGGTCCTGAAATATTCACGTATTTCTAGTTATCTAGATAGGTGCTGACAGGGCTTAACCCTTTCACCCTTGAACCACCCATAACCACCCATGCGAATCTACGTCTCTTCTACCACTGGTGAAATCATCACTTTTAATGGTCAAACACAACTTTTTCCTTTAAAGTGTGCAGGGTGAAGAGATTTTCCAAACTGTACCAAAATTAGCCCGTTTCAGTCAAGGACGCCATAGAAAAAGGCCAAAACAACATGTAACAATGATGCAAGAATTCCCATGAAAATCTTGTTTCACTATCCACCTGCATTCCCTTTCATCTAATCCTAAAATCCTAAAAGCTTTCCCAAAAATTTTTTCCCGTTTTTGCCAAAATACCCAAGAGTGAATGGATAAGTTTCTCACTTTATCTGGAAGCAGCTGAAAGTACATGTGAGTTGATGACCAGATAAAAAAACACACACACAGTCGACATTTAACCAAAAGGTTATGTCAAGATCGAGAATTTGAACACTATTTTCAATATATCATCATACAGTACACAATATTAATTTCAAGAGAGAACTGTGTCTTTGTATTAAAGGAAAGTTTGATCACATGATCGCAATGTTCGACCGTGTAGTATAAGGTAAACATCTAGAACTACAGCAGAAACAAAGCATATCCAAAGATAATAAATGCCTCTTACGTTATTTGTGGGCTACGAAAGTGAAATTTACAGTAGCACAAGTGAAAAAGATAAAACTGTTAGGCTTAAGCTGAGTTTTTGGGAGACGGTCGCGAAGGAATGTGAAAGTCTTGAGAGGTGAAAAATACTACTACTTTAGCGGTATTCAAACGAGGTTATTTCCTTCTTAACCATCTCTAATTACATTTTCATTCAAAGGAATTTATCAAACTCAATTCCCCAGCAAAAGGAAATTATAAAATGCTCGAACTCACCATGTATCGGTGGGCGCCATCTTGGATATTTGTCCCCTCCAGTTCCCAGTCTTTTTTAGCAATGATGTCAACCTTGTCCCCAGGGCATTTACCGCGTTTTGACGTCACAAGTTTCAAGGGGGTTACCGCCCGTGTCCAATCCCGTTCCAGCCATATGGCCAGTGAAAACGCAAAAAACTGTAAAGTGGACAAGAAAATTCCTATGAAAATCTTGTTCCACAACCCACCCAGCCATACTTTCGTCAAACTATTATTTCACCACTCTCAGGGTTTTCCCGAAAAAATCTTCCCACGCGCATTAATAACGCCTTTCCAGTAACTGGAAATGACGAGCCACAAAAAGGAGAAAGAAAAGCCAAAGAAGCGGGAAAAGAATTTACCTTATGCGCATGCCTAAGCTTTGGAAGCTGAAACTAAGAATCAGGAACGAAAGAGGAGTGACCAGATAGTCATTAGGAAACTCCTCTTCTAACTTCAAATGGCATTTTCCGCCAAAATTCCGGAGACGAATGAAGTTGATTAAATTGTGTACGTTCAACAAACCAACGGTGTCCCCGCTGAAAGTAAAAAGGACGTTACAGGAACAAAATCTCAACGATATTATAACACATTTATTATTACATATTTATTGTTACAAAAACACTTGATATTTTAAAAAATAAAACCTATGTAAATCTCATATGCTTATTTTCTATAACAAGTTGCTCAGCAAGCGCGCGCTGAGTTATACTCAAACAAGAAAAAACTGAACAAACTTTCATAGACTGAAGTATTAAACTAAAAAAAGGTGTCATTTCATCCAAGATCATGTAGTTTATAAAGGATAGTTCTTTCCCATAAATCAAAGTTCTAAAGTTGATGAGGATTCGGTGAGCATTTTAAGAAGAGTCGACATGATTAAACTCCACGTTTTCGATGCTTTGTTCCTCGACCTCCTCACAAACAAACTCAAAAGCAAACGAAACTGACATTCGAACACGACGACGCTTTCTGCCTGTTGTAAAGCAAGCAAGTGTGCTGTCGATTAAACTTGTTGTACTTGCTACAACAAATTCAGTTAGTCGGCTTCTCACTGTTCCTGTGTTGGAAATCGTCTCCAATGCCTCTTTTTCACGAAGCATTGCCTTAGACTTATGAAACAACATCGTTTCACTGGCTAATACAACAGGTGCCTCAGCGTGGCGTGTCCTTCGGTTTCTTGGCTTTTCCTTCGATGCTCGAGTCTGGGTTTGATTCGTCGGTTGTGCCTCCCTCGACAGGTCCACAATCTGGCATTCATTCTCAGTCACATAGTCGTCTTCCCCCACTTTGTCATTCTGCAAGAAAAAAAAGAAAAGCAAGATCATCGATCAATAGAATGTTTAGTTACACTGATGTAATACATATAGAAAAAGAATGCAACGTTGGTTTTTCGACGAGCCAAACACTGCTACAATCGATCGAAAAGGTTAGAAAAGATAGGTATACAATAATTCATAACCTTTTCAGTATTTCACCGAAGGGTTTAAAGGGTACTTTCTGTTTCTATTTTGTGTTGTTTCTTTTATGCATGGAATAAAGTACATAAATTCAGGTCTTCTGCTTTGGTTTTAAATTCCTAATTTTGTGATTGGATGAAAGTCTTGCATCGTTTTCTCAGAGTTAACCAATCATAAGTGAACCTAAAAACATAGGGTATTTCGGAGTTGCCCATGCAAAGCTTTTGTTTCAAAGCGAGGCCTAAGTGCGAAGCCCTTGATATGAAAATGATTTTTTATTCCCAAGAAAAAAAAACTCATTTTTACAAGAAAGGTTTTGCACTTAGCCTTGTTTGGACTAGAGAGTTTTTCGAACTCGGAAATGGCCTATCGCGACTTGCTCGATACGTTCTCCAACTCTTGACCGCAGTTGCAAAAAGTTGAATCGAACTGTTTATGGCTCTGTCGTGTGATTTCGCTTACCGGTAAAACACTTTCTTCAGTGTTTTCATTCTCCTCGCCGCTACATTTCCGTGTTCTGTAAATATAAAAGGCGGCTCCTGCTGCTAATCCTAAGCCAAAGAAAGCTGAAAACATATTTATCAACTTCCCCATAATTTTGCTGATCAATCAAATTTGAAACGCACAAGTTTCACTACGAGAACTAGACCTCAACTACTCTTGGAAACGCTTTGCAAAAGTGTTCAATGCTTATTATGACGTCACCTGCTTAGAATATGAAAGCGCGCGTTAACTCCCTTGATCCCAGGAACTTGTGCGCGCTCTCCTGAGAAGTCAGCGGCGTCGATAATGAAATCAATAACAAATTAATGTTGAAGATACAATCTTAGGCCTACTACTGAAATAATTAATGCCTTGAAAAAGTTTACATCCATACATTTTTAGTTCGCAATGCAATTTTCTAAAACTCAAGTTCAAGTCACCCAGAACAAGACATTGTTTACGCAAAATGATATTACAATGTTCTCAAGAGTGTAAACATATAGCATGTTAATAGCATTTCCCCAACAGCGCGCGATCTCATAAGTTACTTCAAGGTCACATGACATCTAACAATGAAACTGTTTCCCGCCAAAATCTCTGAGCGGGCAACGTGGCAATCTATGACGTCAGAGGGTAACAGTGCACTGTTACCTGCGAATGTTGACCGACGAGCGCCGTTACAGCGAGGTTTAATGAATTACCAGCTTCAAAATTTCCAGACCAGACCAGACCCCTCAAACTGCTGAAAATCAAGACTACTGTAACGCAAGCTATGCGTAATTCTGTCCTGATATACCTTGCTACCTTATCATTCGAAATTAACGCCTCATGAAGTTAACGCGAACTTAAAAAATTCGCGTTAATTTCTGTAAACGTTAATTTTCCGCGACCTTAATTTCCCTTATTTGGACCCCAAATTTTCGACGCACTTCAGACGTTTTTGACACCCAAGAAAGAGGGGTATTTTATCAGGGTGGCGATCCGCCATTAACAGGGAAACTGTATATAGAGCCCTCGAAGTGGCCAGATTTTTTCGCTTTTACTCCTTCGTACGGAGGGAAAGAACCACAAAGAAAGTTTCCATTTCGGAGTATACCGCGTTTAAACGTTTTTCCTGTTTTCTCAACTATTTGTTTCTTTGTGATCGCCGCGTTAATTTCCTTCATTTTCTTTTTCGTGTTAATTTCCTTTTTTCGAAAGTCGTTTTCCATTAAATTCGCTTGAATTTATATCGCGGTAATTTCCAATACCTTAACTTAATGGAGCGTTAATTTCCTAAAATAAGGTTATCTTGTCCTCCCTTCTACTGTTTATTTGGCATTTCATTCATGATCATGTGATGTTACCCTCATCATCTCTCTTGCGTACATACTTGTTGAGAACTAATCAGAAGAATATTGAAGACAATAGTAAAGTTGCCACCTTTATGCATTCCCACGTGTTCGTTGCGTTTGGTTCTTTCCTTCTTATCATATATAAGGACCCGTTTCTCGAAAGTCCCGATAATTAACGGGCCCGTAAAGCCGCTGTTGTTTACATGCAAGATAGAGGTTTCAATAGTTTTGCATCTAACAAAACTGATAAAACTATCAGTTAATGAAACAAAATGGAGTAGTTCGGTAGCCAGGACCCGCGCTCTTATTCTTTATAGGGGTGATGAATGGTCCATGAAAATTTTTAACTGCTCGCAAAATTTTACTTTTGCTCGATTTGCTCGCAAAATTTAAACGAGTCATCTTACTTGCTCGTGCTCCCCAAATTTTTGCAGTTGCTCGCATGCTCGCTTTCTTGTCAGTATTGCTCGAAATTTTGTAAATCCTTCATGTTTGGGTTAAAGTAAATGTAATTCTGTATGGTGCTTAATTCCTATAAATATGGCTATCAAGTTCAGTGTAAATGCACGCGATAAAATGACAACGATAAATAACAACTTGGCTAATCTAGCTATATATGGTTACAAAGAGAAGATATCGTTACCTGAAGAGGCTGTTCTGACACGAGGATCTTGTTTCTATATAAGAAGTGCTCGCTGCTCGCGAGTTGTACTCTCTAAACTGCTCGCCGTGTGCTCGCAAAGCAAATTTTTTATCTCTGCTCGTGCTCGCAAAAAAATCGCAGTGCTCGCATGCTCGCGAATGCTCGCAAAGACCATTCGTCACCCCTCTTTATATTTCGATTTGAATATTTGATTTCGGGCCCGAAAAGTTACCGGGACTAAATATTCATGAATTTTCGTGTTAGTACTATTATTCTTTTCATTTATTTATTTTACAATTAATTTTCGTAGTATTTTCAATACTGCCATATCAGATTAATATCACATAACACATAAATGGTGGTATTTCCGTATTTCCGTGTCGCAGCCGCTTTTTGACCTTCAATAAGCTATCTCAGTGTTTTATGTTCCATTTCGTGATTTAGACCCATCAATATTTATTTGCAAAAAAATATTTTTTTTATATTTAGGAGGCATTTAAGGACATTTACTCAATTAGACAAAGTCGTGTTTAGATATCGCGGTTGTTTCCTTTTAAAATTTCTTAGTTAATTTAATTTAGTTGTTTCGTAGCAATACCATCTCTCTAAAACTGTTGCTGTGTAACTTTTTAAAGGGGAGGGCGGTTTAACAATACAATGGAGGGGCCTTGTACTGTTTGAGGGACACTACAGCAAATATGGGGAAAGATGTCACTAAATGACGTAATGGAGTTTCTGCAGAGGAATTACCCCTCAAAAACGGAATATTCCCTTTAATTTCGGTTTGACTTTCAAGGTCCCACGTTATTGTTTTCCTTGTTCAGTTTACTTTTCGTTTGTGTAATTTTGTTATTCTGAATTAACTTAATCTCAGTTTCCTCCTCAAGAGACAATTAAGCGGGGATTGTATGTTAACGTTATGTCTGTGCTCGCACTCGTTTGCTATCACGGAATTTCGGGCAAGCAAAGCAGGACAGCACTGCTTTGCGATACTTAGGCAGTCTCCAAGCATACACAAAAGGATTCATCGCGGAATTTAGGAAAAGAAACCTAGAAAATATTATCTCCAGCATTCTGAATGTCAGAGATCGTGCACAAGATTGGCACAAATGTAGCACATGTAACGCAATAAACTCAGGTAAAAATGTCATGTAAATTAATGCAAGTATTATCAAGATTGTCAGTGCCATCCGTCTTTCTCGATCCAAAACTACTTTGCTTCTCATCTCCTTTGTGATTCCAGCTTCCTTCAATTCTCGTTTTCGTTCCCCAAAAGCTCGGAACACTTTAATGTACATAACTGTTACCACTATAATAGGAAGTGAAGCGTGGGAGTGTGCGTAAACAAGCTCTAATATTTTGCGGGGGATCTTTATCATTGGAATAAAACAAACGGATAAAGAAACTGTCCACATTACGAGGATGAACAGCTTGACTCTTCCCCTTGTTACGGTAGATTTGTATTTTAAGGGATGCATCACCACAACGTAGCGATCGTATGATAAAGCGATGATTGTCCCACTGCATACAAGCAATGTTAGAGCAAGAACCAAACGAACAACAGGATCGAGTTTATCAGGAACTGGGCGATCCTGGTAACGATACACATCCTTCAAAGCTACGAGATTCCCAGCTACTGATCCCACCATTAAATCAGACACGCATAAACTAGTGATCAGCAATGATGGGGGAGTTTGTAGTAGGCGGCGAGTGTCTCTAAATATTGTCAACAGCAATGCAGCATTTCCAACAGTAGTAACTGCAGAGAGAAGAAAACCAACAACTGCAAGAGTCATGAAGAAAGCCGGGTCCTTCACTAATACGGAATTTGGTGATGGTTCAAAATAAGTACCAGGTTCTGCCATCATCGAATTGTCGGTCGACAAAGTGCTATTCCTTGGTGAAGACAGCGTCTGTTCCATACCTAGCTGTATTTTATAGTTACTGATCTTTTTCTGCTTTGTCGTGATTTGTAAAGGAAAATAAGGCCAAGTGAGAATACAAAGTGTGTTGATCAGATTATATTATCGCATACCACACAGTCTGGTCCGTGTTGATTAGAAAAGCGACCCAAAGGACAAGTACTGGCCCCATCAGTATTCTCTGTAACAAATGAAGCTTATTATGGTTTTCTAAACAAGCACATGCACAGAAGGCTTAAATCAGTAACGATCACTGTCACTCTTATGACGACTTTTTCGCAGGGACGTCCAACCTCGTTCCCAAAGAACCCTGGGAACGAGGTTGAGTGACGTCATCAAATTGTAAAGTCAAAAACCGAGGTTTTACGAATTCTTATTTACACTAGGTTGAAGATAAATAGAAAATAAGTCTTTCTACCGGATTCCAGCCCCGAAGTATGTTTCGACATAATAACACTTATTTTTTCTTTCTTTATACTGACGATTGTGAAGTGATTCAGATCTTAATCACATTGCAAAACGAAAGGATAAGTTACAGATTACGAATCTAGGGCTAATAAAGAAGGACTGCTGTATCTTTAAGGCAAATAATAGATAATTATAAGAAGATTAAAAACAAAGAATATTTCTAGTTTGCTGTACTGCAGATTGACCTCGCCCCCGCCTGCCATTATACCTCGCCGGTTGGCTGACAAAACGCATTTTTCTTTGTATTCCTTGGCGCGGTCTTTTAGAGTAAAACACTTCGATCTCGCCGCTCGTGGTAGGAGGAAATTCATGAAGCAGAAACCTTCTTTTTTATTTCATGTCCTGAGCAAGAAATTTAATGTCAAAGATAAATCAGGGAGGAGGCTACGGTATAGTCTGGGACGGGGTATTTTAAAAAATGCTTCTATTCTATTCAGAAAACTGTAGGCACATAAACTGATGCAACAGCTTAGGGTCATCTGCTACACGGGTCAATTTACACACCGTGTTTTTCAAAGTTGACCAGGATCCAACCCGGAACCTTCTCCTACAATATCTTTTCTGGTCAGTACGTTACTCTTTACGCTGTGTCAAAGAAATATTTTACTGAATCAGAGAAATCCGGCTTCAAATCAAAGCAGGACAAAACAGCGTGTCCGTAAATCAGTGCTTTTCCCTTTATTATTATTATTTTTTTCAAACCTCTGCTTTTTTTGTGTCGAAATCGGCATTCAGGCAGGCTTCTTACTAGAAAATAAAACTGTTTTTTCCTCCAAGCGTTTTTTCCACTCCAAGTGGCCCGATCTAACTGCGAAGCGCCAAGAACTTGGGCCTGCTATTCGTGGGCACAGAAAAACCCGTTGCAAAAACGGGAATGTGCAATACATCAGGTCAAAATGGCGTGAAATCATAGAAGTCGTTCAATATTGCAGATATTGGCCAAATTTCGTTTAAAAGTTTGTAAACACTTCAAAACACTTGGACAGAGGTAGAAGCCGCTAACGTCATTATCACATCGATAAATTACCAAAATCTACCAAAGCCCTAAGATGAATCCTTTTCCCGATTCCAGTTTTAAAACCTATGAATCTTGGGCTCCCCTAGTTGTTATTTTCTGATAAGAGCAGCTTGTAACACCGGTTTTTGAAAGTCAAGACAGCAAATAATCTATAACGTTTACTATCAGTCAAAGATCACAATCCCGCGTGACTGTCTACACAAGCGAACAGTAAATTCCTTAGTTGTCAACGCAGATCAGATGTGAGCCGGCTAATCCGAGAGATCAAGAGGTAAGTTTGTACCACTATAGAACAAACCATAGTCAAAAACACTGGCCAGGAACAACATAATGCTAAACTGTACAACCACGCATGAATTACTGCATGTTATTGGTCATCACGTATGTACTGGGAAATTGTTTTACATGTCCTAATTCGCCCAAATGAATGTGTCTTGTAGGTGACATGACCCAAGTTTACTCAATGCACAGTCTGACAAGAAAATTTCGCTAGGTCTTTGCTTTTTGACCTCCAAATTTCAACGCTTCACCATCAAAAAAATGTTGGCCCAAAGTAGAAAAGAAAAAAATTATTTTGTGCGGAAGTTTGGCTGTCTGAACGAAAGATAAGTTCTTCCGCGATAATTTTCCTCTTACGGCGTTATTGTATTTAATGCACGCGCTACCTCAAAATGAATTGAGTATTAATCCTAGGACCTTTCTCTAAAACATATTCTAGATAGCAGTTTTTAGTACTGCTTTCGTCCGTCAAGAAAACGTAAAAGAGTTATTTTCATCTGCAAGAATTCCTGACTAATAACCTCTGTTCAATAAATAGCTGCACTACTACTAGCATGAGATAGTTGGCCGCTTACATAAACAAACCTTTTTGAATAACAGAATGGTTTTTAAAAGAAGCAACAAGTGGTATAATTTGTTGTTATCACGGATGGATTCACATTCTCTCTTCATCGATGCTTTCATTAATTTAAATTGATTGCTATAACTGTTGTATTGCTGATGTCTTTATTTTAATTAGAAGATAACAGTAGCCCATTTCTCTTGAAGATGATTAATGGATTAGTTATTTCCTTTCATTAATGTATAACTAATTAACAGTTGCGGCATATTAAAATCACTCACCGCCGAATAGATCTCTGGATCTAAAAAAATACGTTTTTTCGTCAGAAAATAGCCGCGACTGTTTCTGATCCTAACTAATTCACAAACGTGGAAACTAAATATTTCAAAATACATCTCCTCTTTTATTTTGGTGCTCTCCCTCGTCGTACACCTCTATCAGCCGTCAAGTACGTATCTCATGTAGGACTTCATGTACATTGCCCCGCACTGTAACAGCCTCACCGGCTCGGAGACCCAGTGTAATATGAGTTGATTCCGAAAAGCTAAATGCGAGATCTTTAAGACGTAAACTTCGTCTAAGAAGATTCCGCTCACGAATATTCTGTCTCGATTACTGAACTGCTACGGGGGTTCCTGATGGTAAAGGTTACTGGACATAGAGCGAGCAACTATTTTTAAATATTATAATGGCTTTCATGATAGTCTGTTAAGTGAGCGAGCTAAGTCGCTACGTCAACAATATTCTTTTCCCTATCGTCTTCTTTCCCTTTCTTCCTAACTTCTGTAACTTATTGTCGATCGTTCCCCCTAAGTGCTGCCCGAGGTCCTGCAATTCACGTACAGTTTTCTAGTAAGACTGCATTTCAGTTTTTGCTCGCTCACACTTGTATCCACTGCAAGTAGGGTGAATACAATCTATGCGGAATGTCATTATCAGATTCAAAGCAGAGTTAAAGAGTCACTTGATTCTAATGATGATTTCCGCACAGGTTGAAGAACCATGAGTGATTGGCAACAACAGTGCTATTCAGGAGCTCATTTACCCAGACAAGTCAGACAATTCGAGACAGAACAAATATCAGTAGTTTGTGATATAAAGTACAGCTTTTTCGTTGTTCCCTCTATATAAAAACGTTTCCTAGAAAGACGAACCCCGAACGTCGAGGCCTTTTTCCAACTGCTCCATTCATAGCAGTCCGTCACAGTTACACTAATTACTTCTTTGATCTTTGCAGAAAATCCTCATTTCACATGGAAGAAGGAGGCACTATACGCCAGGTTCGATCAGCTGGTCGCATGTCCCAACGAACGTATTCAATAACAACTGTGACTTCTATGGACGACAACATTTCACTTAGTTCAGGCTACAGTTCGGGTTTAAAAAGAGTTACACCTAAAACGTCGAGTGTTGACTATTCGGGCGTACGAGCAACTGCCGGAATTTCCCGAGCAAAACATGGGCGGCCTCGGAGGGGTTCGGTGTACCCCACTGACAGCAGCTTACTATCCGAAACGGCTTCTGCCAAAGGCCGAAGAATGAGCATTTACACATTGAGTGATTTAGCGGAGGTAGGAGTGAAAATGCGCAGGCACAGAAGGAGTACCATGGACTCTTGGGGTAAAAACAGAACACCGGGTGAAAGGCAGTATTTTGACAAGGTAAAAAGGTTCTTATAGAAACCTCAAAATATAACTTAGAGCTACATTTTCACTGCGTAAGTGGGTAGAGAGAATACGCAATGCAAGAGAAAGCGCACAGCTGAGTCTCTCTCAAAGGTATCAACACGTCTCACGCTCTGATTTGTTTCCAAGTAGTCATAAGTTCACTCTGCACCTATAGTTTTGATTTTTAAGTTTTTGGGTTTTTAATTTTTGTTTTTTAGATGTTTTGCTCCTCTTACCCTCTTTTCAGCCATATAGAGAAAGTTAGTTAGAGTGTTCTTTCGGGGTAATAGTAGAATAATATTGAGACTCATAATTACTCATACCAAATTCAAGCTATTCAACCATCGTCACACTTTGTTGCAATCTTTTCGCGATAGGTAATTTTCTCTGTCAACTCAAAATATTTTGTTTCACTCGACCACTAACCCAGCGCCACAGTTCTTTAAAAACTAACCTCTTTGTTCGTTTGTAGCAAAGAAAATAGCTTGAGTTAGTCAGGTCTTCGGTAAGGTTTAGCAGAAAAGAAAAACGCCCAATGCCGAGGCTATATTGGTCGTAGTACTGGAAGGATCAGATCTAGAGCGAATCAAGGGATTTGGGGCTGGTATTGTTTTTTCACAAAGTCCTTTATAAAACTTCTTTTGTAAAAAAAGCAGGAAATTTGAATCTTTCTGTGTAGGCGATCTCGCTTTTTCTTTTTCGTTACTTCGACAGCTTCTTCCACCAGAAGAGTTGTTTCGTCGAGCAGTGAAAATCGTTGAAATGTCTGCCTCACTGTGTCAGTACAAATACGAAAAGTAAGTCTGGTACTCTTTTTATTTTCTCTCTGGGTGTGCATCGAGAAAGTTATAGTTTGTAACCCTTTAAGTGATCTGTCTACCGGTTTTCTTCGAATAAGCGCCTTCCCATAGGCTAAAGTATCGGCAAGCGCCCCCTACCCTCCCCTCCCCCATCACTTTTTTTAATAGAAGGGATCAAGAGCCATAATGGTCCCATTTTGGCTCTTGAAGGGATACAAGGAAAATCTGTTTCTGTTGCCGCTTTATTGATAACTCTGCGTGTGAACTGTATAATGGGACCAATGTGCGCTTGATTACCACCAGGGCCCAGTTGTTCGAAGGCTGATTAGCGCTTAACCCGGGATTAAATTTAACCCGGGTTTCATTTTATTGTGTTCAAAAGCATTTTCTCCGATAATTTCCTCTGTTATTTTTAAAGCTTCCAATAATCAACTTGTAGACAAAAAGAATTAAAACTGAAATTATTCTTGAGCTTTCATATCTGAACTTAAATCTCGCACAAACCCTGGGTTATCTTAACCCAGCTTTGAACAACTCGGCACAGGAGAACTCAATAAGCCGCTCCTAGCTTATTCGAGGAAATACGGCATTTGGAAATGGTGAGGGTTGAGGTTCACACACAGGTGATCCGCGACTATATTGCCTTCAGGAGGCAGTTTAATACTCCTTTCTGATAAAGGATATGATAAAGTAGATAGTTTTACCACTATGTACCACTATTTCCCCATATTAAAAGTCGAAAATTGGTGTCTTGTAGCTTCTCGCGATTCTCAATTGGACAGGCTTTCCATCCTTATCTCAAGTGATGAGGCTTCAGTCCATCAAATAAGACAGCGACATTTATTTCATGTAAATTATCTCCTCTGAAAAAACATTGTAGCATTTGTGACAGTTTATATGCCAGACTAGTGAGCTGGGTACAACACGGTAAATGTGGTCATTCATAAAAGTATGTTTTGTTTTGTCTTCTATCCTATTAGAGAGAACGAAGAACAAAACTTAGCTCACACCGTGTTCACACAGTATATCAACGAAAATGAAAACCAAATGGAAGCTGAACTGGCCTTTGACGCGTCATTCTTTAAAGCTAACAGAAAGGTACCTGGTTACTACAACTTGCGCAAAATATTGTCACGTAATCTTAAGCCCTTGATTGCGCAAAAAATATATATATATATTTCTATTTGGATAACACTCGAGTGCATATTGTCTCTGACCCAAGCATTATGTTCACCATAAGTTACTAACAAAGCTCGAAGATTTCTAAACACATTTCTACTTTATTGAATCACATTACACCGGTGGGTTGTTCTCCCTACCCCGACATTCCAGAGATGCACTTCCAGAACTAACATCTCTGGAGGTCACCTGACTTTCCGCGCTTTTATTTACACCTGCTACGCTGTCGAGCAGTTCGCTGGAAGCTTAAATAGCAACCTATTTGTTCTTTGTAGATGAGAGTATCAGCAGAAGTGAAGCTTATTTTATCTGTTCACCCTGGACAAAGAACAGAACAGCAATTAGCCAAGGTCAGTATTTCCTTCCTCGTCCTTAAACGGGCGGACGCTGGAAAAAAACAAAACTCAAGTCAGTCGCTTTTTTTTCTCGACTCTAGCGCGTTTTCAGAGCTGTCCTCTAATTCAATCGGCTTCTTCAAAGTGTTTTTTCAAATTACTCTTACTAATGATACATGTTTACCCCAAACTGCATGCTGTCAGGTGTTTGGCACAGATGCAAGGTGTATGTCTCTTTGAGTGCTGACAAAATACGGCGCCGTTTATATGGAGGGAGGAATTTCGTGGCACCAGGAAGATTCGAGAATGTTTGCATGCAGAAATTCTGGTCCGTGTGATCACCATGTAGGAAAGGAAAAAATGAAGGCTGGCAACAAAAACGAAAATGCAATTTGGGCCCTTCTGCCGTTTTCACTAACGTTAATAACTACCTTTCAGCAGTAGATGGTAGTTCATCAGCTGGTGGTCGCCAAACAAAATTGTCGACTTTTATTGCCGTGATTACCCACGGAACGACCTACAGCCATTTTTATCTGGTTTACACCTGGTACTAGGTTCTTCCTGGCAAAAGCAGTTTACATGGTGCTAGGATCTTCCTCGTGCTAGGATCTTCCTGCCTCTCAGCTAGGAAGATCCAATCCAAGTATTAGGAATGTCCGAGCGCTAGGAACAACTACAACCCGCGCGCGTTGCATGTAAACTGAATACAGAGAACATATGGCACAAGGATTATCCGCCCCCTAGGATGTTCTCAGTGCTAGGGTCTTTTTCCTCCATGCAAACAGCCCTGAGTGTGTGAACAGGTGCTCAATGGGACAATCTTCCCGTGCGGTGAGACAATTGTGCGATCGACATTTCACTTTAACGTCCTTTCGAGTACCTGCCACGCAAGCCATGATAAATCCAACACTTTCGTTGTTTTGTGACCAAATCAGTTAGTTATAGTCATATTTCTAAAAAAGACTAGTAAAAAAAGGATAATTTTAGTACTTTACTCTTTTTGTTTTTCAGGTTCTTTTTTCTTTGCGGTCAATTCGCTCGTTTGCTGAATATCCACAGAGAATTCAACACAAACTGATAAAAGTTGGATGGTTTGAAACGTAAGCCTCCTTCTCATATTTTTAATCAGCTTTCTACAACTACAAGAATTTTTTCTACTGTGTCCCCTCCTTCCCTTCATTTCTGTGGTGTACGAACTGAATTAAGTTGGTTTGAATCCGATTATGTAGAGATGTGGGCATTTTTTTGGCGCGATTGTTCTAGCTAAATGATTTATGGTAAGGTACGGAATATATTTGAATACGAGCACTTCGTTATTGACCAAGTTTACTGAATGTTTTATGGTGTATTGCTTTCCGTCAAAGGCACCAAGCAAAGAGAGCAATCCTGAGACAAGGGCATATACCACAGGCCTTCTACTTCGTGCTGTCAGGTTCAGGTTAGTCGGGCCTGTTTACTCGCAGCTCCAATCACTCTCCTGAGTACAGATAGATAGACATCAGTGTTCCTGACTGCCGTAAACACATCATTGAAAAAGGATTTATAGTACCCTCTGCTTTCGACAAAAATCCCAATACCTCCTGTGTAAGGAAACAAATGGAAGAAGGAATGAAAAGGCTCTTTGCCTTAAGCCTTCCCCGATGCGCAGATAGATTTGTCCAGGCGTTTTAGCTGATGGATTCTGCTGCCCAACGCCCATTGTGTGAAAACTGTCGGAGTGGCGGTAACGTAGTAGTGACTTGTTAGACTCAAATCTTAGGTCTACAGGTCCTCTAAAAATTGTCGTATTTTTTCACATTCGGATAAGGCTAAATCAAATTTCGGCAAAGATGATCATCTGACAATCCGCCGCGGTGGGTCATCTGATATGAACCCGTACGTGTGTGATGTAGGAAGGCCTCCTCGTCAGCTCTTTCAAGGCCTTATGTCTCGTTAACATCAAACATTTTGCAATCACTTTCTTTCGTGTGCCACCTTTCACTTTCACATTGGAGCTACTACGTACGACACTCTCCTGGGTGGTAGGGGTGGGGATTTGTTTGAGGATGGGGAGTAGCAATATATCAGTTCGCTTTTCAGTGCATAGAATGGCCAGACGGTCAAACTTAACTTCACACCGGTAAGTAACATTAGGAAGTTAAACTTCTTATACACGACATTGATAACATGTTTTCTATCTCCAGCTGTCGTTACAGTTATGGAAGAACACGAAAACTTCGCCCGAACAGTTCACTTTTTACGCCGTGGAGATAGTTTTGGAGTATGTACTGTTAAAATTTAGTGGCTTGATACATATTATTTTATTTTGCTAAGCGTAAACTCAAACGTTTTGTTTCTTCTTATTTGTAATTACAGTAAAATCTTGCGTCATATACTGAACGGTACGTTTTCCATCTGGAGAAAAAACTGGCAGCTGTATGGCGGATAGACTAACTGAAACATTTGACAGCGTTGTGGACAGGCTGTAATAAACACATGTCAGGCAGATTTTGAAAAAATGCTCATATATCCCTTTATTTCCTCTCTTGTAGGAATTAGCCATCCTTCATGATACTCGGCGCCAGTCCACTGTAATCTCAAGGGAACCAATTGAACTTTTGGTCATTTCAAAGGAGGTTTGAATGAGAGTATATTTATGCCTACATTGACCATTTTGCTCCTCGTTACCCTGGATACCGGTGTCTTGTGTGCGGCAGGATGCGTTAAGGTCGGCCGTAGGCCAAAGCCCAAGTAGCGTAACCGGCTCCTGCGTACGATCATGCCTTTTCTCCCCACGTAAGACACAACAGAGAAACAGGGAGGGCATGATATCGCAGGCTATGGGTCACTATAAAGACTCGACAGGAACCAGAAACAGCGCATGAAGCTGAGTCCCTAGCACCCAGACTATCTCGTAAGTGACCTACGATATTTTCCCTATAAACTGGATAAGATACACCTTTAAGTACACGGCTCTTTTCTCTCCTATTTTAACAGGACTTCGTTGATATATTTATGCTGGCCGGTGGAATCAAGAACATAACTGATCCTGATCACCAAAAGTTTATTCAGTAAGCTATAACGTCCTGATACATTGTTAGTAATAAAACCAGTTTTTATTACAATACGCCTCCATTGAAAATATTATTATCAATTAAGAGACGTGTGACCTTTCATCAAGTAAGAAACACGGTGAATGCTTCTGCAGGGTAAAAATTACAACACAAATGCAATGGCTAAGGATATCTTTGCGTATCAAGGTTTTGTTGTACCTTAAAAACATAATAGCTTCCTTAATTTCCGAAAACCTCTTAGATCGGTCTAATGAATATAAAAGGGAAACCGCTATTCAAATAAGATCATTCATACAAGCCTTCTACCCTGCCTGAGTCAAAGCTGAGTGGTTCTGTCTTAATTTTAGGAACATTGATTTCTTAAAGGGATGGCCTGTGGAGCTTATGGCTAGCAATCCAAAGAAATGCCTCTTTCATTTCTTCAGGTACAAGAATTCGCTTTTGTATTTATTTATTTATTTATTTATTTAATTGATACTCCACGGTTAAACGTATAGTTCGCAACCAAATCTCATATACGCCCAAAAGGGATAAAGGAGGTACACCCAAAATAAAAGAGGCACACCTTATTTCTGTCTAACTTTCTCGTAGGAGTGGCTCCGTCCTTGTGAAAGACAGTAATCATTCGGACTGGATTTACATCATAAAATCGGTATTTATACATTTATCTTGTTCTCTTTTACTGTTGTTCATAGTGAATAACATTGTCTTTTCATTCTTGAAGACGCCGGAATAATGGACTAAAACACGTGAAATGTCATCTTTAGTTTATCGTGGACAATTTTCTTTTGTTATTAACTTGAAACGACTCATTGACGGACTCAAGAAAAACTTACTACGAGAGAATGACTGGACAAGCGACAATCAGACTAGCAATAAACGACTTCCTAAATGTGACAAAAGACAAATCGAAACACACCAATGACACTACGCCGGAGTCTCCATAGCCAATAACATCACGGCTTAGCTGACAGACGACCAATAACATCGCGACCTAATTGACCAATCAGGTCGATAAGCAGAGTTTGATAACATCAACTGACGTGATACAACTCACGTTGACTCTGAAGATGACTACCGAACAGGTTATCGAAACGTCAGTCACTGTCAAGAACAGCCCTATTTAGGTGGGTCAATTTAATAAAACTCTTACAAGTGTGATTTACACTTTGAAGTCATTGTTTTAGAGTCTGAAAACAATAGCTACACTTGTAAATTACACTTGTTAAAGTTTTATAAAAATTGACCGTCCCCTGGACTAAGTTCACGCGGACGGTCATGCTCAACCTACTTGTGAAATGATCCCTGGGTTCAGACCTCTCACAGTATCAAGGAACCTTGACAAGAGTTTCACTGGATTAAATTTGACTGACTAAGTCCAACCCTTTATAACCCTTTATGAGCTGCTATCTCCAGGCGTTTTCTTAACAGCGTGCTGCGAGTCACAGGTGAAAACTAGTCACAGTTTGGTCGTGAACTGCCTATAGAGTCATAGCTATGAGTCACCTTTCTCAGTTTTAGGCCGCCAAGTTGGACACATGCTTAAGAAGAAACGCTTTAACAACATACCATCCCATGAAAAAGGAGACAGTTTAAACATACTTTTTCGCCCTTTGAACTGACCAAAAAAAAAACGACTTCCGCCCAACGTGGGGCTCGAACCCACGACCCTGAGATTAAGAGTCTCATGCTCTACCGACTGAGCTAGCCGGGCGCACACAGCTTCACAGAGTCACAGCGTAAAACTAGTTATGGTTTGCTCGTGAACTGCCTATAGGTCATAGATATGAGTCACCTTTCGCAGTTTTAGGCCGCAAAAGTGGACAAAAATGTTAAGAAGAAATGCTCTGAGAACTTACCATCCGAACAGAAAGGAGACAGTAAAAACTTACTTTTTCGCCCTTTGAAATTGACAACAACAAAAAAACCTCCCCCCAACGTGGGGCTCGAACCCACGACCCTGAGATTAAGAGTCTCATGCTCTACCGACTGAGCTAGCCGGGCGCACACAAATTGATAGATTTAAAATATACATTTGTAGTTAGACCGAATTGAAAGTCTGCTGAATAATGAATAATTATAATGTATTGTTGACTAGGGGAACTCCCCTGCTATTGCCACGATGGGTGGTATTGCTGCTTGCCTTAATTATAAGTCGTCTACTTTCAGCGCATCTTAGGGAAAACATGTCATTGTTTAAAATGGACAAAGCTCTATATGCTTAGACCGAAAACGTTTAGGAATGTAAAGCCACATTTAATTGCTTTTTACATAAAAGCTTCTTTGCATATGATCGTTGCCATCGCCAGGGAAACTTAAGAAAAACGGTTTTTAATAAGTGAAACACCACAGATTAAGTAGCAATAAGGTGGTAAGGTAGTGAGGCGTAGTCGCGATCGTAGATGTACACCATGTCTGTGATGTTCATTTGATTTTAAATTTGCACAGAAGTTCAATAATTTATTTTTCTTGATTTGTGATAGGGAAGTTGTCAGGTGTTGAAGAAGTTAAGACATGTAAAAAGCTGCCTTACACAACACAACGACAGAGTTGTAGGATTCGAAAATGGTACGATTTCATTTACATACGTAAATTATACTTGTTGGTTGGTAATTAATTTTTCTTTGCAGTTAGTGAATCTGTTATTGACTGTCTTCGCTATTTTTATTTGTAGTTAAAAGCCAGGTTCCCAAGGCCTCATCACGTGACAGGCTAGAAAGAGTTAAAGCAAAACTGTCAGTAGTGACACTACTGTTACCCAAGCTACATGTCAGGACGGGTTTGATCACGCAAGACAGTGACGCGGATGATGATTCTGGAAACGAAGCAAACTTGAATACCGATATTTCAGCCATTGGCAAAGTCGCTGCTGCCCAAAAACTGTTCGCCACTCCAGAAAAATCAGACATTTCTTTTGAAGAGGGCTCGATCAAGTTAATTGACTTTCGGACGCCTTCGCCGCCGACCGGTAGACGAAGCGGTGTGGTCAGTGCCCCTAGAACGTCTGTTATTATGAATTCAGTAGAACATACAGAGAATCTTAAAAACTTGATGGTTTCAAAGAGAAAGGTTTCAAGCGAGCAGGGATTAAGAGATACATTTCGTGATTCAGTTGAAGACGGAGGGCAGACAAGAAAAGTGTCAGGTTGTGAACTGCCCAGGCGCCTACAGAAACGATTAACCCCAGATCAGAGAGAAAGAAGCAGCAGCAAACCACCTTTACCAACTGTTGAAGAGGAAACCCATCCTTCTTCGGTATTGATTTTGATACTTAAAATAAGAATTATTATTGTTGTATGTGTAGCTCTCATTTTTATATTCTTTTAGTTAGTTTATATTCCTAAACCTAGTCTCGTTCCATGAAAAAAGGCATGCAAATGAAATTGGGTTTGCATTTGCGACATGCGCCGCTATCGTTTAGTGATCATTTTGGGATTTGAATAATCATTCAGGTCCCACAGTTGTTCAAAAAGGCTCCACTTGTTTCCCTAATTGTTGGTTTTCACATGACGTCACTAAAATTCAAACTACATAACTATCGATCCTACTGAGATTTTACTTTCATGATGTATTAGAGCAGCTGAAAACTAATTTTCATGCAAATTTTCGCTTCAAAAGGGTTCTTGGTTTTGTGATAGAGTACGCTTGAATTTTTAAGCTTTTGCGTGACGTTGCATTTATATGACGGCCGGGAGAACTGTTACGTAGGTTAAAAAAGTGATGTATTTCGGGGAATTTTACTACCTAAACATTTCATGGATTAGAAAAAGTATTACGTTAATGTTTATGAGTTCCTCGAGGAATAAATCCACGCTTTTGTACCAAAACCCGGTCACAGAAATTTTTTTGGTTTCCGTCCGCCATGTTGGTGCCCATACATACAGGTGGGCACCAGGATGGCGTCTCCATACAAATCTCTATAAATGTGGGTAAAACATTTCTTCGGATATCTAGTATACAGAATATTCTTGTGACCTGAATCTTGTCGAGGATCTTTGCATATTTACCTCCTTTCATTTCCAAGATTCTGGGCTTAATCTATTGAACGGTTTTGATTTTTATTTTGATCTGTTTTGAATGGCTTAACACTGAAAACCAGCAATACTTATCCAGTAGACAGCGCTATCCAACTTTTGAAGGACAGAACCTGAAATCAGCAAACTCAACACATAGTAGCACTTTCTATTCAGTCATCTGATTTGTTTTCAGACATTGTCAACACCACTACGTCCTCGATTCAGTTCTTTGCAAGCTGAGCAGGACCAGAGGCCTAGATCCGAATCCTACTCTCGCCCTAAGGCTCACTCACAAAATTCATCGAGACGGATCAGCAAGGTCAGGACAAAATCGACAGTGACGTCCCCAGCAGGTAAGCAGTATGGCTAGAAAGTGAAATTATTTACATTAATTAGATTAATCGGATGGCTTAAATTTGTCGATGCCATTTCAAATTTGCTAAAATCTTCCTATTCTGTTATAATACTATGTTATTCCCGAGTTTGTGTCAAAACGCAAGTGAAAAGTAGAAGCGACTGTATTTCGATTAATTCAAAACTGATGTCTTTTTAATTATAACCATGCAAGTGGTAATCGATTTATCATTGTATTTCAGAGGACTTAACTGAAGAGGAAAAGAAACTTCCTTTACACAAGGTTTCTGTTATTGACGAGGGCGAGCAAAGGCAGGTCAGCATCAATAGTCAGGATTGAGCTCTCTACTATCTATTTAAATGTTCTCAAAACATAGCCAAGAGAAGTCTTAAGTTTCGATGACTGTCAGCCATCTTTATCTTTGTTGTGCATTATGCGGTCAAAAGTGTATATGCAGTATATGCTATCTATTAAGTGGATATCCGTGTTTAATTAAAACTCTTATTCTTTTAAGAATAAAAAAGGGTATTTAAAGCAATGTAATACGCAGACGAAAAAAACTGTAACGTTTGACACGAGAGCTGTGTAAGTCATTTATTTCATCCCAGTTAGTTTCCAATTAGACTGCTTCAGAGAGGGGTGTGGCCTTGCATTAATTCTCACACTCTTCTTCCCTTCATTTTTACGACTGCGACGTACACAAATTCATCGCCACTAGTCCATCATGCTACCCACTTACAACCGACCATGAAACTGAGTTGGTCCATTTTCATATTATTATTATAATTATTATTATTATTATTATTAAAAAATATATTATTATTATTATTATTATTAATTTTTATTTTTTATTATTAGACTGAAGTTCGCATCACAGAGGCCGATTTACACCCTATGTTTGTTCAAGTCGCTCTTCTTCAAAAAGGAGACTGTTTTGTAAGAATAATTGCTAGATGTTTATATCTTTGTTTTACTACACTGTGAGACCAAAGTAGTCTTCTTTTGATGAGCCAATGAAGATTGTTCCGTTGAGACAGCAGTAGGAAAGAAATCGTTATTCTTACACCAAGCAGTTTTTCAATTAAATGTCACCAACAAAGAGAAATTTTCGTCCTAGTACTTATCCTAATGCAATCCCGTTAAGCACAATACGATAGTACATACTTCATAATCAAGTGAATGAACTAAGTACAAACTGTGTTATAAAGTAAGTGAAAAAAGAAAAAGAAGTGCGCCCAATGTACCTTGCCAATCATGGTCTCATGATTCATCACTTTTATGTCTAAGTGTTTGCATGGTGTGAAGTCAGGAGAGCTTTTGTAGTGAATATGTAAGTTAAATTCAATGCAAAATGTTTAATGTGGTCTTTCAAACATGATGGAGTGCAGAATACCTCTGTAAATCTTCAACAAAGATTGTTCAGTTGATGTTTCCATTCATTGTACACCTCTTTTGTGTTATCTCCTAGGGAGTGTCATCCATGGTATTCGACGAACAGCCCAGCTTGAGCCTGGTTAGTACTGCATATATGCACAGTTCTTCTCAATCCCCTTCATATCTCATTCATTGTGATCACAATGATGTCGTTTTACTTCTTTCAAATTTCTTGTTAGGTCAGCAACGGGGCAGAATGTATTATGATCTCCAAGAAGTTTTTTCTCAGCCACTGCTCTGACGCGATAAAGAGGCGACTTCTAGTCACGGTACGGTAAAGAGTGTTTTCGTTCTCATAACTGAGCCATTTAGCGTTGGGTTTTAAAGGAGCAGTCATGATTTTTTCGTACTCAGACTCTAAAACCCTTAAAGCACATCGGAATGAAAGAAACCCTTGAAATAATGTTAATCTACTGATATACCTTAACTAAAAGACAATATACCTTAACTAAAAGACAATTTCTTTGAAATTGTCTTTTAGTTAATTGAAATTTATTGGGCCTCCTTTTCAAGTTAAACTCCTGTGATGGCAAAAAAATAGCTAAAAAACGGTTAAAAACCGATCATTTTCAGCAAGCATAATGACCGAGCGCGAAATATGTGAAAGTCACGTGATGACACAGCCCCTTCAAGGAATAAGTAGTTGTAAAAGTAAACCTAAACCCCAAGCAGTCACTCAACTAAATAACTTACAATGCCCACAAGAGGATCTGATCAGAGCTCGATCGAGGCAAAAACACACGGGCAAAGTTAGACGAATTTAGAACTGACCCCAGGTGTTAAAAGGGTGAATAGCGCCATTCACCGGATAAATCTCTATCCAGAGGGTACCCTGTTCCAGAGTCCAAGATGGCGGGGAGAACAGATCGAAAAAATGTGAGGATAACGCAATTAGTTTGTCTGATACGTAGTTGCCTGCTGGATAGTGATTTATCCAGTGAATAGGGCTATCCAGCGTTTAAACTGACAACCGGGAGCTGGACGATAATCAAACTGAACAAATCACATCATGAGTTGAATAGAATTCAAAAGCGCTAGAGAAAGCGACAGGTGCGGACTTCCCAGTCCTCCGGGCGTTTAAAGAACCAGCCCTTCGTTGATTAGAGAGAATCACATGGGAGCCCCCACTTATCTCCTCGGCACTTATGAACACATTAATTTATAAAATAAATCACCTCAGAGCTCTCTCTCTCTCTCTCTCTTTCTCTTCAACTGCCATTACGACCTTTGGATAAAGGATTTCTTCACGTAAAATGGAATTCGGATGTTACAGACCACACGAATGATTAAGGAGCTGGATATTATCATTATGACGCGGCACTCTTTATGGAAGTAATTATATTAATCTACACTTCGCATACATCACAATGTACTTGTGGTATGAAAGTTGAAAAATATTGTAGCCGGATTTTTTGGTGGATTAATATGTGGCACTAGACATTTTCATGGTTTTATGCATGAACATGAACTCTTTTCATACGGGCTGTTAAATCACACGTCTCTACTTGACTAGCTATTACTTTGTTGGTTTTTGTTTGAAGGTTACTCTGGTAACTGCACGTGCATTCGTTTAAGCTTCTCGGACACCAAAACCCTAGACCCTCGATTCAATGATAGAATTATGTAAAGTAGTTCTGACGTAATTTTAAAGTTTAGACGAAATCCTATAGTGTGACCATTTGAATGAAATCTCCTACATTAAATGTCGCTATTTATTGTTCTGTATAAACTGATTCTAAATTTTGAGTCTGAGGATATTCCATGGTGCAACATTCGAATGAAACCTCCTTAGCAGTTCTCTTACATGGTACTGCTTATTGTGCTGTTCAAGGAAGTCCTAAATTTTTGGTCTGTGAATGAAATCCTTTGAGGTGACCATTCAAATCAAACCTCTCTGGTAGTACTTTCACAGGGCCTAGTGCTAGTTGAGGTTCGTGCTGTATAAAGTGGTTCAGTAACTTTTGGGTCTCTAGATTAAAGTACTTTAACATCGTGGTATTTTTTGTAAGTTGCTCTTCTAAGTTTTGAGTCTCTGGATGAAATCCTGTAGTTTGACCCTTGATATCATTGGCCTCTTCAACAGTACTATCTTCGTGGTACTGTTACAACTGCTCTATTGACAGACTGTATATTAATCTTTTAGTGAATTGCCCTAGTTGTGTTAGACTACCCATAGATATAACGGCACCCCATGATTTACTTGGTCACTTTGTGTTCTGTGACAGGAAACTCCTTATCCAAATGACGACTTACTCCAGAAAAGTCTACAAGACAAAGTTAACTGGGATGCTTATCGTCGTAAAACTATAAAAACTCTTATTCGTGAACTACCTACATATTCTAGAAGAATGGAAGATCTTATGGTTCACAGAAAAACCAAACGAGACATGTCTCTTGGAGAAGACCTGAAGGAAGCCATTAGAAAAATGCAAAGAAAGAATGATGATTCCTATAGTTTATGAAGTCTTTGACCTGACGTGGTCAGAAGAGAAACTCAAGTTACTGTACGGATTCAGTCACCCGATTTTCCATTTGAGTGAGGAGTCATTTCAACTCTAGCCTACGTGTACCCGCACCCTACCCCCGAGGGAAGGGTGCGGCTACACGTAAGCTACTTCAACTCAGTTGAGACGAAGAGACCATGGGTTCCTTACCACTTACATGAAAAAACCAGAAATTCTGGTTGGAGAATCAAATGGTATGGAAACTTTCAAAAATATGAGCTGTGATTTAAGGCGATGCAATTTTTCGACTCTTTTTAGTCTGTTCAGCTGATGTGGAAATACTTTGTGGCGTTTCGTTCTTCCACCACGTCATTTGCACCGAGACTATAATACACCTTACTTACCCCCCAAAATCATGCATAACCATTGTCTTCGATTTCTCTTGGGACGACTGTAATACCCTGGTGAAATTAGAAACAGTGGTTATGCAAAATTTTTGTGGGGTAAACAAGGTGCATTATTGTCTCGGTGAAAATGGTGAATGAACAAGATTTCCAACCGGGTGGTTTCTGTAAATGGTAAGCTCCGTAACTGAGATGAAAGCGGCGAGGTGTAGAAACAAGGCAAAGAGATTGTCAAGGGCGTGTGGTTGGATGGCTGAAAAAGCGATAAAGAGAGCTGAAAATAAAAAAGAATTACCTGCAAGCATATAGCTATCAGGTTCACTTACAAGAAGTTTCTGTATCTACCGGATGTGAACAAAGTCATTTATTTAAGAAGGTGTGGAGGCGTCCGATCGGCACACCTTTTTTTTCTTGGTTCAAATTTTATTTTTCTTTGTTTCAAACTCATTATCTTACATTATTACTATACCCCGAAAACAAGGGAAATAAAATTTAAACCAAGAATAAAATTGAACTACAACATATAAGCTGATGGATCCAGAGACCTGATAAGTGTGTCGTTTCAAGAGATCATACTCTCTACTTGATCGTCACCGTGTTGAGTAAGTTAAAGGCAGGCTTTAAGCTGACACAAATCTGGTTATAAAAATGAATTACAGGCGTATTTCAACTTCTGCTTCGGATACGCATGAGGCAAATAAAAGAGAGTCCCTGGAGACGAGCGAGACGAGCTTGTTCCTTTTCTGCTCCTTCGCTCGCTCCAGTTTCCCTGTGCCAGGTTGCCCCGTTGCCGGCCTTACAATAAAAGGACTGCCTGTAATATGTGCCTTGAAATGCATTGTAAATATGGTGGGGTAAAACCCACAGCAAGAGCTACATTTCAGGGGCACCCAACGACAGTTTCCTCCCAAATGCAGCGAAAACACTTTTTAGGCTACCCAGAGTACCTGTAGACCTCTCTAGAAATGCATTTTAAGCGGCACTATACAATTTGTATCTGTTTGGTCATCTTAGGGAACTTGAGCCTTTTCGAAATTACAAGGGCTTTAGTATTATTTTACCAAAGTGACATTTTTTTTATTCCTCTCTCCATCACATGCTTAGGTTTCCTTTTTCCTACGAAAAATTGCGTAACTATATGATGTGAAAAATAAAACTTCAAACAATCGTAGGGAATTTATTAGATAAGCGTCGAAAATTGTACATGAATGCAACGTTCATCTAGAAATTTTCTAGGCAATGTTTGCTTCCCCGAACAGATATTTTAAACAAAACAGTCGTCGGGTGCCCCTGACATATTCAAATTACTAAAAACCTTTCGTGAGCATCGTGGAGACAGCTGTCTTGCCTAAGAACAGCTGTATTGACTCATTGTGAGTTACTCGCGTCGATCATCCATGATAGTTGAATTTAAAGAACGTTGTTGAATGCTGAGCAATACCATGAGGCGACAAATACTGAAATGACATCCATAATCCAAGCGACGGTTTGAAAACTGAACGATCAAGGAACAAATGCTGTTATGTCTGTTATCACTGAGCATCGACGTTCCGTGCACTGGTAACTCTAAGACATACTCCTATATGGAACAGAGTGCTTTACCATTATTTTGAAAGGGAACTATTAGATATCTTAGACCTAACTTGTACTCTTTGTATGGAGTATATTTTGGTATTTACTTTTTCAAATTGTTGCCGATAGTGATATCGAAGTTGCGTGGTCGTCGTTAAACTAAATCGCCCTCCCGAAAAAACATCACTGGCATCGTTAATTAGGTGATCAAAGGGTCCTTTTCTAGCTCATTAATAAAAGAAAAAGAAAATAATTTTGTATATGCATGCAAATCAAGAAACCGATACAAGAGAATTTAGTTTTGACACGAAAACGTTCTCGCCTCCGAGCACTCTGTCATCAGGAAGTTATTGGTTTAATCCTCCTCACTTACTAGGCGTCATCATTCACGTAGATTGGGATCTTACAAATATTGTTCTTTCTTGCTAGATTATCCACGATTAAAAATATTGAACGGTTACTTTAATTCCACAATTGACGATGTTCACCAGTAAACGTATTTTGGCTGAATTTTGATAGATGTGTTATCGCCAAATTTAGCCAATTTTATATTCACCGGGGCTCTTTGCTTGCTTTCGTATGACTTACAACAACTGTTGCAAATCTTGCTCGGTGACCAATCATGCAGCGATTTTACGACTGACGAAATTGTCTATAGAACTTTATTCTCGTATAACACTGAAGGAGATTTATTCGATCGGTCGCTTAGAATGCTTAAAAGCGCTAATATATTTATGCTATAATCCTTTTTTATTATTTTTAACAGCTACTTCTTAGCCGCTCTCTTCGCTATCATCAGTCGTAATCAAGCATTTATTTAGTAATTAGCTTGATAAATTTAGACCACATGAAATTGAAAATGCCTAAACGCGTAACCAGTCAAGAACGGCTTGGGGATCGCTCACTTACAACAGTGATCAGCTGTTAATTATTTTGTTTTGTTTTTTTTTTTTTCATCCCATCTAAAGAGTCCTACGAAAACTGATCTAAGTAGGCTTTTTTGTCCTAAAATGTCTTTCGATGACCGGCCATTTAGCCCTTAATTAAACTGGTTCACTAACTATGATAAAGCTATTGATTTTGTTTTTTGGGGCGGAAGTACCAGGCTTTGATGAAATTTTACTATATATCTGTCATAAATGTTTTGTTTCTCCTAGATCACAAGGGAGGCTAAATCAAGTGATTTTTTTAAGATTAAAAGATTTAGGTGGAATTAGGTAGTATCAGTTGAATCTAAGACATGAAAATAGAAACACCTGGGAATGTTGACTTGCTATCTATGTCCAAACAATATTTAATGCGTAGTTTTGTGCCCTTTCTTATTTTTATAGTCACTGGAAGGAAATTTAACAGTGTTTTAAAAAACACATTTATAGGTGAATAGAACTATGAAAAGGCAGACACTAATTTCAAGTGACTTCTCCGCTATTAAAAGGCCCACCATCCTCGTAAACTGACAAAGAAGCAATTCTACAAGAAAACAGTTTATTTAACACTTTAACATATCAACAAATAGATGAGGCTTGATGATTTCTCAATTCTAAAAAAAGGAAAGACCAGGGTAATTATCTATATTAACAAAAACAGACGGTATTATCGAATGCCGTCATATCTATGACGTTTTCTGATGAGCTCTTAATTTTTCAGACTCGGGAGTCGAGCGATTTTCATGATTTCAGATGACTTTCTCGATCGTCATTTAACTTTGTATTATAAGAGTTGTGCTTCTATAAATCAATCAATTATCTTGATCTTAACGAGCTTTATGGGTCCGGCCTGTGGACGTCGTTTTCTTCGCGCGTTTAATTTCCATCAAGATGTCGGTTTTTGAACGAAAACGTCGCATATCAAGAATTGTTTCGGAGCGCTTCTAGTGAGCTCGATCAACCACAACGTTGACGACGGAAACCAGGAAATGAAAAAGCAACAATTGTGGTAAGCAAAACAGAAACTCTGAGCATGAATTAGACTTTTGTCAGATTTCTAACTATCTCAAACTTTATACGATCGTCGCCTTAATCTCCAATTAACATAGTCGTTTCGCCAATAGCGACCGTCGTGACTTGGATTTATTTGAAAATTCCCATAGAGAGTCTCTTTACTCTTATATGGTACGTTTTTGACCGGACTGTGCTGTACACTGCTTACAGACTACCAACAGAACGTGCCGTGCAACACGGCAGCGGAACCACCTGGTTAAACCGGCCTGTGGATCTGCTGAATTGTGCTGAATAAATTATAATAAAAATAAATACTTTGCAGTATTTTCAGTTTAATTAAATTTGAAAACCACTGAGAACTGTTTGCTTTGGAACGGGTATTGAAATCAACTTCTGAAACTTCTGTCTATTGTGGCCATCAGTCTTTGACTGATTGCTTCGTCCATCCCAGCTCTTTCCTCTTTTTCAAACTATCTTGGTAGCAAAACCAGGGTTCTAAAGAACCACCTTCCAGGTCGTGTTCGTATAAGTTTAGCTCAAGGCTTGTTATCTCTATTATCGCGTTTCGAGGAGAGCCTTTTCTTAGCTCTACATATCCAGACAATATCAACTTGCACTTTTGAATCGTCAAATACACCCAACACTCGAATGCGTGTATGACCTTGTAAGGAATTATGAACTGCGGCCTTTGCTAGTTTCGTGCTTCGTCCTAAAACTGGTAGTGAGTTCCTTAGGTGTGACTCAATGTTGTTTAAATTCGAGCCTTTCTCCAACCCTTTGCAGACAACTTGTGTCACGGCTTTGCGACTGACGCAAGTCATCTTCACCACTTGGGCGGCAAATCATCAAGAGCGCGCAGCACAGAAAACACGACAAATTCCTTTAAGAGATAAGCCTGGCTTTAAAAGTATATAGGCTTATTACTATTAAAAATTGTTTTTAAAAGCAGCAGGGGCTGTCTTTTATCCGTCTTGTACCTGGGTGAAGCTTATACCAGCGTGAAAACGAATAATTAATATGAAGAAAGACATTTCAGAGTCCCCATGATGGAATGAAAAACTTGACGGTACCAAAAACGACATTAAAACACCCCCTAGATCGCCCATCTGGAGAAAGAATATGATCGTAGATCTCCTTGTGAGAGTCTCTTCATTCAAATTATCTCCTATACTAGCCAATGTTCTCCCAACATCTCTAACGCTTTGCCTTTCTAGATGCCGAGTCCGAGAGCGGTGGCAGTTTTCCCCAGAATTCTTCAGAGCGTCGATCATTTTGTTGTTGTTTCTTTGCCAGTTGTTGTTGTCGACACTCTCTTGCAGGAATTTTCAAAACCTTATCCTGGGAACAGCTAATAAAGTAATATTCATATGAACTTGCTCAGTATCAGAAGGAAGTTAAGTTACGAAAATATACGTCAAACCTTATCTCTAAACATGCTTGTTTATCATAACTGAATGCGCACGTACGCTGAAAAAAATAATTTATAAAAAGTCGGGAATTTGGTACTGTATGAGGATTAACAGATTAATTTAATAAATCCGGTCCACTCACCATGCGCGCAATCATCAGGAAACTTTGTCACTCAGAAACATTGATCAGCGATGCTGTAGTTAGAGGTGCGAGCTTCCTTCCTTCAGTTAATTCAGTTTATTTGTGTTTTTTTTCCCTTTTGTTTGGCATGAGTGAAATTGTAACGCCTATATTTAAAAGCTACATTTGCGGTTCTCCCGATGATATCGCGTGAGTATTGCCTCTTCGTTCGAGGAATAATTTAATTATTATGAACTGGTCGTAAGGCAAAAAAATAGTAAATAAAAAGGTATCATGCCTTTTGCAAAAACCAAGGTCATCTTCAACTTGTCACTTATGTAAGGAACTCATTGTCCGTGTCTATTTGTTTAGAAAACGCACGTCAACTAGCACACGCAAGCATCTGGAACACGCATGACGCTGCACATTTGTACAAAAAAACAAACTATCTAAGTTTTTCAAAGAGTTTTCTTGAATTACCCACGAAGAATTAAATGAAAATTAATACTTTCTTCAGTAATAAGTGGTGATAATACTTGCTAATCAGTACTGAGGATGCTGAAAATGTCACCATTTTTATTCGTTTCTTTTTGTAACTGGGTGCAGATGAAACAAAACGAAACTTATTTTTTCACTTTCGAGATAAAGCCTATTGACTCAGAAAAACTTAACGCCTTCGAAATAAAGTATGTAAAAAATCTAAGTATATGATGACTCAGTAATAGGCTTGGATTGGTTTGCCATTTCAACTTTTTTTTTACTATGTCATGGAGACCGCTGTTTGTTTGTTCTTTCTGCTGTTTAGTTCCACTTTTAATTCTGCAAAAAAAGAGAGGCTTCCGAAATAAGTCTGTTGGTAAACGTACCTGATTTCTTTTCTCGCAGTGAGAACACAAACTTCTTTCTGAAGGATAGAAACCTTTCTCGGACATAAAAACTGGCCTCGTGAGTGTCGAGTGTTCAGCGATTCGCTGCGTTTTACTGCATGTGGAACTGACTGGTAGGTCATTCAATATCACTGACTAGATTCCAAGTTTGTTCCAGCTTTTTAATAGCCAGCCCGGTGCAGAATAAACCAACCATTGTCCAGTGATTGTTCTTTCAGGAAATTTTGGCGCCTCAAGCAGTGTACTGCAAACAAATAGATCACCCCAGACATTAAATTTTATTAGCAGTAAATACTCGCAGAGCGCCAGAAAGTCGCCTGTTCTTTGTAAACACTGCGTGTATACAAAAAACTCTCACGAAACAATTTCGTTAAAATTTTAATCCCTAGAAAAATCCGAAAGTTTGGCGGTGAAATATCTGTTGGGCGCGTTCAGTCACCGATATTCATGGTGGCTTAAACTGTAGAGTTGGGCAAATTAAAGTTGTACACGGAAAACCGGTTGCCTCCTGGCACAAAATAAACTTTTCCTTTTTCGACTCCTTTTTTGGGTATTAAATTAGCAGCAACGTTAATTTGTTTCGGAACCAGCTTTTTATGTTTCTAAATTTATTGTTGTATTTCGTGCGGTTTTTCTCGCCTGAACCTGTCGCCTCGCGTGCTGTGCGAAGCCCAAACAAAATGTCACGGCATCTTAGCGTACCGTCATCCTTTTGCCGGCGGTCAAAGTTGCTTGTTAGCAAATTTGTTCATTGATATTACAAACAATTGGCTAAAAAAAACAATTTCCATGCATTCCAAATTAATAGTTAGTAATTAGTTGTACTGTGCCAGCTAAAAAAAAAAATACTTCGAGATTTTGTTTTGTCCTTAGACCGGCGCTTTATTATTCTACCAACTAACCTAGTTGATTTGTAATATAAATAACAATACAAAAGTTGAATTTGCCAGAAATGAATATTCTAATTTAGTTTAAAAAAATGAGCCAAAACTCCTCCTCGACAAAAACAAATTATGATAGATTTTAAAACTCCTTTAGTACTTCCTCCAAACTTTTACTTTATATTCGCAACAAATTCTAGAAAAAATCTTTATCCTTTGAATCTTTAACACCTGCTGACAGTGAACGTTCCAGCGCTTGAGTCACGTTATTCTATCATTAATCAGTTTTTTTTTCAACATTTGTCGCAGTTATTAACAATGAAAACAGGCAACGGTTTATCAAACGAGCCTCAGTCCATTCTTTGGTACTCAACAAATCGTCTAGTTCAAAGAAGTAACGATCTTTCGATTGTAAATCACTTTTCATTTTACGGGATTAAAAATTCATGTACTACTGATTCATCACTGCTAGGGACTTTCCCTTTCCCATTTAATCAAATAGACAAATATTCTATTTAAAACAATGACGATAGAGAGGTCAGAGCCAGTTCCTTGCTATTTGTTTTTTTTTCCCCGAAAGGAGTACAGACGTACAAATTAAATTTGTTCATTATCAGGCTCTGTTGCCCAGTTTCCATTCAAATAGAGCTTGGAATCTGTTTTATGATTTTCGGGTCAGCATTGCAATGAATTAAAAGATGTCTTCGAGAAAAAAAAGAGAAGAATAGACTGGTTAGAGAAAGGCGAACAATCAAAAGAAAATTGCCATTCCTAGGAAATTTTTCCAGAGACGAAGCGAGGGATTTTGAAGGTGTACGCAAGGAAAGAAAAGTTAGAGCGCAATAGGCAATCTGGAGGCATCTTCCCCGAAAAAAGTTTTGAATTTAGGGTCTCGGAAATGCCATTTCCTGCGTTTTCTGTAGGACATTGTCGGTAAATAAATACAAAGGTCGAAAATGCAGCAGTTAGTTGTTTAATTTACCCATGGGAGCGTTATGGAATAATAAAATGATAAAGGATATACTAACACAAAGACACCAATATAATGCGAAAAATTAAACAGTCATCCCGATTTAATGATTTTTTTTTTCAGGAACAAATAAAAAAATATATATCAAAAATTTTTTTCCACCCAAATTACAGCTGTACGCACGGGCATATGTGCTGACAGCACCCATTTTGCGTTTGCCAGTTTTAATTCATTGTTCTCCTTAGTTAGATAAGAAATGTTAAAAAGATAAAGATATGCCCGTCAAAGGGTAAAAATTTACAGCTGTTTAGCAGTTATTGAATGAGGCTAAAGGTGAACTGAAAAATTATGCACATCGGCAGAAACGGATAACAACCTCCGAGACCGATAATATTTTAGATCATAAAAATTCAAGATATAAAGGGATTTTCAGTTTAGCAGATATTCTTGAAATAGCATTTGCTTATCCGTCTAGTTGTATTTTTGCTGTTCTTGCTATGTTTTAAGACAGAAGTTCGGCTTGATTTCTTTTTCGCGAAAAGTGTAAAATTTTCTGTCATCACTTCAAGTTCCTACCGAGAGCGAAACAGCTTAAGTATTAAACGCAACCTACTCGGTTGCCGTCCCTTTTTCTAGCGACATCCTGTACTATTGACGTCATTTTAGCGGATATCGCAAACTAGGCCTAACTGCAATAATCCCCTGAATCACCAAAAAAACTACTAGTATCCGGATAAGTCGTGGCAAGTAAAAAGAACTGTCTACATTACAGTTATTGTGGATAACATAAGTCCGGCATAATTGCTGTCATTGAACAATAAAATTAAAACGCTGCTTATGATGCCAAGAGGCCTCTTGGCTAAAAGAACCAGCAAAAACATTACTTATCTAATTCCAATCATTAAATATATTTATACGCATCTTAGAGTTCTAAAAATCTTAAAACTCGCTGTATTCATCTAGAAAAATCTCCAGACTTTCTTAAAATGTTTTCACCGCCTAAAGATCTAAAAAATTCACGCCGGAAGTTTATAGCTAAGACTCCAGCTAAGCCTATCGCAAAGTTCTTCCAAATTTGGTGAACGCTAGTGGGTTATAGCGGGAGGATTTGAGCCAATAAGAAATGGAATGAACGATAATGAAATCAGTAGAGAGTATTTAGCTCAAAGATTCAACAGTAATTCGGATCTTTCTGGAATGTTAATCAAATAATTTACCTTCCAAACCATCTAAAGTCAAAAGCATATAGGGAACAGTCTCGTAAGACACCTAAATAAATAGTTTCTAATACACTGTTCTTATGTAAGAGTATTTCGACTCAACAAAAAGTTAGCAACATATCGGTAGTAGTACTGTAATCTTCTTTTTATTGCGAATATAGGTCCCAAAATCAGTCACACGTTAGTATTGATGCATTCTTACATGCATGGAGAAGAGCTGGTCTGTTAGTACGCCTGTTACTCATGGCTTGGCCCGAAGACGGGTGAACTCCCCAGGTTGCCGCGGTGGGCCGGTACATCGTACTATCAAGAAAATTGTAAGTGTCTCCCAGCTTTAAAGTTTCTAAAATTGACAAAGCCTGTCAGAAACAAGAGAGAATAATTCTCTCTTGCAGAAATCAATGCCAAAAAACACAACAGTTCCCATTGAGTCTTTGTAATTCGATCAAATTCCGACGGCCGACGATGTGCCTGCAAGGCTTTCGGGGAATCTTCGTGTCCTTACGATTGCACGAAGCTGTCTGGCGGAGAGGTAAGTCACGTGAGACACCACATGTGATGTGTGAGGAGCGTCGTTTCGCAAGGCAGCCATTACCGTACGTCCACGCTATTTTCCGCGACTCAATTGATCAAGATGACTCGCGTTTTTATAGGAAGACTTTCAATGAGTGCCAGAGAAAGTGATGTTGAGAAATTCCTTCGAGGTTATGGCAAAGTGAGAGATATCAGCTTGAAAAGAGGTTATGGATTTGTGGTGAGATACCAGTGTGCAAGCATAAGCTAAAATAACTTACGCTTAGTCTACAAGCTCAAATGTCTTGTTTTTTGTAAGAGCGTGGTCTTTGCTTACCAGTTTCGGGCTTCTTTAGGAGTTTGATGATTACCGAGATGCAGACGACGCAATTGCTGATTTAAACGGCAAAGAACTCCTAGGAGAAAGGTGGGGGATTCATTAATAAAATATCACCAAGTGTCAATTTGCATAAAACGTTTTTGTGATATCTTTTGAATACAGAATAATCTACGTAGGTTATGTCTTATCAGTTATTCAACAGCCTTTGTAAACGTCAGTAGGTGAAAGCAAGCTTCATATGTTTTAGAGTTAAGAGTTTTGCTTTAGACTTAAATGATAACTTAAAGTAATAATTAATAGTTATTTCCTTATGAATTATCTAAGCAATAGACCAGAAATTGCCTTCCTTTCTGGCTGGAACTGGACAACGCACGCCGATCTAAAAATCGAGTGACCAATAACAGAGCAGCAAATTGACAGTGAAGTCGGCTTGAGTCCTCTCCGTGCTCTTTCGCCTTCTTTTTGAGGTTGCGTTGTCTCTGCTAAATCTGTCTGATATCTTTCACAAAGGCCATTTAGAAGCAAATAATAAACAAAATTCTACACTTACTGTACCTTACATACCCACCTGCACATAACGTGTTCTTCAGGGACCACTGACTTCTGTCCCTAAGGTGGTCTCTAGCTAGCCTATGGGTTTACCAGCGTGATAAACCACGCAGGATGTTCGGTGAACACGCGGAAAGTTTGTAAATCATGAGCCAAATATCCCAAGTCGGTTATCACGCCTGTAAACCCATAGAAGTGACGTCTATTGCTTTTATAAAGTAACTTTAAGTTTTCTATGAGTTTACTGGCACAATAAACCATAGGTTTTTCACCAATCAGAATGCGCGCACTATCTTGGTTATTTTATAAAAATCACTGATGTATAAGCAAACATAGGGAAAAAAAAAGGAACAACTGGCTATTGATATTCATCCCTAGGCATAGGAAACTTTACCCCAGATTGCTTTCATTCTGTCTATAAGCAAAATATATTTTTGACTTTCTTGATATGTTTAAAAAAACTTTAGCCTGAGAAAACAGGTGATATTTTGCAATGCCACCATGCTATCGGTTTCCCCCTGTTATAACATCTGTTCAAACAATCAGGAGCACTAGTGCTTTCATTCCTCTGAGGTCACTTCACAGGGAAAATGTTAGTGGTGACACAAAATGGAGGCTGTTTTCTCAGGCTATGAAAAAAACAGATGTTGCATTATTGATCAATTGAATCTATTTTTGAACTTAGAATTTACCGTCTTTCTTTATTTATTACACACATGATGATTTCAACATTGCTGATTCTAGCAATATGCAGGACACATGTCATACATGAACCTTGTGTATGGCCCAGCTCGCCAGGAGTTAGTATGTGGCTCAGTTGTTAGAGCATCTGACCAGTGTACGGAAGGTCATAGGTTCAATTCCTGTCGGTGGCTCAGATTTTTTCTTGTCCCATGCTCATGGCATGTTGATCACATCATTTCTCATTTCTTCACCAAGCTTAAAATTTACCATCTTTCTTTATTTATCAAAAAAGTCATCCTAGGAAAATAGGAAATTACAAGTTGATTTTTCAAAACACCTATCGTCAGACGTGTAAACTTATTTTCAGACAGCTCTGACATTGTTGCTCTTCACAAATTGCCAGAAAGTAATAATTCCTTGTAGGGTTGGACATTGGTGCCCGCCTGCTCGCCCAGGCGAGTTACAAAATGGTTGGACGAGTATACATGTAAATCAATGATCACTTCCGGGTTCTTGCAAGTACGGTTTTTGTCAAAATTTTTGTCACTTTTCACTTGCTACTTGATAGTAATCTACACTGTCCTCATACATACATACATAAAACTTTATTAATGTGTCTTGGAATGTCTAGCCGATGGGGTTAAGAACCCCTCTACTAATTGGGGACACCTAACAATATAATATAGTTACCTAACAATATAATATAGTTAAAAACCTACTAACTATCGACTAATGAAATAATTGATTTAAAAAGATCAAGAATTACAAAGGATGTAATTGAAGCAATTGTCATCGTCTATCATTACACCTAGATCAAATTTACGAATACAATTTTTGAAACTAAATAATGATGGGAGAGTTCTGAAAGCTTACTTTTCTGAAATGACTTGTCTGTCAGCCCTGGTTCGTAATTTAAAATGGGTTTGTGAACAAACAAAATGGCCTCTGCTTCGATGATTGTTTCATGAAGAATGAGCTTGTACAAAGTAAATGGCGCTTTCCCTCTGCTTTTAGTGTATGATTGCAACACTTTTGCTTGAGGTACATGTAAGTTTGTTGCTGTTTCCTTTTTGTTTGCAGTGAGGAGGGTCTATTTTTTTAATGGCGGAGACTGGGCGATTGAAAACAGATCTGGTCGAGTGCAATTTGAATGTCACACGCCTAGTTGATGAGTGCTCCAAAATTTTAGTTTCCATTACCCTACCTTGTTATGAAAAAATAACTTAAGCAAGTAATTGTTTGTTTATTGATTGCAGTGTTGCACTTGAGTTGGCCCGAGGCAAAAGAGCTGGAGGTGGAGGTGGAGGAAGCAGAGGTGGCTTTAGAGGGGGAAGAAGACCAGGCTGGCTTGACAAGTAATAACATAGATGTGCTTTTTTAGGCCCAGCTCAAATGTTGGAATTTTCATGTACACCTAACCTAATAGCTATTTGGGTCAACCCAAATGAGTAAGTTCAGTAGTTGATTCTGCATGATCTTGATGTACAATGGTCTACAATGTTAACCAGTAAAATAAATTATAGTAATTTTTGCATTAGGTTCGGCACATGAAAAGTTTGACGTTTGAAACCAAGTTGCTCTGTAGTCGAAATTCCCATGTGGGCCACTTGAACTTTATTCATAGGTCGACCCAAATTAGATATGTCAGACTTAACTGATTCTCTTGATGTACTCAGTTGAAGGGATTAGGTTCAGTACATGAAAAGATCGACGTTTGAACAGTTAAAGGTCTGTCATGTGGCCAATTACATTAATGCGTGGCTGCTATCGATGATTTTGCAAAGAACTTATGTCATTAGAAGCAGAATAACATTAGTATCAGTGACCTTGAATATGTTTCTGAAGTTAAACCCCCTGACCTTGAAAATTGAGTAATACATGTGATCCCAACTGTGGGGATTTTTTGTCTTAAGAAAGCACATTGGATAATTGCAAGGTCCATTTTAGTATCCATTTTCCCTCCAATATAACCTGCTCAGCACTGTGTTTCAAAGAGGCAGTGAAGTGAGGTAGTCTTGCAGAATTCCCACCAGTATTTGATCTGTGCATAATCTGAAATTTAGTTGGGAATAATTGAAAGTTGTAAGACTTTTAAACAGATACATATATTAAAGAAATTACTTTACCACTTTTAGAAGTAGAGTACATGTGTACCTCCAAAGTATTATAAAAAAATGTAGTTGAAAAAACCTCCACATAATACGTGTATTTGAACTTTTTGTTTTGATTATTTATAATTGAATAGTTTCAACTGTTCTACCCTCCATTTTGAACGTGGAAAAAAAATTTTTCCCTTTTTTCCCTGGTCAGGGTGAGTATCCTTTCATGTTGCAGAAGAGTATGCAAGACATGTATTTATACATTTTTTCTTTATTTCCTCTTGCTGGGGGTCCAGGTATGGTCCGCCTGTGAGAACACAGTACAGGGTGATCGTGGAGAATATGTCAAGTCGCACAAGCTGGCAGGTGATTTTCTAGATTGCTTCATAATAGGACCTAATTCTTAATTTAGGTTAATGTTCTTGTTTTCTATATCAGACAAATCAGGATGCTGATATTATTACATGTGGAGAGTTCATGCAATTTCACTTCCATGTATTTAAGTCTAGCAAGGGCCTGTTTTTTCCCAGTTCTTTCTTTATAATATTCTATTAAGACATTATTATTTTTTGCAATCCTCAAGCAATGTGGTTGTAAGTTGTGGCATTGAGTTCAGTGCTCATTGACAATGTTTGTATGTAAAACTTCCTGTCCACATAGAGTATATTTTGATGTTTGTAATAAATTATTGCATATTACATGTTTGTGACAAATTGGTTAGTGAATTACCTATTCTGGTTTCATCTCTATGTATGTAGTTGCACAAAGTACATTGAACAAAGAAACAGAAAATAACTCCAAACAAGACAATTTTTTTTTGTCTCTTTGTTTTTGCTATTATCTGTGCTGGTACATATTTTGAGGGTTTAAAATTTTTTAACCTGGGTTGATTCCCTGTTTACTTTGTCTCCAAGCCCTTGTTATTCGAATTAGGGCCAGGAGACAAAGGAAATTGAGAATCAACGTTCGTTAAAAAAATGTTATCTTGAATATAATTTTAAACTGTAACATGTAAAACTAAGAGAACTCGAAATTTCTGTGGCAGTTTGTGTGTCCAACTAGTACATTTATTGTAAATAATATAAAACAGAATTAAGGGGATATAAAGAATTAGATTGTTGCTTTGTGCTTGAGCATTGAGGCTTTTGAATGAAAACAGTCAGCAAAGGTTCCCATTCTTAAATTTTTATTTGTTTGTTGACAGGGCATTAAGGAATAAGCGCTTGATATTGACTAAGCAAACATTACTAAAGAGATGTTGGCTGTTTTGAGAGAGGTTCCTTTAATGTGTCACTACCTTGCGATGGTTGTGAAAGCGTGCGAATTAAGGATGTGAAGTGACTATAGTGATATGGGTACAGTGATAGATGGGAAGCCTTCTTGTCATCTGTGTGAGGGATACTAATCTAAAACTGTGATTTATGAGAAATTGAAGAAAGTTGGTATTCAGGTAAGACAGAGAAGACAGTTGGTTTGAAATGATCAAGAAAGATGATTAAAGAGTTTTGACAGAAGAAAAAGAAAACATTTTACTATAACTATTTTGACATTGTAATTTCGTTCTAGGCGGTCACAAATTTGATAAATTAATTTTAATTTTTTGAAGCATTTTGAAGGGTCAGTAGTAAAGTTTGCCTCATTTGAACTGCCAAGGGATTAGTTTGATTTGTATGTTGACATAAGCAAACTCTGGTGATTCAAGTTTGAAAACATTCGAAACAAATTAGTGAGATAACATCACCAAAATAATTAATAAAATAGTCTTTCAATTTTAGCGTAGAATTTTCTGAAGGAAAAATCAAGGACAATTATTGTCGTTAAGGGTACATGTATCGTTGTCATTTTTCTACTGCCAAAACGTTGACATCTTTTTGTACATGTGTTATCTTCACAGGACCTCAAAGACCATCTTCGACAGATGAGCAATGCAAAACTAACATATGCTGATGCACACAAGAAGAGGGTTGGAGAAGGGTAAGTGAATAAACTGAATTATCATTCGATGCAAACTTTTCTTCCTTTTTATTGGCTGAAAGCCCACCACGTGACCTGCAAATAACTGCCTACAAATAATGGTGTCCTCATGCGCAATGTTGTCCAACTGTGTTTGGCTGCAAATAATATTCTGCTCAAGCGTAAACAAAACCATGTGTGATCGTTCTTGCGTGAAAAAAAGCAGATTGCTTTGCTTCCCGAAGATATTCATTAAAAGACAAACTTGGTGATCGAATGATAAAACAAGAATAATATTATTATTGAACTCGGTTATCGCAAAATTTTGTGATTTGCCAGTGTCGCACATCAATATTATTTGATGTGTGAGACACTGATTATTTGATAATTGATCTTTTCGCCACTGACAAATCACGATATTTTGCTCAACCTCGTCCAATAATTGTTACCGTAAAAACTCGTGTATAAGCCGCACCTTTTTGCCGAAATTTTGAGTCAAAAATCGCGGGTGCGGCTTATACACGAGACCATTGCTCTCAAAGGGAGTAAACTGGCTTGTAGGGGTCACAAATTGAACTGAAAACCTTCAGTAAATAAAGATTAAACATATTGAAACCTGTCGTTGATCATTGCTTTCAGTAGAAGTGGTGGCTCCTAAAGGAGCCGTTTGTTTGCATCTTCAGGTTCTATACCTGAATCTTGCTCGCCAGTAGTTCTTTTAAGCGTTTCATCTGCGCTTTGTTTGAGCAGTTAAACTCTAACTGGCACGGAATCTCCATTCCTCCGCACAGCTGCTTACAGTGTCGTCTGCGACCGATCACTTCAACACTGATTTCCCCACTACGTGCAAGAAAATACCACGCTATATATTCGAGAGAATTCGCGAGGCAAATGGCCGACCGTTTCCTTCTCTGGTGTCCAGACTTCCCTCGTCAAATAAACGCGTGGTTTCTAAGCAATCGTTTTGTAGCATTCTCCAGCGCTTTATTTTCGTTCCATCGTTCCATTTTCATTTCAACTGTGGGCTTTAGCAATGAAGAGAACTGTTGTCTTTCGCAGGAAATGGGGAAATTGATTAAAGAGAACATTTTAAAAGGCATTTTCAGAGTTGATTAACTTATTTAAAATGTCACTGCAAATACACAACATTAAATTTCCTCAAGTTTATTTGTGAACATTTTGATGCGCGAACAAACGATCACCTTTTTTCAAAAGCGCATTTTTGGTTTTTTTTTTTTTTCAAAATCATGCTTGAAAGTTGGGGGTGCGGCTTATACACGAGTGCGGCTTATACACGAGTTTTTACAGTAATTATTTGCTAATCAAATCACTAATGCTTTAATTGAGAAGAGATTACATTTATGGCATAATATTCTTCATTTTTTCCTCGTAGCACTGTAGAATTTGAATCTCGTGAAGATATGAATGAGTGTATCAGGAAGGCAGATAACACAGAACTTGGTGGCCGAAAGATACGGCTGGTTGAAGTAAGTGCATGTAGCCCCATTGTGCCTGTCTTCTTGTTTTGAGAAGTATACAAATAAGAAAGTACTGTAACCAGGGCCACTTAGACAAAGTTGACCAATCAGATTACAGGAAAATAACTATGTTTCAAGAAAGTTGGTTGTTGGCCAATCAGGAGCTCGTAATAAAACAACTTACTTAAAGCACAAAATTTAAACACTGATAGCAAACGTTTTTCAATAAAGCAAAATGTTTCACCAGACAATGTTTTCCTGTTCGAGATTTTACATATAACACCCAGGGCCCAGTTGTTTGAAGCTTGATTAGCGCTTAACCCGGGTTTCTTTTTCTTATGTTCAAAAGCATTTTCTCTGATAATTTTCTCTGTTATTTTTAGAGCTTCCAATCATCAACTTGTACACAAAAAGAATCAAAACTGAAATGTTTTTTAAGCTTTCAAATCTGGATTTAAATCTTGCACTAACTCTGGGTTATTTTAACCCAGTTTTGAACAAATCAGCCCCAGGAGACATATTTGTCTGACAGAAGCTGATATTTTGTCATCTACCAGCAATTTCTTCACTACCATTGCCGCACATTGTAATAACATCATGACCAAAAGTCAAAAATTAAACTAAAGTTTACTGTTTTTACCTGCGACATTCACTCTACTAATGGACCTCTTAGGAAACATAGGCTTTTTATTAGCGGGTTCAAAAGGTCAGGTCTGTAGGTTGTATTTAATTTCAATTACGATTGACCACTAACTTTCTTTCTTAATCCGATTGGTCAACTTTGTCTAGATAGCCCTGCACTTGTTACACTTGTTGCTGTAATGTAGTTTTTGACCCATTTGTTTTGTTATAATATTATTACTTTGTCCTGAGTTAAAAACTCTTAAATATCATTGCTATGGTATGTTCTTATGTCAATAAAATTGTTTGTTACCATTCTTGTGGTAAAGGATTAAGCTGTTAAAAATAAAGCAGTATCATTTATTAGTCAAATATTATTTAAAACTTACTGTCATGGTCAGCTATTTTAAAATGTTTGTTTTTTTTACTTTGTAGGATAAAGGTCGCAGTGGCTCCCCTCCCAGACGTGGTGGCTACAGCAGAAGATCTCGATCTAGGTCACGATCACGCTCCAGATCAAGGTCACGTTCTCGCTCTCGTTCGCCAAAAAGACGATCAAGGTAATGTACTGTACACATCTTTTAAGAGAACATTTTATATACACTGCCCAGTAGTTATGTATAGTAGTGACTGTTTGAACAAGTAGTTTAACTTCTGAAGTCAATAGTTCAAGGAAGTTATTCTGTACACTCAGTTTTAGATTCTGTAATTAACCTGTTTATTATTGAGGTCATAACTTGTTTGGTGCCTGCCTAGTAGTTAAGCTCAGTGCAGCAAGGTAAAGGCAATAAACTGTATGGTAGCTGTACAGCGGAACCTCGATAATAATAACAAGCCTTTGTATAATGAAGTCATCTGTATTACAAGTGGTAATCTTCACCCCACCACCAGTAATGGTACATGTAAAACATATGGAAAAGAACCTCAATACAACTAAACTTTCGTAGTGGCATCCCTTGGCATTTCGTTTTAACATTCACAGTTCCACAGTAGTTGATTTAATATTAAATCATTGGTGTTTGTTTGTAGGTCTTTGTCCCGTTCTAAGAGTCGTTCAGCCTCAAGGTCCCCTGCACGTGCCCAGAAGCAGTCTCGTTCACCATCCCCGTCCTCTCCTCGAGGTGCATCACCTGGTGGGAAGCGGGAAGACAGTGACAACTGATCATGCGCATTATGGGACAGACTGTGTTACATTAATTGTTCCTAATTTTTGCAAAGCCACGGCGCTTATTGTATTGACTTCAATAAAGTTATGTTAAACTTCCACTTAACCTTTTTTAAAGCAAGTGATGTAAGAATGAATGATTTACTTTGGTCTACACGTTAGTTTTATATTCATTACTGTCACATGTAGGTTTTGCTTCCTGGCTTATAGTAAGCATTTCTTTCCTCTGAATAGTTGATTTTTTTTATGTTTACTTTTTAAAAGTCTGCACTTAAGGTAGCAATAATATTTATGAGCTCATAGTCCCTGCATATTGTATGAATAGAATTTTTTCAATAGATAAGTGTTATAAAATATATTGTCCATTTGTTTTGTTGAACTGTTGCTTTGAATAAAATTTGTGAATTAAAACAAAGTATGTATCTTTTTACTTACACTAAAATTGTTTTTGTGTTTGTCCTTTGAACAAGAACTCTGACTCACACTTTGCTTGCCAAGCCTGCGAACAGCAGACGCATCTCCAGTCGTCGCTTCTTACCCTTGGAGCGACAACCGGAAATGTGTCTGCTGTTCATAGGAGCCAGAAGACTCTGGGCACAAGATTGCCTGCAGGCAATCTCTAGAGAGATTTCACATTGGTTGCCGTGTGGTGCAGACGGATGGGCGTACGGTCGCGTGACTACCAAAATTGCTTGGATGGATAGATAACCAAATATAATTATTGTTAGCAATGGGGCTCCGCTCACGCACACGAACAGTGCGCATGGAGCTCCGCTTTAATACGGAGATAACATTTGGATTACCTTGTGTACCTACTACCCACCATTTTTATGGTCTTGGTGACAGATTTGAGTGCTGAGAAAACCAGCACTTCATACGTTTCTTGCTGCTGGTGCTCTCAAACCCAAGTCAAATACACCCTCTGCTTCTCAAGCAAACATAAGGGCCTTTTCTTTGGCATCCCTTCAGTACAGTGCTTTTTTCAGATTAATAATCAATCTGAAAAAGCAATTACTGTTATTGGATAATGAACAAATCATAGACTGTTTACAGTTTCCTATTTTTCTGTTAAGTTCATCTGGTAGCCATCTTAGTTTCAAGTGCCGCAAGGGAGAGGGGCTGGGAGGAAGCCTCCTCTCAACCCACCCCCTGCCACCTGATACTCCCACCCAAAGCAACAGCTCAGGTAAATTGAGAATGCCACATGGCTGGGCGGTTAGAGCACTGGACTTGCAATTCAGAGGCCCAGAGTTCAAGTCCCACCCTGACTGCTAGCTGGATTTGTTCTTGGCAGTCCCAAGTTCAAATCCTCAAACACCCTTGTAAACATCCAAATGGTTTTCCTCCTCCCAGTTGGGATTCTTAACCCCATTTTGTTTCATTGGAATTTTTCGTTCCAGGGATTTGCTCGGCCACATTAGCATTAGTGCTATAAATGCTGCCAAGGGTTAATAACGGAGTTTTATTTTTTTAAAATGAGCTTGGTTCAATTAGTCTTGAGAAATGAGATCTGAACAATGTTCTCAACTGTAGGTGGAAGAAGATTATGATATAAGTATAAAAGCATTGCGATTTTTAGTCATTCGCTCTTAAAATTGTTCAAATTGCCCTTTCATACCAAACAACACTTTTTTTTTCGAGTAACAAAGTTCATTTTGAGTTTGTTCATTCTACCACTAACTCCTTGGTGTGTCTGACCCACTATTACCAACATATCAACAGCTTAAACTCATTGTTTTGGTTGTCTGTGGCCACGCTGAAATGTTTTCTAGCAAGTATCCTTTCAAGAATAATATTGCAATGAGCACATTTGTGGGTTTCAATGGAGAAAAGCTCTTCCTGAAGCTCTGGCCAATGTGAGAGATATGAAGCTGAAAACAAGTTTTGTGACACTCCAGTCATCCGACAGAGGGTCAGCAGATATTATTATAAAAGGGCAATCTTTTACATAGAATTTAATGTTTGATATTCCATTAGAAAATCATGTGAACTATACTTAGTGTTTATAAATTAATCTAACTCTTCACACAGGCTGTCATGATGTCACCACTTGCTTGAGGGGCTGTTCAAGGTAGCCAGCAAGGGCCACTGTCTGTTGGCAGGAAGAAAGTTCAAATAATTTTCAGGCGGCAGGTTGAATAGTATAAAAATTAAAATTACAATCAGATGTTGTAGGTATAATCTGTCTTCAAGGTAAACTATTTTTTTCCTATGTATCATTAAGGCTAGCTGGAAATGAAAATCCAAACTTGAAGCATACATTGTGAAGTTACATGTAGGACTAACCATTGACTGTGAGATGGTTAATAAATATAGGATAGGCAGCAAACTAAGTTACATTTTTAAGTCAATTTTTTGGACCCCTTAAAATTGTGCCAGACTGGTGAATTCTTTTATTTTTTCTTTCAATTTGTAGTCTGGTTTTTACTATGATTGATAACATTTTATTTTTATCTCCAAGGATATTAAACTTATTTTGTAAAGCTAGCATGAATTTTAGACATTTGATATGTCAGATATGTCTGAAATTAAGGCTACTATAAAGTGCCATGGATTACACTGAATAAAATAAATTTGTTATTGCTGTTATCTTCAAAATTTAGAAGGAACACTGTTTGAAATGTTACTTTACCTTTGCCTTTAGCATTCCAAGACCAACTGATTCCTGTGCATACAAACACAGAATCAAGTTGGCTACTTTAGTGATTGCAACTTTCCCATTCTGTAAAGAATTCGAAAAACAAAAAAAAAATTATAAAAACAAAAATCTAAGAGCCCAAACTGTGCTCTATGCAAAATAGTGGGGAGCCCAAAACTCTGAACCTGTAGGAAACCCAGGTTGTCCAGAACTTGAGGTTTGAGGAAAACCCAAGATTTGGACCTTATTGCCTAAAGCCAAATTAAAGTAAGTTGCCAGGGGCCACCAGGCATAAAATACTGTGACTTGTCTATTTAAATGACTATTGCATTGTAACACCACCACTGGTTTCCCTGCGAAGTGAATTCTGAGGAAAGAGTGCAGAAATTCCATACTGATGGCGTGTCACTACCCAGATTTGGGTAGCGCTTCTGATTGGTCAAGCCGCAAGGACAGTTTCTTTGAACCAATCAAAAGCACCACCCAGATCTGGGTAGTCACATGTCATCAGTATGGCACTTCTGCATTCATTCCTCAGACATCTTTTTGCGGGGAAACAGGTTATAAACTCTTTTTCTTTATTAGCCTCTTAAAATACATGTGGTTGATTCTTGATGAATAAACACAGTGTGAATTTTAAAGTGTGTTACTGAAGGAAACAGTTGAGTATGCAAACCTCGCAGTCCATAAAGATCATCTTAAGTTCATCATTGTGGAAGGCCATTTTACCATTCTTTTCATAGGCTGCCCATATACTAGAAGCAATAGCTGCTGTGACTTTAGCATCTTTGTCTCCTGATCCAGCATAGGATAACAATGATCCTTCTTGATTAATAAGTCTGTGAGGAAAATGTCAAAATGCCAAGTTCTTCACTTAAGTGAATAGAGTGGCAAATGAATTCAATTCTGCGCAGGCACTCCAAGCTCAATTGACATGAAGCATACAATCAGCATCTATAAACATTACAACATTTGTGAGGTGTGTTTCAATGGTCGGTTTGAAGATTATGAAGATTTGCATGGGATAGTAACCAAAAAAATTTGAATAAAGTTATGTAATTTTCTATCTTTTGATGTTGTTTTCCTTGCCATTTGCTATTCAGCCCAATTTCTACCTATCTCGAGGATTTACATGTATCACCTCCTAAGTTACTATCACTACAAGAAGGACAAGGTGGAACAGTTTGGACTGGGATGCCCTCTGCTCCACGTTACAAAAAAAGACAATGTAAAATAAGCCTGCTCCCAATTTTTAAATTCTCCTATATGATCAATGAAGGGAAGCAAGCATTTCCTGCTAGCACTATCCCAAACCAATTAAAGCAAACTGTAACTATTTATTGTCCAGCACCCTAAAAATTTATTAAATTTTGTAAATGAGACAAGACATAAATCTTGTGTGGACCTAGACAAATTAAAACTTGACCAGGGAACTCCTGAAGCAAACAATATTATTGTTTGAGGGGTTTATTATTGTTACCCTGCATGCTATCAGAACATCAGCAATTGCCAAGCCCGCTTGTCTGAGTTCCTTTCAAAAATTATACAGTCAAACCTGTATATAACAGTCCTGTGGTCCAGTGGTCACCCTGTATATTACAGTCACTGGAAAACTTTCCAAAATTTTCAGTTGCCTTATATCTTCTGCAAAGTTGACCTGTATATAGCAGTCACCTAGCCTCCCCGCATGACGAATGAACCCCAAAGGACGTCTGCGGGGAGGCTAACAGTCACCCTGTATTTATAACGGTCACCTTGCCATTTCCCAAGGGCGACCGTTGTACGCAGGTTTGACTGTATTAATTTTGTAGAGCGAGTCTGACTCAGAAATGAAGCTTTGTGGGAAAGGCAATTTGGCTGCAATTAGCAGGGATAGCACTTGCAGGAAACACTAGCTTGCCTCCTTACATTGTACTTTTTATAATGTTAATTGGGAATTGTGGCAGCAGGCTTATTATACATGTCTTCTTTATTGTTTAGAGCAGAGGGCATCCTGGAAAACGTCCTTCTGCCTTGTCAGGCCATCTGATAGAGTGTGATAAAAAATCAGAAATTGTGCGATATTGTCAGGGTAGATTGTGAGATAAGATAGGACTATTATGCGGTAAATTATGCGACACGGCTAATTTACATTGTTTTACCAGGTTTCAAAGGAGAAAAACCAATTTAATGTTGTTTAACGGGCAATCTGAATATAAAAGAATAACAAAACATCTATTTTAAAACAAAACAGTTAATTTGACACAGAAAAGAAAAAGGACACTTGCCTAATATTACGTGACGCCCTTACACAGCTGACCACACTGCTTGTCTCTAAAATTAAAATGGCTGCCCAGATGGCTTTTTTTAGTGGTAAATCACTTTAAATAAACTTAAGATTGGGAAAATGTTTCATTAAAGTTAGAATTCATTGTTTACTTTACTTGAATTTAGCATTTTTTTACGAATTATGCGATTTTCCCCAAATTGCGCGATCGGATGTGATTTGAGGTCAATTGTGCCAAATCGCACCATCGCGTAATATCAGATGGCCTGCCTTGTCCTTTGCTTTAGCCTGAGCATGAGAAATTGTCAGGATTGGCACAAATTGGCATCAACACGACATCAAAAGATGGCAATCTCTAAATCTATAGTTTTAATCCACAACAGTTTTCCCATACATGTGAATTAGTCAGCACTGTAGTCACAGTGTATTAGATAAATAAATATAACAATAAATAAGAGTTGAATAATACTGCTTAAATATATAAGTCAGGAATGGATCACATGGTATGACATACAACTAAAACTAACATAGGTCGAAATCAATCTCTGAGATTGCATGTTTAAAAAGGGGTTTGGAGTAGTACCCTCAATAATATCATTGCTTAGATTATTTTAGTCCTTCAAAGTTCTTGAAACAAAATTAAACTTGTTAACATTGCTACATGCAGATAAATGAATAAACTTGTTAGGATGAAACTGCCTCATGACTCTCTGTTTGTGAATTACATGGGCTGGCATTGGAAGGCTAATGTGATTATTTATGGTTTTCCACATAACAATCAACTTTGTGATCAGTCTATGCCTCTGAAGAGGCACACACCCCTGCTCATTAAGTTATTTGTAACAGCCCCTGGGGACCTTGAGTAACAAGACTTAACCCATCTTGCTGATCTGCATTGTACCTCTTCTAGTTCTAAAATATCCTTAGTGAGATGCAGGCCCCACACACTACTAGCATATTTTAAGTGTGGTCTTATGAGTAATTTATATGCCCTCTCCTTGACTATTAATTTTGTGGACAATTCCCTAGGTTCCTCCTTAAATAAGCTAGAGTTTGATTTACTTTCTTAGTGATTTCTTGAATTAGTTGATTCCAGCTAAGATCGGAGGTTAATTCAACACCTAAGTATTAAAGGATGGTGTGAGACAAGGGAAATAGAGGATCCTTGAGCTATATAGTTAAATGTTATCTAGTGGTTAGACCTGTTAGATCTCACACAAATCTTCATACCAGCCATTGAAACACAACATCTCACAATATTATGTTCATAGTAGCAAATAATTTGTAAGCTTGAGGTGCCTGTGATTTCAAAAAAATGTTTAATTGATAAACAAACTGTGTTTAGAGGATGGCTGGGGCTTACAGTGAAGACTAGTGCAAAACTGAGAAAATTATAATCAATGGTAAATAACAAAAGTGATGTTTAATTTAACTTATTTGCATGAAATTCAGTAGTTTATTGTTAATTTCTTCCAATAAAACACGACAAAGCCGGTCTGGGGTCATGAAGTTTATTCACACCTTCAAAGTGACAAAGGGGTGAGTGATGGCATGTGATAAAAGATGGACTGTATTGGATTGGTAAAACATGGACTGGATTAATAAAACATGCATTAATAAAAACATGGAGTGATGAAACATGAGAAAATGCAAGGGGTGACAGGCCACACATCCATACCGGCATGAAACCTTGTGCTAACGTTGATGGTGCAATTTCCTCTCAATGTCTTTCTCTCTCTCGCACGCGCGATACTTTGCTAGCACTGGTCAAAAGACAACATCAATTTTCACACTTTGAATAAGTAATGAAACTGTCTATTTGTATAGGTAATAGCATGATTTGTAATGGTAACAGGACTGAGTGGAGTCCAATTTGGTCTGTAATCATACGAGTGATTAACAAAATCGGACGACTGCGTAGCGGTTGTCCGATTTGTTCAATCACGAGTATGATTACAGACCGAATTGGATGACACGAAGTTCTGTTACCAATTAATCATAACTTTAACAAAATTTGTGATATATAGGGCTCTTTTTAAATCAAAACACAAGAAATTCTAAGATTTTTCCGCTAGCAATGAAAAAAAAAAAGCCATTTAAGCGCGCATGATGGCGCGTACTGTCCAATTACTTAGGCATGACGCATACTGTCCTATTAAGGCTGAAATCAGGGCAGTTGAGAACCAATCAGATTTGAGAATTTTGTTATAGTTATGATTAGTAGTGATATTTGGCATAAATACCATGAGTGATATTCGAAATTGTTATACGTAATTTCACGAGCCGATAGGCGAGTGAAATTGGAGACAATTTTGAAATATCACGAGTTGTATTTATGCCAAATATCACGTACAAATCATGCTATTATTTGTTTATACTACTACCCGCAAAAGGTTTGTAATTTTCACATGTAGGTATTTCAAATTAAGCTGAAATACCACTGCTCTGAGCCAATCAAATTGCAGAAATTTCTCATGTAGTAGTATAATATACGAAATACTTTTGTTGCTGGCACACAAAAGTGACCCTTTTAAGAAAAAGTAAGATAAAATATAACTGGCCCTATTGAATTTCATTTCCGACCAGAAATATTGAGTGGCAAAAAGCAGGAGCTACTGGAACATCACTGTATTTTAGCCAAGTTTGACATATTCAGATCCTATGAAACCTAGGAAAATTAAACCCTTTTCATAAATCCTTGTTATGTTACGCCATGTTTTACCAATCCATGTTTTATTAATTCACGTTTTATTAATCCAGTCCATGTTTTACCAATCCAGTCCAGTCCATATTTTATCACATGGCGTGAGTGACAAGTAGCAAAGACCTTTAAGAAAGCACTCGAATGTCTGAGGTTGATCAAATCACGAAACCAAAGTAATCAAGAATTGAAACAAAAAATAAATGCTTCGCTCTAAGCACTTAAGTACAGCCTAATTCATTTGAGAATTTGGTTACACATTAGCTACCCACACAGGTGTCTTTAAAGTAATTTATGTCAGCTACAGAAGTTTAAAATTGTAACCCAAGTAACTTACAAAGAGCTGATAACTCCTCCACTTATGGCTTGAGAAAGGATCTCTGTGAGAACTTTTGGCTTTAGCATTTTCACCTGTGGAAACTCCGGCAACTCTACTTCACGAGGTTTGTCAAAGGAATAAGCATGTGACATTTACTCTGGTAAAATATTCACTAAAATCTCAGCAAGCAAAGTGGTCATCTGACCGCCTCAAGCAATTTTTAACGTCACGTGCCTCGAACTTTAATTTCCTGCTTATGTAAATGTCTCAATGTGTCCCGGTGGCACAACCGCTCGCTCCGGAATTTAGCCTGTTCCAGGCGTTCAGATAGTGGGGAGCGGTGCGAAGTAAAAAGGAACCGCTCTCCACTATCTGAACGCTTGGAACAGGCTATCCGGAATTATGCCCATCCCCGGAAGTATTTCACTTCGGAGCGCTGTAATTAGCTACGGGGTGGGGTTCAGCAGACTCTTACAAAATACCGCACCGCGAGGTCCCCCAAAAAGTTGCAAAATACCCTACCGCGGGGACTGTGACAAGGAGAAAATTATGTTCTCTCAGGGAAGGGCTCCTGGTTTTCTTAAATTGCTAGGGGTTAAAAATAAAAATAAAATAAAATAAAAAACGTAATATGTTGTAATAAATTAATAAACATCATCATCTCTTCAACATAAGTTCTATTTGTATAATTTAGAAAAAACAGCAAAGAAAATGGAAGTTTCAGTCTTGGACAGTCAAGTCATGCGGTCATGTTTCTTCGGAGAAGTAATATTACTTGACCTTGCAAAATATAATCGACTCCTGCCCTGATGTGACAAGAAAACGAACTGGTAATATAACACCAGACGCTCGTAGCTACATCTGTTGTTGTTGGTTTTTGACAAACTTAACAGCAAATGCCCCTTGTTACTGAATTTAACCCGCTTAGAGGGAGTCCATGATGAAATGGAATAAAATACAGATAATGCAAAATAGTACGTCTAGGCTACCTACCCGAGCCATATTATGATGTAGGTCGTGAAAATGGGACTCGTTCTCTTTACAGTTTTGAAAGGACAGTCAGTGAGTACAATAATTCATCAAGAGAAAGTCTTGGAAAAGAGAAAATGGACCAAAATGGTGGACTGAGAACCTTCTCTTCTGTCATGAAGTTATTGCTTGAATTAACACGTGAAACACGCTTGATGATCTTTATGTCACGGGACAATCGGAAGTACGTTTCATAAAAAAAATATGGTTTTCGCTCTTTATCAGATTTATCAAAAGACCGTTGAGATTTTTTTCCATTTTACAAACACTAGATGGGAATACAGCCTCGTTTTAAAGAGGATCCAGCGAAAACAGACGTTTCGCCTCACTCATCGCCGCTGGGGGACGTTTCGCGAGGAGGAACGTCTGCGACTTAGCGACAGAAATTCCATACCGATGACGTAAAATCTGTCCGGAATCCGGTCATAAGCGCTGTATGATTGGACGACGGAGTAGTTGCATTGTTTTAGCTTTTGTTTACGAATGACAGACAAAAGACAAAAGGCTACAAAGGTCAAATGTAAACGCGGTGAATCTATAACAAAAACAGTCAATATTGTGGAATATATTCTTCTCTACAAGAAGCATTTGAGTTTTGTTGGAGCTTGTTGGCAGATGAACACAACACTTTAACAAAACTGAACAAATTTGCATTTGCAACCCCCCCTGGGGGGGTACCTCCTTATAAGAGGCTAATGGGGATGTGCCGCTGGATGGGGTCTCATTTTCACGACTGGATTGCATTTTCAATAGCGGTTACCAGAATGGGGTCGCACATTTTGGGATTTTTCGCAGGCTACCTAGCCCGAGAAAACAGACATTTCGCGACGCCACCACCGGTTTCCCCTCGAAATGACCTCAAACTTGCCTCAACCAATCAGAAGCAATATTTTGATAAGGGTATTGACACGTCAGTATGTTATTTCTGCTGTCGTTTCTACACCATTTTGCGGGGAAACCAGTGGTAGCGTCGTGAAATGTCTGCTGTTTTCTCGAGCTAGAATAGGCCATTTTCGAGTTCCCCGAAGTGTGTTTCAAAGCGAGGCTAAGTGTGCAAATTTGAAACTGAGAGTGTTTGAAACTCGGGAAATAGCCTGCGAGCAAGCTCTCCTATTTGGGCAAGCGAAGCAAGTCTCGCGAGAACGCGCGAGCAAGGGGCGCCCCTCGTGGCTTCGCCGCTCGCTCGCGCGTTCTCGCGAGACTTGTTTCACTCGCCCAAATAGGAGAGCTTGCTCGCAGGCTACTCGGGAAGTGGCCTATTGACACAGCCCACACACCATCGTTTTTTTACTCTCACGAGCCTGATCGGGCAACAAGACGCGTCAAGCATAAAAAAAGCTCTTTATGAAGGTCGCATTGCGACATCTGGGTTTTGGACTGGTAGCAGCATTCGTGATTAAATAGTTCGGCAGGAGCCCATCACTAATTTTATAGTTATTTGATTTTTTTTTTCCCCTGTTTTGATGGACACAGGCCTGCCCAGAGGGAATGGGCACGAAGGGGACTCAGGTCTCATCCCTACCCAATCCCACAACCCCTAAAAGTTGGCCACACCACCAGGGTCTACGTCCCCTACTCTTTTCGAACAGTGGTGTGGGTTCTTCTACGTCCCACAAGAACAGATCAGTAAAAGTGCTGTGAGACAGACGGTTTTTCGTCCTTATCCGAGAAGACTAGAAAGTCTAACCATTTGCAGATGTCATTGCAAATGCAGCACTTTCTCATGAAACAACAATACACGTTGTTGTGAGTCAGCTCTGCAGTAGTCTTTGGACTTCTCGTTCTTGGTACTTTCAAATCAGTTATTTTAAAGACCCTGAGTGCTGGCCCGGCCGGGGTTTGAACCCGCGACCTCCCACTCAGCAGATCGGCGCTCTCCCAACTGAGCTAACCAGCACTGAGCAAGTTTTTGTGATAACAACAATTTCACCACTCTTCTTCCGGTCACATTTAGCCACTCCTGAGCACCCTTTGTCTTTTCATTAGTTTTTACCATTGAATTGGCCGTTTTTACCTCAAGTCGCTTGGTGCAGGAGCAGAGGTTTTGTAATTGCCAAGAACACGTGTTATGGACGGTGTTGAAAGGGTTGCATGTTTTTAATTGCGGCTTTTAGTTAATACAAGTATTACATTCGTCCCTCAAAAAGTAACTGAACCAAAAATAGGAATTTTATATTAAAAGGTGAAGTGACAACATAGGCTCCTGAAATAACCTATTGACACAGCCCACACACCATCGTTTTTTTACTGTCACGTGCCTGGCCGCGCAAAAAGACGCGTATTAAGCATAAAAAAGAAAGCTATTTATGAAGGTCGCATTTCGACATCTGGGCTTTGGACTGGTAACAGCATTCGTCCTGTTCGGCAACCATTAATTATCTCTGACGCCAGGCGTTCGGCCATCAAAATAGTCAGAGCGAAATGATTACTTCAAGTTTAATAATTCACTCCTAGGTCAAGAACAATATCCTAATATGGAGCTAAAATAGAACAATATAAAATCCTATATTAAACATTCCCGGGAAACTGTTTTATTCTTTTAACTTTCTATAACTTTCTACTAATAAAACCTATCAAGGCAAAAAATGTTTTTAGCAAAAGATAACAATACATCCTAATTAGAAAAAAAAAATTACGATTCATCAACTCGACAATATTTATTTTTTAGAAAGTAGTCTGTTCATTATCATTATTTAACTCTGTCTTTCAAAAGGAAGATACAATAATCGGTGACTAACAAGTCAGTTTATATATATATATCTTATTTTAACAGACATTAACCTTTAGAATAAAACAGGAAATGATAACGGGAACACTTCAATCAAGCCTGTTTTGATTAAATTAAAAATTAAAGTAAAGATATCGATAAAATAAAGCTATAAAAGTTAAAGTTTGAGATAAAATCAATGACACGCATCTCTTCAGAAAGAAGCGGCATAATCAAACGCTAATACAAACAAAATTTGACAACTTTGAGGAAAACCCAACGTTTTCGACTCTAGATTCTCGAATGATTTCAAAATTCGAGCCAAAAACAGATGTAGCGACTACTCAAGCGGTTTCTGAACTGAAAAGAAAAAGAAAAAAAAAAGCGTTTACATCTTAATCACACGTGTTTTCGTCAGTGCTTTTGCATCTTCCCAACTACCAAATAATTTCCTTCCCTCGCCAATGGAAACCGGGACGAATTAACTGTAACAAAGACTTCTGGGAAACTTACTGACCGGCAAAGCCCTAGTAACGAACCCAGAAGTCTTTGCGAAAGTTAACTCGCCCCAGTTTCCTTCTCTCTCTTTGTTTCGTCACGCAACTTCTTGAGGAGGAGCATTGGGTGACGAAAAAAAACGGCTGGGCGGGAGACTGCCTTCTCAAACGCTGCCCAAAGCGCAAGGATTTCAACCAGTTGGAATCATTGCGACCAAGTACATGCTAGCCATATGCCTTATGCAAAGGCGTTTACAAAATGTGATTCTACTGGGCCTTACTACCAAGTAAACAGAAAATACCGTATTTATTCGAATAAGCGCCCAACCTCGAATTAGCGCCCCCCTCGAATAAACGCCCATGCTAAAGGCAGAAAAGGTTAATAAGCGCCCAGCCTCGAATAAGCGCCCACCCCACCCCACTCCAATAAGAGCCTGATAAGAGATAATAAGAGACCCTCCTGAAGACGGAGTTTTCTTCAGAGTATTTCACAGAAACCTTGCTTTGCTACATCTTCGCTTTTTGTTAGTACCGTTTACTGTTTTGTTGTAAAATATACTACTACACTTGCCGAGAATGGTGAAAATTTAATAAGCGCCCAGCCTCGAATAAACGCCCACCTGGAATAAGCGCCCACTCTCAAGGTCCAAAAATTTAATAAGCGCCCAGGGCGGTTAATCGAATAAATACGGTAATCACTCGTGTTTATATCGCGCCGCAACTAATCTAGGAAGAACCTCTTTCTATTAGCTAGAAGTTCGCAATGATGATTATAAATCAGCTCAACGATCTCGGTTCTACAAAAATTCAGAGCGAGCCCTCGCAGCCTATGACCTTAACAGTATAGGTTATACGCTCAAAGGAGAAAAAGGAAAAAAAGGGAAAAAGATAAGACCTGCTTGGTCTCCTTCCCCTTTCTTCGCGCTCCACTCTCCACGAGCTTAGCGTGAGTTGAAATACCCTTCCACTTTACTGGCCCCATTCGCGCAGGCCACAGCACTATATAGTCGTATTGATACTACAGGAAAAACTTTTCAACCATTGTAACCAAGAGAGGATTAAGGTGAGAGAGCGAATCCCCCAATTGGGCTTTATCCCGTTCGTAATTCCTGCTCATGTTATTTTTGGAAACAAATTACGAAACTTTGCAGTTTTGAGGTAGATCGCACATTTCACTGATTTCTTCTTTTTTTAGCTTTAAGATTTTAGTGTAAAGGACTTTCAGATACCGTCGGTATTTATCACACTATAATTCAACCACGAATTACTGGCGAATTTATGACGCCTCTTTAACATACGTCAAGACCTGAAAAACGAAAACGAAAATTCAGAAAATAAAAAGTTTACTAATGTTAAAAGATTTAAGAGAAGTCATGTTATAACTTTCAAGGTTACTGTCGAGAATGTTCATCTAATCTGCAGTAAAACAATTTCTTTCGGTAAGGGGGAGAATGTGGGATCACTAGAATTCGCTCGTGGAGGGAGGGGGGGGGGGAAGACAGGGTTCAGTCTTCCCCGTCCTCCACCCCCTGCTCCGACCTTTCGCCTAATGCCCACTCTATCGATTACACTTCTGCTCTTCAATCTTCCTCCACTTTCAAAATCAAAGATGGCCACTGGAGAGCTCAATGACCCGAAAAAAAACGTCACCGCCGTTTTGCTATAAAAATAACTTGAAATTCAGTTAAGGCCTATATTGTGGATAAGCTCTCTTAATCCTTATCGTCTCTTGCATTGTTGTCATATAATATATCCTAGCATATGATTATCTGTTCTTAGCTGGTTTTGATGGGGGTGGCGGAGGGGCGTTGACAGGTTTCTGTGGTCCAGTTGAGGTTGTAGTGGGCTTAGGACCGGGTAGTGGAGGAGCTGAAGAGCCGACTGGACTAGTACTCGAGGAACCCATGAACGTGACCGAGACTGGAGGGGCGCCTTTTTTCTTTTGGGGAGGGGTAGCTGCTGCCAATGGGGTTTGCTCAACATCATTCATGGTTGGTTTACTTGTGTCTGACGCTTGGCCACTGAAATGGATTTCATAAATAGGTATTACAATGCTTTATAGTAGTCAAAACCATGTATGTTAGAACATAGAGAAAAAGAAAGAAGGAGAGAGAAAAGGTAGAAAATTTTGTTTTATCAACTGAACTGAAAGGGTGGAGTGAAGGAGACATTTCAAAGCAACCACTTCTTCGACACTGAAATCCTTTTGCCGTAAATTTTCTTGTTAAAGAAACCAATAAGCCTTCAAAATCATCACACTACAATTAGTGGCTGTCCAATACAATCGAAGCGCCACTCTTATAAGGGACTGCCTACCCTACATACCAAGATAGCCTGTTCTCTCTTGGAATCTTTCTTTGACTCGCCCCAACTCTCCGTCAACGTCCAAAATGGCGGGAGAACATTATAAAAAACATCGTTCGCACTGGAAAGTACGCCTGCTTTGCTGGCTGATACCAAGATAGAAGCGCTAGAGTTGGAACTTTCTCCTGCAAGACTTAGTGACCAACAAATCTTGGCATTTTGGCAGGTCGCTTATCACTTATGTCCAGAAATGTAAAGAACTCAGACCTTGGACAGTCCATATTACACACATTGATGTGTAATTTCCTCAACTAAATATGAGTAGTCAGACTTCAGCAAAATTAAGCACTGTTTGTGTATACGTAAAGGAATAGGTATGGGTAAATCATTGATATGCATAAGGGTCGAAACTATGACGTCACCCATTGTTTTATCCTAGAGGAAAAATGCGTTCCTCCATACTAATTAAGTGCCTAGTCAGTGTCTTCCTGCATACTAATTCGGTATAGGTTAACTAATGAGCGTCTCTCTACTTCAATAGAAAAAACAGGAATGCCTCAGCTGAGGAATAACAAAGGGTAACAAGAGGTACAAAGAGGTAACAACGGCTAACAAGGGCAACGATGGGGTAACAAGGGTATTAAGGGGTAACAAAAGGTACCAAGGGTTACAAGGGGTAACAAGGGGTAACAAAGGGTAACAAGGGGTAAGAAGGGGTAAGAAGGGGTAACAAAGGGTAACAAGGGGTAACAAGAGGTAACAAGGGGTAACAAGGGGTAAAAACAACAGTAACAGGGGGTAACAAGGGGGAAAAAATGGGTAACAAAGAGTAACAAGGGGTAACAAGAAGTAACAAACGGTAACAAGGGTAACAAGGGGTAACAAGGGATAACAAGGGTAACAAGGGCTAACAAAGGGTAAAAAAGGGTAACAAGGGGTAACAAGGGGTAACAAGGGGTAACAAGGGTAACAAGGGGTAACAAGGGTAACAAGGGTAACAAGGGGTAACAAAGGGTAACAATGGGTAACAATGGGTAACAAGGGGTAACAAGGGTAACAAGAGGTAACAAGAGGTAACAAGGGTAACAAGGGGTAACAAGGGTAACAAGGGTAACAAGGGTAACAAGGGGTAACAAGGGGTAAAAAGGGGTAACAAGGGTAACAAGGGTAACAAAGGGTAGCAAGGGTAACAAGGGTAAAAAGGGGTAAAAAGGGTAATAAGGGGAAACAATGGGTAAAAAGGGGTAAGAAAGGGTAACAAAGGGGTAACAAGGGAAACAAGGGGTAACAAGGGTAAAAAGGGGTAACAAGGGTAACCAGGGGTAACAAGAAGTAACAAACGGTAATAAGGGGTAACAAGGGGGAAAAATGGGTAACAAAGAGTAACAAGGGGTAACAAGAAGTAAAAAACGGTAACAAGGGTAACAAGGGGTAACAAGGGAAAACAACGGTAACAAGGGCTAACAAAGGGTAAAAAAGGGTAACAAGGGGTAACAAGGGGTAACAAGGGGTAACAAGGGTAACAAGGGGTAACAAGGGTAACAAGGGGTAACAAGGGTAACAAGGGTAACAAGGGGTAACAAAGGGTAACAATGGGTACCAATGGGTAACAAGGGGTAACAAGGTTAACAAGGGGTAACAAGGGTAACAAGGGTAACAAGGGGTAACAAGGGTAACAAGGGGTAACAAGGGGTAAAAAGGGGTAACAAGGGTAACAAGGGTAACAAAGGGTAGCAAGGGTAACAAGGGTAAAAAGGGGTAACAAGGGTAATAAGGGGAAACAATGGGTAAAAAGGGGTAAGAAAGGGTAACAAAGGGGTAACAAGGGAAAAAGGGGGTAACAAGGGTAAAAAGGGGTAACAAGGGTAACCAGGGGTAACAAGAAGTAACAAACGGTAATAAGGGGTAACAAGGGTAACAAGAGGTAACAAGGGGTAACAAGGGTAACAAAGGGTAACAAGAAGTAACAAACGGTAATAAGGGGTAACAAAGGTAACAAGAGGTAACAAGGGGTAACAAAGGGTAACAAGGGTAACAAGGGGTAACAAGGGGTAACAAGAAGTAACAAACGGTAACAAGGGTAACAAGGGGTAACAAGGGATAACAAGGGTAACAAGGGCTAACAAAGGGTAAAAAAGGGTAACAAGGGGTAACAAGGGGTAACAAGGGGTAACAAGGGGTAACAAGGGTAACAAGGGGTAACAAGGCTAACAAGGGGTAACAAGGGGTAACAAAGGGTAACAAGGGGTAACAAAGGGTAACAAAAAGGAACAAAGGGTGGCAACGGTAACAAGGGTAAGAAGGGGTAACAAGGGTAACAAGGGGTAACAAGAGTAAAAAGGGTAACAACGGGTAACAAGGGTAACAAGGGTAACAAGGGATAACAAGGGGTAAAAAGGGGTAACAAAGGGTAACAAGGGGTAACAAGGGTAACCAGGGTAACAAGGGGTAACAAGGGGTAACAAGGGTAACAAGGGTAACAAGGGTAATAAGGGGTAACAAAGGGTAACAAGGGGTAACAAACGATAACAAGGGGTAACAAGGGGTAACAAAAGGTAACAAAGGGTAGCAAGGGTAACAAGGGGTAACAAGGGGTAACAAGGGTAACAAGGGGTAATAAGGGGTAACAAGGGTAACAAGGGGTAACAAGGGTAACAAAGGGGTAACAAAGGGTAACAATGGGTAACAAGGGGTAACAAGGGGTAACAAGGGTAAAAAGGGGTAACAAGGGTAACAAGGGGTAACAAGGGGTAACAAGGGGTAACAAGGGGTAACAAGAGTAACAAGGGTAACAAAGGGGTAACAAAGGGTAACAATGGGTAACAAGGGGTAACAAGGTTAACAAGGGGTAACAAGGGTAACAAGGGGTAACAAGAGTAACAAGGGGTAACAAGGGTAACAAGGGGTAACAAGGGGTAACAAGGGTAACAAGGGGTAACAAAGGGTAACAACGGGTAACAAGGGTAACAAGGGGTAAAAAGGGTAACAAGGGGTAACAAGGGTACCAAGGGGTAACAAGGGTAACAAGGGTACCAAGGGGTAACAAAGGGTAACAATGGGTAACAAGGGGTAACAAGGGTAACAAGGGGTAACTAGGGTAACAAGGGTAACAAGGGGTAACAAGGGGTAACAAGGTTAACAAGGGTAACAAGGGGTAACAAAGGGTAACAAAGGGGTAACAAGGGGTAGAAGGGGCAACAAAGGGTAACAAAGGGTAACAAGGGTAACAAGGGGTAACAAGGGTAACAAGGGGTAACAAGGGGTAACGAGGGTAACAAGGGGTAACAAGAGTAACAAGGGTAACAAAGGGGTAACAAAGGGTAACAATGGGTAACAAGGGGTAACAAGGTTAACAAGGGGTAACAAGGGTAACAAGGGGTAACAAGAGTAACAAGGGGTAACAAGGGTAACAAGGGGTAACAAGGGGTAACAAGGGTAACAAGGGGTAACAAGGGGTAACAAGGGTAACAAGGGGTAACAAGGGGTAACAACGGGTAACAAGGGTAACAAGGGGTAACAAGGGTAACAAGGGGTAACAAGGGTACCAAGGGGTACCAAGGGGTAACAAGGGTAACAAGGGGTAACAAAGGGTAACAAGGGTAACAAGGGGTAACAAGAGGTAACAAGGGTAACAAGGGGTAAAAAAGGGTAACAAGGGGTAAAAAGGGGTAACAAGGGTAACAAGGGTAAAAAGGGGTAACAAGGGTAACCAGGGGTAACAAGAAGTAACAAACGGTAATAAGGGATAACAAGGGTAACAAGAGGTAACAAGGGGTAACAAAGGGTAGCAAGGGTAACAAGGGTAAAAAGGGTAATAAGGGGAAACAATGGGTAAAAAGGGGTAAGAAAGGGTAACAAAGGGGTAACAAGGGAAACAAGGGGTAACAAGGGGTAACAAGGGTAAAAAGGGGTAACAAGGGTAACCAGGGGTAACAAGAAGTAACAAACGGTAATAAGGGATAACAAGGGTAACAAGAGGTAACAAGGGGTAACAAAGGGTAGCAAGGGTAACAAGGGTAAAAAGGGTAATAAGGGGAAACAATGGGTAAAAAGGGGTAAGAAAGGGTAACAAAGGGGTAACAAGGGAAACAAGGGGTAACAAGAAGTAACAAACGGTAATAAGGGGTAACAAGGGTAACAAGAGGTAACAAGGGGTAACAAGGGTAACAAAGGGTAACAAGAAGTAACAAACGGTAATAAGGGGTAACAAAGGTAACAAGAGGTAACAAGGGGTAACAAAGGGTAACAAGGGGTAACAAGGGGTAACAAGGGTAACAAGGGGTAACAAGGGTAACAAGGGGTAACAAGGGGTAACAAAGGGTAACAAGGGGTAACAAAGGGTAACAAAAAGGAACAAAGGGTGGCAACGGTAACAAGGGTAAGAAGGGGTAACAAGGGTAACAAGGGGTAACAAGAGTAAAAAGGGTAACAACGGGTAACAAGGGTAACAAGGGTAACAAGGGGTAAAAAGGGTAACCAGGGTAACAAGGGGTAACAAGGGGTAACAAGGGTAACCAGGGTAACAAGGGGTAACAAGGGGTAACAAGGGTAACAAGGGTAACAAGGGTAATAAGGGGTAACAAGGGGTAACAAGGGGTAAAAAGGGTAACCAGGGTAACAAAGGGTAACAAGGGGTAACAAGGGTAACCAGGGTAACAAGGGGTAACAAGGGGTAACAAGGGTAACAAGGGTAACAAGGGTAATAAGGGGTAACAAAGGGTAACAAGGGGTAACAAACGATAACAAGGGGTAACAAGGGGTAACAAAAGGTAACAAAGGGTAGCAAGGGTAACAAGGGGTAACAAGGGGTAACAAGGGTAACAAGGGGTAATAAGGGGTAACAAGGGTAACAAGGGGTAACAAGGGTAACAAAGGGGTAACAAAGGGTAACAATGGGTAACAAGGGGTAACAAGGGGTAACAAGGGTAAAAAGGGGTAACAAGGGTAACAAGGGGTAACAAGGGGTAACAAGGGTAACAAGGGGTAACAAGGGGTAACAAGGGTAACAAGGGGTAACAAGAGTAACAAGGGAAACAAAGGGGTAACAAAGGGTAACAATGGGTAACAAGGGGTAACAAGGTTAACAAGGGGTAACAAGGGTAACAAGGGGTAACAAGAGTAACAAGGGGTAACAAGGGTAACAAGGGGTAACAAGGGGTAACAAGGGTAACAAGGGGTAACAAAGGGTAACAACGGGTAACAAGGGTAACAAGGGGTAACAAGGGTAACAAGGGGTAACAAGGGTAACAAGGGGTAACAAGGGTAACAAGGGTAACAAGGGGTAACAAAGGGTAACAATGGGTAACAAGGGGTAACAAGGGTAACAAGGGGTAACTAGGGTAACAAGGGTAACAAGGGGTAACAAGGGGTAACAAGGTTAACAAGGGTAACAAGGGGTAACAAAGGGTAACAAGGGGTAACAAGGGGTAGAAGGGGCAACAAAGGGTAACAAAGGGTAACAAGGGTAACAAGGGGTAACAAGGGGTAACAAGGGGTAACAAGGGTAACAAGGGGTAACAAGGTTAACAAGGGGTAACAAGAGTAACAAGGATAACAAAGGGGTAACAAAGGGTAACAATGGGTAACAAGGGGTAACAAGGTTAACAAGGGGTAACAAGGGTAACAAGGGGTAACAAGAGTAACAAGGGGTAACAAGGGTAACAAGGGGTAACAAGGGTAACAAGGGGTAACAAAGGGTAACAACGGGTAACAAGGGTAACAAGGGGTAACAAGGGTAACAAGGGGTAACAAGGGTACCAAGGGGTAACAAGGGTAACAAGGGGTAACAAAGGGTAACAATGGGTAACAAGGGGTAACAAGGGTAAAAAGGGGTAACTAGGGTAACAAGGGTAACAAGGGGTAACAAGGGGTAACAAGGGGTAACAAGGGTAACAAGGGGTAACAAGGTTAACAAGGGGTAACAAGGGTAACAAGAGGTAACAAGGGTAACAAGGGGTAAAAAGGGGTAACAAGGGGTAAAAAGGGGTAACAAGGGGTAACAAGGGTAACAAGGGTAACAAAGGGTAGCAAGGGTAACAAGGGTAAAAAGGGGTAACAAGGGTAATAAGGGGAAACAATGGGTAAAAAGGGGTAAGAAAGGGTAACAAAGGGGTAACAAGGGAAACAAGGGGTAACAAGGGGTAACAAGGGTAAAAAGGGGTAACAAGGGTAACCAGGGGTAACAAGAAGTAACAAACGGTAATAAGGGATAACAAGGGTAACAAGAGGTAACAAGGGGTAACAAGGGTAACAAAGGGTAACAAGAAGTAACAAACGGTAATAAGGGGTAACAAAGGTAACAAGAGGTAACAAGGGGTAACAAAGGGTAACAAGGGTAACAAGGGGTAACAAGGGGTAACAAGGGTAACAATGGGTAACAAGGGTAACAAGGGGTAACAAGGGGTAACAAGGGGTAACAAAGGGTAACAAGGGGTAACAAAGGGTAACAAAAAGGAACAAAGGGTGGCAACGGTAACAAGGGTAAGAAGGGGTAACAAGAGTAAAAAGGGTAACAACGGGTAACAAGGGTAACAAGGGGTAACAAGGGGTAAAAAGGGGTAACAAAGGGTAACAAGGGTAACCAGGAGTAACAAGGGTAACAAGGGGTAACAAGGGGTAACAAGGGTAACAAGGGTAACAAGGGTAATAAGGGGTAACAAAGGGTAACAAGGGGTAACAAACGATAACAAGGGGTAACAAACGATAACAAGGGGTAACAAGGGGTAACAAAAGGTAACAAAGGGTAGCAAGGGTAAAAGGGGTAACAAGGGGTAACAAGGGTAAAAAGGGGTAACAAGAGTAAAAAGGGTAACAACGGGTAACAAGGGGTAACAAGGGGTAAAAAGGGGTAACAAAGGGTAACAAGGGGTAATAAGGGTAACCAGGAGTAACAAGGGTAACAAGGGGTAACAAGGGGTAACAAGGGTAACAAGGGTAATAAGGGGTAACAAAGGGTAACAAGGGGTAACAAACGATAACAAGGGGTAACAAGGGGTAACAAGGGGTAACAAAAGGTAACAAAGGGTAGCAAGGGTAACAAGGGTAACAAGGGGTAACAAGGGTAACAAGGGGTAACAAGAGTAAAAAGGGTAACAACGGGTAACAAGGGTAACAAGGGGTAACAAGGGGTAAAAAGGGGTAACAAAGGGTAACAAGGGGTAACAAGGGTAACCAGGAGTAACAAGGGTAACAAGGGGTAACAAGGGGTAACAAGGGTAACAAGGGTAACAAGGGTAATAAGGGGTAACAAAGGGTAACAAGGGGTAACAAACGATAACAAGGGGTAACAAGGGGTAACAAGGGGTAACAAAAGGTAACAAAGGGTAACAAGGGTAACGAGGGTAACAAGGGGTAACAAGGGTAACAAGGGGTAACAAGGGGTAACAAGGGTAACAAGGGTAACAAGGGTAACAAAGGGGTAACAAAGGGTAACAATGGGTAACAAGGGTAACAAGGGTAACAAGGGGTAACAAAGGGTAACAATGGGTAACAAGGGGTAACAAGGGTAACAAGGGGTAACTAGGGTAACAAGGGTAACAAGGGGTAAAAAGGGGTAACAAGGGGTAAAAAGGGGTAACAAGGGGTAACAAAAGGTAACAAAGGGTAGCAAGGGTAACAAGGGTAAAAAGGGGTAACAAGGGTAATAAGGGGAAACAATGGGTAAAAAGGGGTAAGAAAGGGTAACAAAGGGGTAACAAGGGAAACAAGGGGTAACAAGGGGTAACAAGGGTAAAAAGGGGTAACAAGGGTAACCAGGGGTAACAAGAAGTAACAAACGGTAATAAGGGGTAACAAGGGTAACAAGAGGTAACAAGGGGTAACAAGGGTAACAAAGGGTAACAAGAAGTAACAAACGGTAATAAGGGGTAACAAAGGTAACAAGAGGTAACAAGGGGTAACAAAGGGTAACAAGGGTAACAAGGGGTAACAAGGGGTAACAAGGGTAACAATGGGTAACAAGGGTAACAAGGGGTAACAAGGGGTAACAAGGGGTAACAAAGGGTAACAAGGGGTAACAAAGGGTAACAAAAAGGAACAAAGGGTGGCAACGGTAACAAGGGTAAGAAGGGGTAACAAGGGTAACAAGGGGTAACAAGAGTAAAAAGGGTAACAACGGGTAACAAGGGTAACAAGGGGTAACAAGGGTAACCAGGGTAACAAGGGGTAACAAGGGGTAACAAGGGTAACAAGGGTAACAAGGGTAATAAGGGGTAACAAAGGGTAACAAGGGGTAACAAACGATAACAAGGGGTAACAAGGGGTAACAAAAGGTAACAAAGGGTAGCAAGGGTAACAAGGGGTAACAAGGGGTAACAAGGGTAACAAGGGGTAATAAGGGGTAACAAGGGTAACAAGGGGTAACAAGGGTAACAAAGGGGTAACAAAGGGTAACAATGGGTAACAAGGGGTAACAAGGGGTAACAAGGGTAAAAAGGGGTAACAAGGGTAACAAGGGGTAACAAGGGGTAACAAGGGTAACAAGGGGTAACAAGGGGTAACAAGGGTAACAAGGGGTAACAAGAGTAACAAGGGAAACAAAGGGGTAACAAAGGGTAACAATGGGTAACAAGGGGTAACAAGGTTAACAAGGGGTAACAAGGGTAACAAGGGGTAACAAGAGTAACAAGGGGTAACAAGGGTAACAAGGGGTAACAAGGGGTAACAAGGGGTAACAAAGGGTAACAACGGGTAACAAGGGTAACAAGGGGTAACAAGGGTAACAAGGGGTAACAAGGGTAACAAGGGGTAACAAGGGTAACAAGGGTAACAAGGGGTAACAAAGGGTAACAATGGGTAACAAGGGGTAACAAGGGTAACAAGGGGTAACTAGGGTAACAAGGGTAACAAGGGGTAACAAGGGGTAACAAGGTTAACAAGGGTAACAAGGGGTAACAAAGGGTAACAAGGGGTAACAAGGGGTAGAAGGGGCAACAAAGGGTAACAAAGGGTAACAAGGGTAACAAGGGGTAACAAGGGGTAACAAGGGGTAACAAGGGTAACAAGGGGTAACAAGGTTAACAAGGGGTAACAAGAGTAACAAGGATAACAAAGGGGTAACAAAGGGTAACAATGGGTAACAAGGGGTAACAAGGGGTAAAAAGGGGTAACAAAGGGTAACAAGGGGTAACAAGGGTAACCAGGAGTAACAAGGGTAACAAGGGGTAACAAGGGGTAACAAGGGTAACAAGGGTAACAAGGGTAATAAGGGGTAACAAAGGGTAACAAGGGGTAACAAACGATAACAAGGGGTAACAAGGGGTAACAAGGGGTAACAAAAGGTAACAAAGGGTAACAAGGGTAACGAGGGTAACAAGGGGTAACAAGGGTAACAAGGGGTAACAAGGGGTAACAAGGGTAACAAGGGTAACAAAGGGGTAACAAAGGGTAACAATGGGTAACAAGGGTAACAAGGGGTAACAAAGGGTAACAATGGGTAACAAGGGGTAACAAGGGTAACAAGGGGTAACTAGGGTAACAAGGGTAACAAGGGGTAAAAAGGGGTAACAAGGGGTAAAAAGGGGTAACAAGGGTAATAAGGGGAAACAATGGGTAAAAAGGGGTAAGAAAGGGTAACAAAGGGGTAACAAGGGAAACAAGGGGTAACAAGGGGTAACAAGGGTAAAAAGGGGTAACAAGGGTAACCAGGGGTAACAAGAAGTAACAAACGGTAATAAGGGGTAACAAGGGTAACAAGAGGTAACAAGGGGTAACAAGGGTAACAAAGGGTAACAAGAAGTAACAAACGGTAATAAGGGGTAACAAAGGTAACAAGAGGTAACAAGGGGTAACAAAGGGTAACAAGGGTAACAAGGGGTAACAAGGGGTAACAAGGGTAACAATGGGTAACAAGGGTAACAAGGGGTAACAAGGGGTAACAAAGGGTAACAAGGGGTAACAAAGGGTAACAAAAAGGAACAAAGGGTGGCAACGGTAACAAGGGTAAGAAGGGGTAACAAGGGTAACAAGGGGTAACAAGAGTAAAAAGGGTAACAACGGGTAACAAGGGTAACAAGGGGTAACAAGGGTAACCAGGGGTAACAAGGGTAACAAGGGGTAACAAGGGGTAAAAAGGGGTAACAAAGGGTAACAAGGGGTAACAAGGGTAACCAGGGGTAACAAGGGTAACAAGGGGTAACAAGGGGTAACAAGGGTAACAAGGGTAATAAGGGGTAACAAAGGGTAACAAGGGGTAACAAGGGTAACAAGGGTAACAAGGGGTAACAAGGGTAACAAGGGTAACAAGGGGTAACAAAGGGTAACAAGGGGTAACAAGTGTAACAAGGGGTAACAAGGGGTAACAAGGGTAACAAGGGTAACAAGGGGTAACAAAGGGTAACAATGGGTAAGAAGGGGTAACAAGGGTAACCAGGGGTAACAAGGGTAACAAGGGGTAACAAGGGGTAAAAAAGGGTAAGAAGGAGAAAAAAAAGGTAACAAGGCGTAACAAAAGGTAACAAAGGGTAGCAAGGGTAACAAGGGGTAACAAGGGTAACAAGGGGGAAACAAGGGTAACAAGGGGGAAACAAGGAGTAACAAGGGTAACAAGGGGTAACAAGGGGTAACAAGGGTAACAATGGGTAACAAGGGGTAAGAAGGGTAACAAGGGTAACAAGGGCTAACAAGGAGTAACAAGGGGCAACAAGGGCAACAGGGGGGGACAAGGGGTACCAAAGGGAACCAGGGGTAACAAAAGGGAACAAGGGGTAATAAAGGGGAACAAGGGGGAACAACGGGTAACAAAGGAACAAGGGGGAACCAGGGGGAACAAGCAGTAACAAAGGGGAACAAGGGTTTACAAAGGGGAACAAGGGGGAACAAGGGGAAGTAGGGAAACAGGGGAACAAGGGGCTCAAGGGGAACAGGGGTGACAAGGGGAACAACGGGAGCAGGGGTACAAACTGAACAGGGGAACAGTGGAACTAGGAGTTACAGGGAGTTAAAAAGCTTTTCAGTGGGTTGCTAGAGGTGTTCAGAAGTGTAGGTCATTTGTGGTTAGTGTAAAGACGTCTGCTAGTTCTGATAACAGTGAACATTATAGCCAAAAATGTTAACCTTTTAGACTGTTTAACTTTCTTGTGAGCTTACGGGCTAAAGTTGTGTAAGGCTGCGTGCAAACGGACGCAACATTGTTGGATGTTACATGTTACGTCCGTTTGCACACCCTGTTGCACGTTGTTGGATGTTGTTGAGTGTTGTCGCGCAAAGTTTGAAACCGGTCAAACTTTCCAGCCAACAACTGCCAACATTTCTTTTGTTCCGTGATCGCCGAAGCGTAGCGTAACAATGTTGGATCCGTTTGCACAGCTCTACCAACATTGTTGGGGCCACGCATGCTCATTACGCATGGTTTACAAAGACTTACGCGTTGTATCCTTCCCACGATGCACTGTAGGTCCCAACATTGTTGGGAGTTGTTGCACCGTTTGCACACCACTGCCAACACGGACGCAACAACTCGGAACATTGTTAGTGCAACAATGTTGGGAGTTGTTGCGTCCGTTTGCACGCAGCCTAAAGATGACTGACACCGTAATCGCATTTTTACTATTGCTGCTTTTAGTACTATGGAGGGTATGTAACATCGACCTTGTACCAGGTGATATGGAACTTTTCAACATGCAAAGACAAGCAACAAGAGTAGAGGAAAAGGATCTGGTGCCTATCTGGGCAACAACAAAAGAAAACTAGGTATGTTTATTACTTCGGCGGAGCGCGAAGTAAAGAATTCGCGACGCTCAGGAATGTATCAAAGTTGACAATTTTAGGAAAAGATTAAGCTCGCTAAGTCAGTAGGTTTTTGGTTTTATTTGGCTATTTGACGAAGTGAGAGCCAAATTAGTTCGAGATGTCTCGAGATCACTTCGATTTCTTTGATTTATTCTTTAAAGGAACAGTATTCCGTTGCTGCCATGCACCAAACTTTGATTTTTGGACAGGATGTCGCGAAATCACAAGACGCGAGGAGAGTAAGAGAACCTTGAAAAATCCGTCAGCATCGCGCTTGGCCGAGTTCGATACTACACTAAAACTTCTCAGGATTACAGATCAATGATATATTGTTCCCTTTGAGTTTCGATTTGGGCGGAATCGGGTTTTTTTGGCGTTACTTTTATTGCCGTAGGCCGGAGGACCAAAAGATGGGAAGCGCTTTTATGCCGATTGAAGGCTTATTTCTTCCGCCAGCTTCAATACAAGCTCAGATAATTGTGAAAGGAATACGCAGAAATGAAACAACAACAATTATAGAGACTGTAAGAAAGAAACCATTGAAACATGGATGTGACTGAGGAGATCTTATGGAATTAAGCTTCGTGGGCAGAATGTTTTGCAACGACGCGTTAGTAAACTTTTAAATGAACCTCCCTACGGCCGACAAAATCAAACAAACAGGCGCTACATGTTTAGAAAAACTAGTGCAATGAAATCATAATATAATTTTTGACTAACCTTTGCGATAATTAATCGCGTTGAGATCGCATTTTTATTTACATCTTTCAAACGTTTGAGGCTAGAAGGCGAGCAAATCAGGCAAATATTACTGGACTTGGAACAGTTAAAGAGAGCGCAACGAGATCTTCGGGTCGCGAGGCGGCCCTGCAAGCGACAACATCGCGATGAGTCTTCAATCGTGCCGCGAGCTAAATTTTAAATGAGACAAAAAACTTCTTCGAAAGTCTAAAATATTACTTGAGAATGTGAACAAAAAATCTCCTATTCGGCCGTGCGGTCCGGAAGCAAATCTTGTCCAGTCAATATGACAGTTCTATTGTCTTTTGAAGAAAAAACAGATGACGCTCGCGCGTCCGCATAATCGGGACACTGTCCCTTTAACTTATTCGAGGAAGGAAGAATTAGTATTTTGGCTTTCCCAGGGTTTGAACCGCCTCACCTGTGTGACCCGTCAGATCAGAGGAGACTCTAAGTTGAGGGATTAGCCGTTTATGCTACTGCGACCCAAGGTAGTTCGCAATATGAAAAATAGCTATGACATTATGCACTAGTTTTGGGACAAGATTGGGCGCGCAGATTAGTGACGTTTCGGCTTGTTTCGGCTATTTCGCGAAATGAGACCGGACTACTTCGTGATATCTTGAGACAACTTCAAGTTTAGTCTTTAATTTATTCGAGGAATAATAGAGGATATTACATGGCCGCGCAAAGACACGAAATTTCTCTCCGAGTGTTGAAAAATATTTCACGAGTGAGCGCTCCTTTCGAACTGTTTTATGATGAACTTAAAGTTACAAAATGCTGCACAAAGACGTTTTGTCTTTGTTGATTGTTACGTAGTAAAATTGCTTTCATGCGTTGCGTGACTTTCTCGAACGTTCTCTACGTTTTTGGATTATTCATGAATAATTAATTAGGGCAAGTTTACATTTCAGCATGAGTCAGCAGATTTGCATCAGTTACTGAAATCATAAAATATGTCGAAAAGCTACTACTTTTCGCCTGTTTAGTATTTCTAGAACCTTATGTCAAACGGTATACAAGTTCCAAGCGAGTTCTTTTGACGAACTAAGGTTTTTCGCAAGAGCTGGAATGCTATGTTCAGTCAAGTGTGATGAAGGTCGATTTTCAAGTTCTGTGTTTACAAGTTTGTGTTGGCGGATGCTGTGTTTTAAAGCTCTGTAAAGACTATGTTTTTTTTGGTATTAATCTTCCTTGTGTTAATCCGACATACCTGCGTGCTGATAGTCAGTGCATAATTATCCTCAAAACATTCGAACTCGTAACATTGAGTTTTAGCCAATTCCATGCTCAACGTAATTGACTCCTTACCCATGCCTTACATACCTTTAATCAGTACACGAGACTGCTGTACTGTTTTTGAAGCCTGATGTAAGAAAAATGGAGAATTCTTTTTTCACTCTTTGTTCTGTTAGACTTGTTATGCACCGCCAGTAACCTCATATTTGACTTAGGTCTAAACGTTTAGACCCAAGTCAAATTTAGAAGGATTTGTATGGAGTCATCAGAGAATAACTGGGGTAATATCTCAGAGACAATTTGCCTCTTGGATGTTGCTCTTTTCGGGATATCCTCACAAATCCCATATTTTCACAAATTAACACCTTACTCTTACCATATTTCATTTCTTACTATTCCTCCGCATTTACAATTAATCAGTTTCATTTCCACGATGCCGAAGTGTACGCTCCATAGCGTCTTGTTTCTATTGGTTTCCCTCGAAAAGGCCAAAGAGGCCAAAATCAGGCCTATAAGGCCAAACTCAAATGTGATAGTCAGGCTTTGGCCTCTTTGGCCTTTTCGAGGGAAAACAATAGAAATGAGGAGGAGGAGGAGGAGGAGGGAAAACAACAGAAATGAGGAGGTGGAGGAGGAGATAGATAGATAGTTTATTTGTAAAACGCTTGCAGCTACTAAGCTGAATTGTGTATTTGAGGAGGAGGGAAAACAATAAAAATGAAGAGGAGGAGGAGGAGGAGGGAAAATAATAGAAATGAGGAGAGGAGGAGGGAAAACAATAGAAATGAGAAGGAGGAGGAAGAGGGAATAACATTGAGGAGGAGGGAAAATAATAAAATTGAGGGAAAACATTACAAATGTGGAGGAGGGAATAAAAAAAATTGAGGAGGGAAACGTGGTAAAAAAGATAGCTTGCTCTCTTTGATTATTTTAACAGATTTCTTTCAAATCGCTGTGTATTTGACTCTTTTTGTTTTAAACGGTATCTCGTGTCTGATTTTATTGCTAGCAATTAATAGTCGCGTGTTTAATCAATTGATCCTTGTTAAGTTATTTGTTTTATAATAATACGTCAAGATGCTCCCTTGAGGTTTTTCCTGTAGAGCTAATTTGTATTCAACTTTGGGCTTGTGAATTCGCATAATTACCTGACTAACGGCGCGTGAAACGTTGAGACTTCAATAGTTTTTCATTTCCTCGAGATAACAGTTCGAAAACAGTTCTGTAACAGTCAGACAAAATCGAAACAGAGAGTTTTCAGCTCCACTTTGTGTATATGTGCGTGTGTTTTGTTTATATATCCGAGTTTTAGCGCTAAATAAGAAGACGTTAACTTAATTGAAATAAAGACTTTTCAACTCCACTTTCTGTATGTGTTTTGTTTTTATGTCTGAGTTTTAGCGCTAAATAAGACATAGGAAGCCGTTTCTTGCGTTGCTAGGTGATTGCTTCTCTTATTCCTATTTTTCTTTTAATAGACTATCCGAAAACCGGACTCAAGTTACTTCACGGGCCAGCCGAGGCAAGCCTGTTGTTTCTATTGAAGTAGAGATACGCTCATTAGTAAACCTATACCGAATTAGTATGCAGGAAGACACTGACTAGGCACTTAATTAATATGGAGGAACGCATTTTTTCTCCAGGATAAAACAATGGGTGACGTCATAGACTCGACCCTTATGCATATCAATGATTTACCTATACCAATACCTTTACCTATACACCAACAGGGCTTCATTTTGCTGAAGCATGACTACTAATATGTTTGATAGAATTGCTCGCGTTTAGCTAGTCTTCAACGTAACCGGTCGGGACAAAAACGGTTGCTTAGGAGACTACACGTTTAGGTGAGGATTGAGGCTAGGGGGCACTTCGTGAGCATAAACCGCACATGCGCGCATTTGTGGATACATGTCTCGCCTACAGTATTTACTCGATTAAAAGTCGCAGATGGAAGTAAAATGACCAATAAACGCCGCAGCGGGTCGGAAGAATGCGACGATAATAAGATGACTAGAGGAAAAAACTCGGTACCACTTGGTGTTAAACAGCATCCAGACATTTATGATTGTACCTCAGCAAAATAAGAGAGACACTGGAATCTTTACATAGCTTTCCTAGCAACTGTTGTCAGTGATTTAAGAAATGTGTTTTTGAAATAAATGCCACCCTCTAATAAACGCCACATCAGAAACTTTGGAAATTTAACAAACGCCGCGGCGTTTAATGGAGTAAATACAGTAGAAGAGGTTGGACTGTAGAATTGAAAATTACACTAATTATCGTGAGTCACGCTATGGTCACCAATCTCGTCTAAACACACTTACTTGTCAGTACTGTCAGTACCCTTAAGACTTATAAGACTGACAACTTCCTCTAAGAAACCACCAGTGACACTCTTGAATTCCTCCGACTCCTTCCGGTTCAACAGTGAGCTCTTAACACCCGTCGGCTGTCCAGAACCATTCGTTTCAACAACAGTTTTACGAGAGAAGTCAATTTCTATTGATCAGTCAAAATAAAAAAAAAGCTTAGAAAACTACAGACCCCTTTCATCATAGGCCCTCGTCTCGTCGCCCGTTTTTTTCCCGCCCGCTTTTCTTTTCAGTTGTCCCGACCAAATGAGAGCCTGAAATTTAGCCTGAAATAGGCTATTAAAATGTATCATTATCCGTTCAAAATATTTTCTCGTTTCTGATTAGTTTGAATCCCCTGGCTGATTCTTCACAACCAGCTACCGTTGACCAAATTTGGAAGACGTCTGCAGATACAATAGAACCCCAATAACTCGAACTCGGATAAATCAAATTACCCACTAACTCGAACTAAATTTCCTTTCTCTTACTCAAAATTTCACTGAAATTTACCCCGATAAATTAAATTCCCGCTAACTCGACCTGTTTTTCGTTTCCATCAGAGTTCGAGTTACTGGGGTTCTACTGTATCCTTAAAGTGCTACCTTGATCAAAACGTTATGTCACTTTGAGGCCCTTTAACGGGTAATTGGTGGAATTAATTGTTGGGAAAAGGGGAAAGCAGAAGGCGAGGTAGCTCAGCTGGTGGTGGAGATGGAAAAAACGGCGGCAAATTTCACACCATTTGCGAAGAAGAAATAGCCAAACTTCTACCTAAAAATATTTTTAAAAAGACAAAAATACTACTGATGACGGATGATAACTGCCGCTATTTGAAGAATATCTACAAGAATTAACATCCTTTATGTCCCGAACTTCTAGGCTTAATTTTGAACCACAGAAATTACATGTCGAGAATGAACTTACAATGTTATTTTCACAAGTACAAGTCACCAAGTCAGTTTTTTTTTCTAGGACTAAAATTTACAAAAGGACCGTAAAAATGCCCAAAACTGAGTAAACTTACTTGCGAGTTTTCATTTTTAATTAAGATATTATACAACTGCTGACCGTACACACATTAAATGTAATGAAGAACAGAACCACCACCAACCTCCAGGAAAGAACCAGTTATGATGTTGAATTAAAGCCTCTACAATGGACGACTGGACACCAGTGTGCTGGACATTGACACCACTAAAAAACAAAAGCAAAGACAGAAACCATCTAAGACATGAAAATAATCTGATGTGAATTTGGTTCAGGGGTCAAAACAAATTGCATTATGGGGAACATGAAAGTCCCGTACCGGGGGAGATTTGTAGTACTCAAAAAGCTAATTGCCATAGAAACGTCAATCTGTCACACCAAAGTGTTGGTCCAATGTGATAGAGGACCAAATCCAGCGAGGCCAGTATACATCCCCAGTGCAGCTTTCATAGGGTCACGGTTTGGACCCCAGTAGCACAGAAATTTGCCTCAAGTGATTGAATTTTTACCGGACGAGTTTAAGATACACATAGAGAAGGAAAATTGACAGTCGTTGGTTCGAGAACGGCTGAACGGGAGACAAGTAGAAAAAATGTCAAAGGAACTTGCACAGGGATTATTTAATTTTCGCTTATTCATTATTTTGATTTGTAATGCTCTTACTGCCGTTGCAAAAGAAGACACAAAATTAACTCAGCCTTCACGTGGAGTGTGAGAAGTCTTTTATTTTCGTCAAATGAGTAGAGGCGCAAGCAAAACGGCTAGAAGTGAGAAGCGAGGGCGTCAGCAACAGAAGAAAAATCTAGAGACTCCTGGTCTGTTCCGGGCGTTCAGATGGTGGGGACGGCGCAAAGAGATCTGAGCTGGACAAACAGCGAGGTAAGCGTATTTTGCTTGACGGGCCAAGAAGAAAGAGTACCTGTTCCGGTGGTCTACAATCCTCGCCAAAAATCCTTGAAACACCCATGCACGTCCCTTTTCCCCTGCAATGTTGAGATGTGATTGCAAAGTTTCGTGGCCACAATAACATTGCAAAAAGGAGGGAGGAAACGAAAGTGAACAAAATTTTCCAAAGTGTTTCAAGGTTTTTGTCTGAGATTGTAGCACCCACGGTAAAGAAGGTAACTTGCTTTTGATGGACGAGAACGAGAAAAACTGACATACCCTTCATCCTCTGGTGACCAAATAATATTTGGTGCTATGACAATCGCAATGTTACTTGCATTCATTTTGTTCACTTCACTATTTTCAGAGAGTTTACCAAGAAACTTGATCAAGTACCTAACGAAGGAGAAAATAAGAAAAAGACTGAGAATTATATTTAAAAATCAGGCCAGTAGGAAGTAAAATGTCATCATCACTGAAAATTACTTAGCCTGGAGCTTACTTGCTTGTTAAAAATTACTACAACGACAATGAAGTGCAATTTAGTAAATTTACATAAGCTGAAATATTAAAATATAGGGGCTTTCAACCATAGGTTATTACTGACCTAAGATTGGCTTTATACAGTGCTGGCATCTTTTCCATGAGAGTCCAATATGCTTGCAGTTTGGTACCATTATCTTGAATGCTGTGGATTACAGAAAAACCGTTTCCTGTAAGGATCCGAACGGGAAACAATTTGGGGGTTGCATGGTAAGACACACAGGGTGGAGTGCGGTTAATCACGCAATGTAACCATACCATTATGGTAACGGTTACCTCTCTAGGGTAGGGTGAAGGGCTGGTACTTACACCATATATACATAACTAGGTCGTAACGGTCAACTCTGTGGGGTAGGGTGAAGGGCTGTAACTCACACCATGTAAATATACTTACATAGTAATGGCACCTCTTTGTGAGTGCGAGGAGGGCTGTTACTCACACCATGTCAACATGGTCACCTCTCAGGGGTTGGGTGGAGGGCTGTTTCTCACACCATTCCACACGGTCACCTCTGGGTTTGGGGGGGTGGGGGTAGGTGAAGGGCAGTTACTAACACCATGTCAACAGATCCACATGGTCATGGTAACGGTCACCTCTCTGGGGGTGGGTGGAGGAGGCTGTTACTCTCGTACTATTATGAAACTCATATCTACATAGGGATAACAAAGGAGTAGGGCAAAAGTAGACAGGAGGGGCCATTAAGAGCTAAGTGAAGAACACGATCTGGTATTCTAGGTTAAAATGGGGTCCAAATCCGCGAGTCACAGCGGCATACTACTATCCAAAAGTGTGCAAAGTGGTACCATCTTCCCCAAGAACAACGCTAAGTAAAGATGTCATTGGCAAAAAAAATCTAGTTTGCTTTTGGCAATTTGGTTAAGTTTGTTCAGTGACTTCGTCTGATGGAGTAGTCCAAAAGTTGAATCCGTGCCGGAGACTTATTTCAAAATATCAATCGTTTGTTCACGTTCTCCAAACTCCCCGAATTTGATCGTTGACAATGTCAACGTTTTACAGGTACAACGATAGAGAAATGCTCCATAATATAAATAGACCGTGAAGAGGCATCGTCGTCGCTTGCACACCTGCTCTTTTGTGCCTTCCTCGATACCCTTGTCGTTGTGGCCGTCTAAACGGCCTGCCAATCCTTGATCACAAATTATAATAGGTAACACATTACAATGCTATGTCTGAAACGTTTGGGTTGAAATAAGGTTTGGGGGATTTATCAAAGTATCAAAGAGACTAAAACTTACGCTGAAGCTTTTATCCATTCATTATAAAGGTGAGAAGTCATCAAGGGTTCTGGAAGCTGCCGCAGATACTGTTTTAATGCACCTAAGAACGAAATAATACGTATTTTTTGAGAGAAACTAAATCTGCATGTTTTTTTTAGGAATCGATATAAAAATCAACAGAATTGAATGATTCTTCCCATCTATAGTGCAGCAATCACTTGTATACCGCCACCTCTAAAGCAATCTCCCGGGAGGCAACTTAGCCGAGTGGTTAGAGTGCTGGAATTTCAATTCGGAGGTCCCAAATTCAATGTCCGCTTTCACCGCTAGCTGGATTAAAATGTTCTCACTAGTCACGAGTTCAAATAGGCCACAGTGAAAACTACTGGGTCACCAGTGATTGTGTTACCCCTATAAAATTCTTTTTTAAAGCGACTGGCGCAGCGTACCAAGATTTACTCACAGGCTAGCTTCTTTGTACTTGCAACTAACCTAGACATAAGGTGAAGTAAAGAGGGACTCAACGCAAGAGACTTAAACAAGACTACAGTATACTATGCATGTCTTATAAAGGTGATCAACTCCAACAAGTTCCCACAATTAATCACTTAAAGCCAGCCCTAAACTGAAGTTTATGAAAATCAGCACTACTACTGCCACCACTACTACTAGGTTTCATTAGAATGATCACCCTATTGCTTTGATACCTCGACTTAGTAACAGTTTATTAGCGATAATAAGTGGTATCATGCGAAAGTACGTCCAAATAGGTTTCATTTGGCCTATCGACTTAGAGTTGGTAACAGGTTTCATTCAAATGGCCAGCTCTCAGGAAATTATTTCATCCACAGAATTAATGTTGGAACTAGTGTAAACAGAACCCTGTGAAAGTACTTTTGACCTCAGTAACTAGCTCTGAGAAATGTGAAAGTATTAAACACTATTGTTAAATTCTGTAACCAATATGTAGCTTCCAGGCATCTCTTTTTCATACAAAGTCTACTTACCTGTTACAATATGAACATCGTTTTCAAATTCTGATAGGTCCACTAAGCCCGCATCAAATTCAGCCTTTATAAAACAAACAAAGCACAAAGAAAAGAAATAAATACTTGTTATTACACTGCCTCATTCCTGTGTCATTGAGAAAATACCAGTGAACAGACAAATTCTTGTTTGTCAAATATATGTTGAGCCCGCTGTTTGTCTGGTCCCCGAACACCCACCCCTAAAAAGAAGGCACGACTCAACTTTTTTCAATGGCCATGTTTTAACTCTTTTAGAGGTAATTGAACTTGTTTCCGTATGGGAGCTCCGCTTTTAGGTTTACTGAACGTATCTCTCACACTAGCTTGCTAATACAGCCGTTTCTCCTTGCTCCTCGCCGCTAAGGACGTTTCGTCAGGAGGAACTTCTGCGACTCAGCGACAGAAATTCCATACTGATGACGTAAAATCTGTCCGGAATCTGGTCAGGAGCAATGATTGGTAGACGTAGTAGTTATATCGTTTTACCTATTGTTTACGAATGACAGACAAAAGACATAAGGCCCCAAAGGTCAAATGTAAACGTGATGAATCTACTACAAAACAGTCAATATTCCTAGAATATATTCTTCGGATCTTTAGAAAAACCATCTGAGTTTTGCTGGAGCTCGTTCACAAGAGATCACAGAACGTTTCCATAATCCACCAGGAGAAACATAAAATCAAACAAATTTACGTTTGAAACCCCATGACCACCGGATTTATCGTGTAAACATTGATTTACGTCATCAGTATGGAATTTCTGTCGCTGAGTCGCAGACGTTCTTCCTGGCGAAACGTCCCTGGCGGCGAGGAGTTAGGAGAAACGGCTGTATTTACAGGCTACTATAACACAAGCCCCAAAGTAGCCCAAGGGATAAAAGTGTTCAAGCTTACTGTAAGTTTTCTGATTTTGACAGCACTTCCAGCAAGTCTAAAAAGACCCTACGAAATAAAAAAAATTATTGATAAATGTAAACCTATTTTGTTACATTACAGTGTTTAGCCCTGCAGTAACTGTAGCAGGTTATGATGAGATTAGAGTGGGAGATGCTATGATGAAGTGGAGAGAATGTTCAAAAATCAAAAGATACAAGAAAAAGGGGAATGTAAATATTCTGTTCTCTAGTTACAAACAGCAATATGAAAAGAGGGCTTACTTGAACACTCATAGCTGTTCTGTAGAGGAAAGTGACACATTCCTCAATCACAAATGCTATCTCCCTTTCATGGATTCTCAGGTGATCTTCCAGTGAGCCTCCATACACTGGCTGAAGTTCGGATTCATCTAGGTAAAAAAACAGTGTGAGAGATAATAGGGCCATTTATACGAGAGAAAATAAGCTGCGGCTTACTCTGGTCGCGGCCTACATAAGGGGCAAAAGGAACCATTTATACGAGTGCGGCTAACATAAGACGCGAACTGCTGGTATAAATGGTTCACGGCTTAGTCCGCGGCCAGACCAGTTCAGTGATGACGTAGTTTGTTTTGGTGCGAGCGAGCGAGCGAGCAAAAAAGCGAAACGACTGCCTTTGGTCAGGAAAATCGCCATATTTTACACTGTCGTTTTCTTTTCAAATTAACATTTCGGTCAAGTTTAGAGTTAGGCTGTTGAGAAACTTGTGCGGAAACCTCATCGAAAAGTTCGTCAGCGATCAGTCAGTTGAGTGGATTAAAAGTGATGTTCTGGCGATGGATGAGGTGGAGAAAATGGACGAAATTTCCGGCTCTCTCGTGAAGCAGGTCATTTTCTCGCCAACGCAGCGCGCATCTCTCGGCCACGAAGGTCTGGTATATAACTGAAAACAGAGCATGCGCGAGCATGTGCAGTAATCGTTCACAGCTTCAGCAATCCGCGAAAACGTATGAGTGCATTTATACGAACACTTTCACGTCTAAGTTAAGCAGCAGCTTGGATAAGCCCAGCCCAAAACTCCTCGGCCAGGATAAGCCGCGGCTTGAGCTAGCCGTGGGCTGAATAAGCCGTAAACATAGATTTTGTACCATTTATACGGGGTGTTCGCGTCTTATGTAAGCTGTGGCCAGAGTAAGCCGCGGCTTATTATCTCTCGTATAAAAGGCCCTAATGTCAGCTTTGGCTAAAAATATCACTTTTTTGTTGAGACTGTTCAGTTGTATCATAAATATTATTATTATTCATTCACAATATTTCCTCGATTCTGATTAGCTAAAAGCGTACGCATAATTCACAATAACCAGTTACTGATGACCAAATTTGGAAGAATTTTGTGTTTAATAAGGAAATGACGTCAAAATGCAGCGTTTTTGCAGGTTAATGTACCGTTAACCGAGAAGACCTGGGGACGAGGTTGAGTTGTTTTCGTTGTGAAAACAAAAAATGGCGGACATTTCACTCGTTTCAAGAGTAAGAACTAGGCAAAATTATAGCTAAAAACATGGCAAGAACAGCAAGAACACAACTCGAAGGGCGACATGTGCGGCTATTTGGAAAATATTTGCGGTGCTAAACAACCCTAAACGTGCACTATCGACATCGATGGAGGTAATTGGAAAATATTTGCCCAGCTGAACAACCCTAAACGTGCACTATCGAAGGTGAACTTAACATCGATGGAGGTAAGCATGTTTTAGCTTTGTTTTTAAACTAGGAATTATTTTGAATGAATAATTAAACAATTATTGAATTTGGCTTTCGTATCATATGAAGAATTATGGAGATCTCCATAATTCTTCATAAGATACTCAGCCTCATTCATTAATTGTTAAATAATCAAATAATCATAACAAATCAGATATTATGCGGTAAAGCAGAGGAATCATGTGAATCATACGAAGCTACAATACTTTTTAAAAATGAATTAATTTTTTTTCCTGCCCCCACAGCTAGTGGTACTTACAGATATTACAGGATATGTTAAACAAGGATACTTAAATAGGTCCTTTGCAGCTCGCCATTCAGGTGGTACAAAACTGCCACGCTGGAGAGAAAAAGTCGCACTGAGACAAGACAAACAAAAGGCATACATAATTTTAAATGGTAATTTCCTTTGTTTGTCTTGTCCCAGTGCGACTTTTGCTATCCAGTTTTATACCACGTGAATGGCTAGCTGCAAAGGGCCTATTTAAGTATCCTTGTTTAACATATCCTGTAATATCTGTAAGTACCACTAGCTTACTATCTCACTGACAGAATTAATGTTTAAAATGGTCAAAGAAAATCTTCCCATTTTGCCTGCAAATACAGCAACTCCCCAGTAGTGAGGCAAGATGAAAATGTAAAAATCCCTCCCCTTGAAGGGAGCTGTTGCTGAAGTTTGCAAGCAGTCATACAGGCATACAAACCCCTTCTTCACTATTATTTACTTTATCACACCATGGCAAATATTGCTTGGCAATCTTGCAGCTTGTAATTATTAAAACATGCTACACATAGCCCAGTGGGTTGCTTTGCTAGCCTCGGGCTATCAGACAGCACTTTTCTTGTGCCCTGACTCATAACAAAGACTTTCCTTGTACTGTAAGCACAACCTCGTTCCCAGGGTTCTCTCCTACCCACCCTACGGAGCGAGGGGCAGGTAGGAGAGAACCCTGGGAACGAGGTTGCTGTTAGCAATGAATTACGATGAACAGCTGTATTCAAGGACCAACTAAAACAAATTGTATCAGAAAGCTATCTGTAAGCATGAGATGAGACAGCCACCCACACAGATGTTCTAAAGGTTTTGTTGAGCCTTTCTTATGCACAAAATAGGATTGCATGACAAGTCATTAAAGAATTGCAAGAGTGGGGGAGGCTAGAATAGGAAGAAAATATACCAAACAGCAACTGCACAATCCCCAAAACTGAAAATTGTAAGTTACAAGTATACTGTGGATTTTATCTTCACTATGAGATGTAACTTTACCGAGAAGAGACCGAAGGGTTGGCAAAATGCTGTCAAGGGTCATCACAGCTTTCTTGTGATAGTCCAATTGTGCTTCAATAAACTGAAACATAAAACGTTACTAGTATGAAGACAAAGGAATCAACCTTCTCTTTATAACACTCTTGATTTAACCTCTTCTTAAAATAACCTGGGAGAGATGGGCAAGGAGGAGGTTGAAGAGTTAATGGAAAGACAATAATGCAATGGCAGTTACATTAAACTATTTCAGATGCATTTTGGGGTTATATACTTCTGACTATTACAATGATAACTACAATAGGAAAATTTATTTCTTTGCTAATATCATAGGTGACGAATTACTCCTTAATTTTGGCACGAAATTTCAGCGATAATTTGTAATTTCACATGAGAAATTACAAAATTGCCATGGCAACCTTCTGTACGTCTCAGTGTCAAGATGGCAACGAAGTTTTTAAATGTCATGAATGAAGATGACAGGGCATAAAAAGACGCTTTAGAAAACCTGAAAACACCAAAGAGCACATCAAGAAGGATTCTAACAGGTAATTTGCTGAAAAATTCTGAACTTAAGCCCAATTTAAGCTCTAAAACGTTCGAGAGAGTGGAGTTCTCGATCAATACGATCCAGGATACTGAGGATAAACATGTCAAAAATCCAAGATTGCTAACATAATTCATCACCTATGGTATTGATAGATAATCAAATGGTATACTCGTGAAATTAGGGAATAACTTGCGTTTTGTCCAAATCCTAATAATTTCCCTAAATTATAAGGATTTGGACAAAACGTGCGTGAAATTATTCCCTAATTTCACTTCTAACCATTTGATTACACCTACAAATTTTACTCACAGCTATGACAAGCAACAAGTACAGTGTAACACTACTAGGAAAATTTGGAAATTCACCTTGATTATCCAATTAGAATATTCTCCTTCTCTGGAGACAAACTTCAAAAGTTCTGTGGTAAGAGTGTCCTGTCAACCAAAGTATAAAATCACAACAATTATTATTATTATTATTATTATTATTATTGTAATAATATTAATAAACATATCAATAATAATTTAGTAATTTTAGTGGTGCTTAAACAATAACCATATAATGTGCCCAATATATACAAAACAAAACCAAAATACATACAGTGGTGTACAACTGTATACATAGTACATAAACTACCAGTATATAGAACATAAAAGATGTAATTAATCCTTCTTTTGAGCAATCAGAATTTTTTTTCGCTTTACATGTACTCTACTTCAGTTTTATGGACCCGAGTGTGTGATTTTAGTCTATAATGTACACGTGGTTAGATCTCTCTCCTTGCCGGTAACCATGATACATACAGGTACTTTTGAACCTCACTATGAACTATGACATTAGGGATCAAGGAAGGTGGTCAATGCAGAAACGTAGCCACTGTAGAGAGGTGGCTGCTGTAGGGAGTTAAGGTAGGGGTGGGTGTAAAATGGCAACTGTAACTTTTTGCAAAGGAGTATAGGATTTTTAGTAAAAAAAAAATCATTTGATATTAATAATATACATATACTTAACACAATTAAAAAAATTAATGTCAATTTAACAGAAGCCAAAAGTACAGAACAAAAATGTTAACAAAACAAAGCATGTAAAATACTGACAGTGAGTACATCAACTTCAATGTTGTTATGCTTTTAAATGGACTGATTCGCTCCTGTGATTGAAGGGCTACTTTATTTTGAAGATTTCACCACTAACTGATTTTCGCGTACATGACCGTACATGGAATTTATTTGCACTTGTAGTAGTATAGTCAACTGAAAAATTAAATTAATATGACAAAGAAGGTTATTACACATGTCGGTTTCGGTTGAAGCGACGGGAAAATATTATACTTACAATTTGTGTTCCATATGCGGCTAGTAAGCTTCGAAGTGCGATCTGTGGTGACACTTTTGAAATGTAAGTTGCGTAACGAACTTCTAGGTTTTTAAATAATTAGTCACCTGATCTATTTTTGCCGCGTTGCGCTAAGATAATTAAATATTCACAAAAAAATTGACAAACGGCTTGAAAAATGCAAATCACTCCGCCCCAGTGCGGAAATTAGGTCTAAATAATTAGTTCTAATTGAGCAACGACTATAATGGCTTAAGTGTTCAATGTTCAATAAAGAAGTGTCAGAAAATGGTGTTAGAGTCCATTTCTACTATCGACTAGCTTGAGCGATGCGCATTCAGTTCGTCTTTAGTGGCTATGAGACATAACTTGTGAATTGGTCTGTCATACTCTCCGTCTCTTGTCCTGATTCTCACTTTTCGGACAAGTCCGTCGTTTCCAGGATATGTGCCTACAATACGCGCCATTTTCCATTCACATCTTTTGTGTTTGGGGTCCAGCTCCAATACAAGATCACCGATCTGGATGTTTTCTCGCACGCGAAACCACTTGTTCCTTGGTAACAAGTTTGGAGCGAAATACTTCATCCAGCTCCTCCAGAAATCAGCAACTCTTTTTTGGGTGCTCCTGAGTAATTGTCGCGGATTGGTTCTTTCCTCTGGTTCTGGTTGTGGTGGTGGATTGTAGTGGCCTAGAAGTAGGTCGTTTGGAGTGATCGGTGGGGCCTCCCAGATATCGTCGGAACTGGGGTACAGCGGTCGTCCGTTGACCATGTAGGTGATTTCTGACAAAATTGTTCTCCATTGTTCCTCGGAGTAGGCTTGGTTCTTGCAAGTGGCGTTAAATGCTTGTCTGACTGACTTAATTAGGGTTTCAATAACTCCGTTTTGGTGACTCGCATGTGGTGTATTCCATTCCCATCTGAGCTCGCAGCTAAATTTATCAGAGAGGACACTCTTTACCCCAGGAATATCCCAGTTCTGCGTGATTTCCTTTAGGTAACCTTGGGCACCCACGAAATTTGTACCACGGTCTGACCAGCAAACATTAGGGTGTCCGCGTAGGCAGGCAAACCGTCGAAAGGCCATTAACAATGCGTCTGAAGTTTTATCGGTGACCAGCTCAAGATGAATCGCACGTGATGTCATGCAAGCGAAGATGATCACTTGTGCCTCTTTCAGAGTTTTGCGGCCGAGCTTGATCTGTACTGGCCCAAACATGTCCATAGCAGTGTTTGAGAATGCCGGGAAGCCAGCTGCTACTCTTCGGTTTGGAATCTGTCCCATGAGCTGGTTGAGAGGCCTTTTCCGTAGTTTTCTGCATATGACACACTTTGAGGTGACGGTCTTAGCCATTCTGCGGAGTCCAATGATCCAGAATCTTTTTCTGGCCTCGTGGATTAAACTCTTATTGCCACAATGCCCACGTCGTTCGTGGAGGTCACGCAGAAGCAAGATCACAAAGGGGTGGTCTTTTGGCAAGATGATAGGTTTTCTCAACTCTTCCGGGAGACATCTGACATCTTCAAGTCGACCATGCGCACGAAAAAGGCTATCTTCATCCTTCTTTGCTACCAGTTTCTTATCCAAGCTGTCTTCGTTGACGTGAAATTGACTCCACTTCAGAAGATGGGTCTCGGCAGCCTTCAGTTCCTGAACTGAAATGGGCCCTGACTTTGGGTTCATTTTCCGAGCGTTGTGAATAAAGCGACCGACGTAGGCTAGAGTTCTCCGTATCTTGGAGTACGTAGAACACGTTTTCAGCAAGTGTAAAAGGATAGGATTTTCTTCAGATCCAGGTTGATCTAGTTCAGGACATACTTCCGCGGCGGCACTGTGATGTTTACCGGCTTTCTTCTCTTTCCGAAACGTTTTCTTCTCTCTTAAAGCGTCGAGGTCGTCCACATGAGTGTTAACTCGGGTGTGGTCTTGAGCGCTGGGCCACTTTTCTTCTGGCAACTCTACGAAGGATGGTCCCTCTGACCACTTCATGAGATGATTAAGATGGATTCCTCTCGTTAGAGCATCTGCAGGGTTGTTGTTAGACTTGATGTAGCGTATTTGGTCTGCCCCAATCGTCTCTTGAATTTCAGCCACTCTGGCAGATACGAAAGGCCTGAATTCCCGTGGTGGCGTTCTGATCCAGGACAAAACGGTTGATGAATCGATCCAGAAGAATCTTTCCCAGTCCTGGGCTTTTGCGAACTCCAATGCTTTTACACATGTAACGTACATGCGTGCAAGTGCTAAACAGCCCAACAGTTCTAATCTCGGGATGCTCTTCTTCTTCAGAGGTGCGACGAAAGCCTTTATCGTGACTGGAACACTACGATAGTCTCCGCCAGCAAGTTTCCACCGTAGGAAGATGACCGCACCATAAGCCTGCTCACCACCATCGGAGAATCCGTGAATTTGAGGCACGCCCACTGCGTTGTTTGGTTTTAGCTTGCGGTCAAACTGAAATGACAGGAGATCATTTATGGACTGGACATTCTCTAACCATGTTTGCTGAATACTCTCGGGAAGGATGTCGTCCCAGCTGTAACCTGAACTCCATAATCCTTGCAGGTCAATTCTGAACTTGATTGCGACGGGCAGCACAAGACCGATGGGGTCCCATAACTGACCAACAAGACCTAAACAGCGCCTCTTTGTCAGGACATCCAGTTCTCCGAGGTCATTCTTTTTGAAGGTGAACGTGTCTAGCTGTTTATCCCAGCTTAGGCCGAGAAGATCCGTGAACCGTTCACCGTTGGATTGGTCGATTTCTGCCTTATTGGAATGCCAAGTTTTGATCTGGAAGTTGCCTTTCGCGAGGACAGCGTCGATGTGGCTGATAATCTGCTTTGCCTTGGTTACTGTTTCTCTGGAGCCACCGATGTCGTCCACGTACACATGCTGTCGGAGTTCTTCTGCGGCTTCCGGGAATTCTGCGTTCGAAAGCTTAGCTAGCGTGTTGATAGCGTTAGTTGCGATGTCAGGGGCCGGTTTATCACCAAAGTTCAGTCTTAGCCACTGGTAAACAGTTGGTTTGTCACATGTGTTGCTCCTCCACAGAAACCTGTGGTACACCTGATCCTCAGGATGTACCAGGATTTGGTTGAACATTTTACGAACGTCACCAGTGAACGCCACTTCGTCCCATCGCCATGCTGCCAGTACATCCAGAAGACTATTGATGAAGTTAGGTCCTTTCTCAAGGTAATCGTTGAGGGACAATCCATCATGACCTTTTGAAGATGAATCAAAGACTAGTCGAACTTTTGTGGTTCTTTCTGGCGTAAACACTACTTGCAATGGGAGGTACCATTCGGGTTTATCATGAGCAATTTGTTCAGGTGGAATCATTGTGATAAAGTTCTGGTCTAACAACTTTTGCACTTCTTCTTTTACGACCTCGAAGCAACCCTTTTTCATAAACCCCCTTTCAGCGGGGAGCATCCTCTTCAGAGCGATGTCGTAGTTGCTTCGTTTTGGAGGCCCTCCTTCTTTCCAGGGCATCTTCACTTGTATTCTCCCGTCGACCAAAGTAGTTGAAGCTGCGAGGGACTTCACGAACTTGCTCTCACGTAACACGTTTTCAGTGCAAGTACAGAGTTTGGTTGGTTTGACTCCAAGGAGGTCTTGGTGGAGAAGTTTCTTGATATCTTCCTCGACACTCACTGTCCCTACTTCTATTGACTGAATTTCAGATAGGGTGGAGCCGCTTGACTCGAACTGTCCCAGAACATACCATCCAAAGCAGTTTCTTTTCCCGATGGGCTCTCCAGGTTCTCCGGACACCGTGTGAATATCAATGAAGGCCTCTACGAAGTCTGTGCCAATAAGGAGATCTATGGCACCACCCGAGAGATGTATTTTATCGGAAACGTTCTTCAAATGGCTGTATTGTCTCACTGACTCCTTAGAAATTGTTTTGGCACTACTGCAAGGTCTAGTTACGGTGTACACTTGAAGGGTCTTCGTAATATCTTCGTCAGAGGGCGAGGCAACCGTGACATCGATTATCTCAGAAGGTTCGCTTTTCTTCTTTCCACCCGCTAAAATCATAGTGAGACGTGTTGCTGCTCCATTTAAGCCAAGTCGACCAGCTGCACTTTTGGAGAGTAGGCTTGTGTTTGACCCGGAGTCCAACATGGCGAGAACTTCGACAAAATCTCCATTTTTGTTCATGACTTTAACTTTTTGCACAGGGCAAAGTCCAGTAACAGGTTTCAACTTGCTTTTCTGGTACACAGCATTCCCCTGGATGTTACCATTCGATGTAGGTGTGGGCCCTTGGAACTGACTTTGAAACGATGGTGCTTTGGGATTCAAACTTGTGTTAGTTTCTCCAGTCTTCTCATTATGTAGGCACCGGTGATGGTTTTTTCTGCATTTGTCGCAGGTTGAACCGTCTGGTTTCTTGCAATCGTTTGTGTGATGCGCTCTCAGACACTTGCGACATCGCCAATGTTGCTTTACAACCTCCCACCTTTGATTGACTGTTAGAATCTGAAACTTAGGACATGCAGCCAGGTGATGTTTGGTCTTACAGCTAAGAGGACATGTTTCATCGTCAGAATCCTCGCTGTTAGCGGCGTTATTTTCTGTCTTTTTGGGATCTTTGTCTCGGCGAATTTCGTTTCTTTCCATTGTGTTGCTGTTCGCTTTCCCTCGGGAACGAATACTCGCTTCTTGATGTAACCACGTGATTAGATTGCTCACGGTTTCTTCTTTTCCTTCTCTTTTCATTTCTCTACCAAAATCTGAATTGTCACTTGGATCGAATTTGGACAGAAGCTGGGACATGAGGAACGGCGCTTCAACTGACTCCAGCACAGGACACCCAATATTATCTTCCATGTCACTTACATAACAGGCTATTGTCGTAGCGAAATGCGTTAGGGACTTAGAATCTCGTTTGACTGCTTTAAGATTATTAATCTCGGTGTGCAGTTCGTCCATTAGTTTTCGTCTGTCTGCGAACTCTGTATCCAAAATGATCCACGCGCTGTCAATGGTTTTACAAGTTTTTACTTGGTCGGTCCAGAACGATCCTTTTGGCATTGCATTTCGAAAACGTTGCAATTGTTCATCTTTATCCTGACCGTATTTCTTCATCCAATGGCTGAACTCCTTTTTCCACGTGGCATAGGTTCTGCGAGTTCCGTCCTATACTGGCACAGGTAATCGTTGTAAACTTGAGTTTGACGGTTTTGATCCGATGTTATCGGCCATTTTCTGCACAGCCGACGTCATGGACGACATTGATAATGTTAGCGCTTCCAGAGTTGTCGCATTGTTAGAGTTTTCTGAGGAGTTTTGTTCCTTTTGATATGCAGCAAACTTTAAAGTGATTTGAAGGAAATCAGCTTTGGTTTTGTCTCCAGTTTTCTTTGTTGCTAACACGAGTTCCTCTTCTGGGCCAGTGCCTTCGTCGACCAGTCTATCCAGAATTGTTTCCTGCTGTTTCTTGACCAGCCTGTACTTGGTTTCTACTAAACTGAATGCTGCTTCAAGTGTTTTTAGTTCCGGTTTTACGGAGAAAATTGTTTCGAATTCTTCCATTAATTCGTACAAGAGTTTGACGGCATTGTCCAGTTTTCCCGCGAGAGTTTTCACGTCTACCTTCGGCGGCATTGTGAGCGGAATTTAAATGCGAAGCTTGGCGGTAGTTAGTAACTCGGCGTAATCTTCTGCAACAAATTTTGACTGATTCGCTCCTGTGATTGAAGGGCTACTTTATTTTGAAGATTTCACCACTAACTGATTTTCGCGTACATGACCGTACATGGAATTTATTTGCACTTGTAGTAGTATAGTCAACTGAAAAATTAAATTAATATGACAAAGAAGGTTATTACACATGTCGATTTCGGTTGAAGCGACGGGAAAATATTATACTTACAATTTGTGTTCCATATGCGGCTAGTAAGCTTCGAAGTGCGATCTGTGGTGACACTTTTGAAATGTAAGTTGCGTAACGAACTTCTAGGTTTTTAAATAATTAGTCACCTGATCTATTTTTGCCGCGTTGCGCTAAGATAATTAAATATTCACAAAAAAATTGACAAACGGCTTGAAAAATGCAAATCATGGACATTGTGGAAAGATTAGTTTTGCATGGCAGCTTGAACATAATCTGGTGGCTGTTGCCCTAGAGGAAAGGTGTTCAAGTATGAAAACAAAGACAACTCTTACATCACTAGATAAAAACTTAGTGCTGACAAAACTTGGGTTTATGCTGTAATTCATTTTTTCATGAGATGTCCATGAGGTACAGGTCACCCACCATACCGAGAAAGTTATCCATCCTTGGCAGGGGTAGGTTGTAGGGAATGTGACGTTGAGAAGCTTCAGGTTTTTTAATATTTAATTATTAATAATGTTATTTTGGATCCAATACAAATTTTAAAATAGCAGTTGTGTGTTTTGTAAGATCTTGCAATTCCAGAGTCTAAGCAATGACAGGGCATTCATTAGGCATCAGGAATCGGATAATTCTCCATGTACTACACAGAATTCTCCGGCTAACAATCAGTAGCCTACATGACTATTGTATTTAGATGTGGAGCCTCTTTCAAAATATTCTCCTGTAACATTACAGCTTTCTCTCACGACAAGAATTCTTACTGAAAACCCTGAATAGACACTCAACACCTTATAAACCCTTGGGTGAGCAAGGGATGGCACAGTGGTGACAGCGCTCGCCTCCCACCAAAGTGGCCCACGTTCAAATTCCCAGCATTGACGCCATAATTATGTGGGTTGAGTTTGTTCTTGGTTCTCTCCTTTGCTCCGAGAGGTTTTTCTCTGAGTACTCCAGTTTTCCCCTCGCATCAAAAACCAACACTTCCAAATTCCAAGTCGACCAGGAATCAGGTAGACAAAGAACCACTTTGTGGATCTGCCACCTTCAAATCATTATTTATTAATTTATTTTATTTATTTATTTATTTATAAACCTGTAATTAATATCAATTAATTTTCATTACTATTTTGACATAACTGCATTCGGTAAAAAAATTAATTTTGATTTGCAATAAGGTAATGTGCTTACTTGACAAGCTTCAAACTTGGCAGTTTCTTCCTCATATTCCTCCTTCAATGCATCTGCTTTTGCAGCAGCTGCCAGCATGTCTTTATTTGCTCCATGAGACACCTTGACAGCAGCTAGCCACCTAAACAAGCATCAAATGAATGTAAAGTCAAGGCTGTGCTCTAACAGAGCCTGGAGGCCTGTGGTGCCTAACTTTTTTCTCGGGTGACTAGAAAATCTTAGCTTTTTCATAGAATTCATATGCTGGGCACACTGTATTTTGCAAGTTCAGAGCACTGGGCTCCCTTCAATTTTTTCTAGAGCACACCCTTGTACAGTATACAGTGAATATACAGTGCAAGTGTTTTTTTAACAATGGCCTTTCTGACAGGAAAAGAAAACTGAATACGGATCCACTTATGAAACGTCCAGTTTTGTCATAATTTTCTGTAATGTAACTGGAACAACATTAATATTTTGCAACAAATTTTTAGCAACTAATACTTTGATATAAACAACTCAGTTCAAGTTTTCTAAGGATCGTCCTGCAAACCTATGGTTGTGATGTCACAAAGAATGGCTCGATAGGTGACTAGGTGAACCTGGCATTTGCTTGAAACTGCAATCTAGTGTTTACAGCATACAAAGAAAGTTGTGTCTGATAGCCTGGGACTAGTGGATTTTGCAATTTATTTAACTAGTGAATTCAGTTTGCTCAAAGGGCAACTGTAGTTTTTTTTTTAGGGGTGGGGGGAGGGGATTCAAATTACAGAAGTACTGTAAGACAAATTCATGTGGAAAGCTGTTATTCAAGCTGATCTGACAAAGTGAAATTTAATATTACACTGTGTGTAATATTAAATTTCACTTCGTCACAACCAGTTAATAAAACAATATTAATTACCCTGTGGTGTAATTGAAAATTACTAATTAATCATTATTAACTATTTATTACTTTATTACCAAGAGATATATTAATTATTGAGTTATTAATTCATCATGAATTCTGCTTATCAAAAAGAGTAGATTCTATGGCTGTTCTTGACAACCACACATCCTGCCATTATGATTTAAGTTCATTACACCACAATTTAATCCTCAGTAGCATTATTTATACCTTTCCATTATCCCTTTAAGTCCCATTATATCCACATACAAATTCTCCAAACTGATCTTTATATATTTCCTTAAAGAATGAGTTGAGAGAATTTGATAAAAGATCAAAGCAAAGCAGTAGGTGTTCATTTTATTAATTCTCATAACCAAATCTCTTGACAATGTATGGATATTGTTAAGAGAAAATTGATCTTGGTCACTATCGGGACTTAAAGGGTTATAGACTTTTTTGGGGGTCTCATCATTATTTTTCAAAAATTATTGGAAAGTACAGTATCCTGGATTTACCTTGATTTTACAGTATCCATGTCAAGCCTTGTCTTTGTCAATTTTTTCTTTGTTTGGGTAATATTTGGTACATCATTCTGTGTTCAAAGAAGACAATATCGTTTTGAATAGACATCTACATGTACATGTAATTAGTCAGATTAATACGCAGGAAGCCTGTCACTGCAAGTAAATAATAACTTACACAATATTTGCATCATTAACATAAATTACACTGTTAATGCTAAAGTTCTTATTAATATTCATATATTTTCATCTTAATGATAGTCTAGGGCTGAGAGAATAGATTGTTCAGAGCTAGCCTATAACAGACACGTGGTTGAATACAGTCAACTCTCCTGTAAGCGACCACCCTAATGTCTTGGTGCACAACAAAGTGGCCGCTTAGAGGAAGTGGTCATCTAAAGGAAAATTAAGAAAATAATCTCAAACTGTTAACTGATTAATGTAATCACATAAAGTTACTACCTTACATACTAAACTTAGGGCGCTTTCCATTTGTCAGAACTGGCCGGCCGGACCAGTCAGTTAGCAAATGAAATCGGCTTTTTCCAAAGGGTTGTTGCTGAAAAACCATCTCCTTCGTGCATACTATTTAGGATTTGACTGATCTGGCTGGATAGTTTTGATTAAAAGTGAAATCCTTATTACGACGGAAATGGTCTGGCCGGCCAGTTCTGACAAATGGAAAGCACCTTTAGTCAAATAGACATTTTGCAATAAAGTTTCACATCAAATAGCGCTTGGAAGTGTTGAAACATTTTGCATCAAATGTAACAATCCACTTTTTACCCACGCATTGTGTTAAAGCCATCCACTCTGTAAGTCAACAGCTATATTAAATTGGTCAGCACACTTGGTCAGTGTTACTAAAAGCTGAACTTCTGTGACATTTGAGCAACGGTTTTCTTAACATCATACATGATCATTCTGGGTGGTTGCTTACCAGAAACAGAAAACAAAAGAATATGTCAAATATTAATATTGATCTGGCCTAAAATACGGGCATGGTGAGGTCATTTAAGAACTTTAAGCAGTGGTCACTTACACGAGAGCTTTTAAAACAGTATTTGACTGAGAAACAAAACAGTTATTTACAAACTGAAAGTGGTCTTTTACGGGAAGTGGTCTCTTATGAGGAGTGGTTACTGTGGGAGAGTCGACTGTACAATGTGAAACCATTGTCAAATAATATAATATAAATTTATTCATTAAATGCTCATGATTTTAATTACCTCAAGAAGAGAAGTCATAGGAGCCAAAACATTTTGTTCCACTTGCATTTCATACTCTGCAAGTTCCCTGGCAAGCAATACCTGCACACTACCAGCGCTTTGCATCACTTCACTGTCATGACAAAAAATAACAATTAGTAACAAAGATGTTATTAATTCTATATAAAAAACGTTATTGACCAAGCATGAGGCCTAGGTGGCTGGATATTGGCCAAGTTTTTTTTGGCATCTTTATGGCCTGAGACAAAGTCGGGGACAATAAAAATGCAAAAAAAAAATGACGCCAGTATGAGGTGTTCTTGGCTGAACCAGCTTTTTAAATAAAGGATTTATTATATGGCTGAAAAGAGAACTTTTTTGTGGGACCAGGGCTGTGCCCTAGCAGAGCCCGATTGCCCTTGGCGCCCAACTTTTGCTCTCGGTTGACTAGCAAATCTTAATTTTCCATACAAATCATATGCTGGGCACCCTAGATTTTACAGGTTCAGAGCAATGGGCTCCCTGTAATTTTCGTTCGAGCACAGCTCGAGGGACTGACAAGGGAAATCCCATGCAGGCAAGATACATGTAGGCCCACCTTACTGAAAATATATACAAGTACTACTTTTTTGAGACTGGAATTTGAAATACATGTATGAAATAAGTGCTTATTCAAATAGGTGCTCCCCTTCTGCCCCTCTTCACTCCAAAAATTCTATAAGCACTCAGGTGCTAACTCAGGCAATATGGTCTATGGTATTATGAAGCACCAAAGGAATGGAAAAAGACATCATATCTGGGGTATAATCTTTCAAAGATTTTACTATTATAGGGACAAAAGAATGTCGTTTTTTATTATAATAGATTAAAGTTTTATATACACTGTACAGTCGACTCTCCATAACTCAAACCTTCACTGACTCGAACCAAAATCAATTTCCTATGCATTTCCTTCATACATTAATTTACTATAATTTTACCCTTGATAACTCGAACCTCCCACTAACTCAAACCATGTTTTAATGCCTGACAAGTCAAAAAAAGTGTTCTGCAGTCCAAAACATTGAAATTATTTTAACAACCATGAACTCTTTGTCTTTTTTACTTTTTTGTCAGTCCAGTTTAAATACAGTGTCCAGCAGTGTGTATTTATCAAGCTTTGAAGTGTGTATGTTACATTTGTTGCATTCATCCCCATCCCATTTTCTTATTTCCAGCTTCAAACTCTTGATAACTCAAACTCCCACTAACACAAACCTTTTTTGGTTTCCCTAGAAGGTTTGAATTATCAGGAGTTGACTGCATATGGGTTTGTGATATCAGATTTTCACTGTATTAAAAAATAGTGACATTTTTCCTGAATCCACATCTAGATATTACTGCAGTATTGTTTTGTTTTATAAATGTAAGGAGAAAAATAATCATGCTTTACATAACAATAGTCTAGCCTAGTCATAGCAGGCACCAGTTTGTTTTTAGGGTGAAGGAAGAAATCTCACGGATGCACGAGGGGAGAAAAGGGGAGGAGGCGCCAGCAGCGGAGACCGTGGTTTTCCATTTACACCCCCAGTTTAACAACGTGACAGCGCTGCATCAACTGACAAAAAATTGATTGAAAGCAGATCGTCTAACGATATGAAACCCACATCAGACCCAAAGGGAAAAATAATCTTGTGTATTTTTGTTATATCTGCATAAAGCAAATGATGTAATTTTAAATTCGGAGCAAACACGACAAACAGGCTTACCCAAGTCCCATCCAGGCTTTCATCAACCAAAGACGCTGCTATATTCATGTTGATCAATGACAGGGATTTTAATAGTGAAATTCATAAATCTTTTGTCTATCACCGCTTCATCAGCTGACGCGTATGATGTTATACTTCTCTTGATGTATTTCCTACAAACAGTCTAGTTTTTCTTTCATTATTCAAGTCACAGGCTGACATTCCCTTAGAAGGTACCTCGGCTGCTTGATCCTGCATTATGCTTTGCAACGGGGAAATAATGACAATGCTTGTAAAGACGGTTCCGGTCTGTCGCATCCCAAAAAAAATAACTCAAAAAGTACACTTTCTCCGAACCCAGTTGGTAATACTGCCAAGAGATCTTTACCCAAAAAAAAGACGGCGCAATGATTTTCAAAAATGAAAACCGAAATCAAAAATCTTATCAAGCTTAGCTCTTTAAATAACTTCTTGTAAGCATGATTCAAACAGTTCTTCAGCCATTTGTCATGCTGCACGTGTGTTGTACAAGAAGACTTGAATTTCTGTTGACTGACAAATAATGCATTTGCAAGAATTGTTTGCTAACTCCCAACGGACGTTCTTGGCCAATGGCATTCTACGGACTGCCAGAAAATGTACAACAAGGAAAACTAGGGCCTTTGCTGCAAGCACCTCCTCTCCCCTTCGCGTGTTCCCCTCGCGCAGCCTTTAAAAAGAATAACTGGCACCCTGCTATGCAGGCTAACAATAGTCTGACTGTCTTACCCCAAAAGAGATCCCTCTCCCAACTGCTGGCTTGATTCTAGCATGCTCTGAGCTAAAGCAGTCTGGTGAAGTTTCCTCTTTAAAATAAAACACAAGGACAAGACATTGAATTAACCCATAATCTAAGCATGCTTTGAAAGGTTGGCCAATAGATGAGTTGCACTGGGAAAATGTTAAAGCCCTGAAAAAAAGTGACTTCTAGGACCAAAATGTCACACTTTGTAGGAGGTTTTACAGCTATCACTTGGTCGAAACCTAAATAATTTGTTTAGTACAGATATGGGTTTTGCTAAAAGCAGGCTTATACAGCCCAGGGGCCCACAGCCTGCTGCTGCCCAGTGGCCCAGTAACCCAGCAGCCTGATCCCTATTTTACTCTAAAAAGGAGACCCATTGAGACTGGCAAAGTGTCCACTGTAGATACATCATAGAGGTGTCCACTTTATAGAGGGTCAAAGTAAATTATAGATGATTGAGAGGGACCAACTCAAGGTGTCCATAATTATTTTCTGAGGTATTCATTTCAAGAGAGTTGATTATACTTGAATAAATAACCCTGCTAGTGATTTGTACAGAGGATTGAACACCTGCTTATTAACACCTATTTCCATGCCCACCACATTACTACAACAACATTCTCCTCGAAAAAGTAACTTGCAAGTAATATTGTGCACTGTAAGGAGGACCATGATAATTGTGACTCATTGGGAGATACATTTAGATTAGTATATTTGAGTCAGTATTTTTCACCATTTGAATGAAACCACTTGGTAACCTTTCCATCTTGAAAATTTTATTGTCAATCTTCCTTCTCTGAAAGGTCATTTTTTTCTGCTTCCTAATAACAAAGGTTAAAATTAACTAGCACAAAACTACTTGTAAGTCCATGCTCCTTGGCTTAGAGGCAGGTATGTATAGTTGTTACATCTATTACCATACTATGAGGTTATTATACCCCCAGGTGGTCACAATAACAGGGTTTCACTTACAGTAGAGTGCGTACATCACTGTAGAAGCAACGATGACTGATAAAGTGATATGGATCACTTGGTGGCAGACTTCCAAATAATATTAGCTAATTTAATTAACCAGTGTTTTAGGAATCTCAGATAAAAATATTGCTATGCTGCAGACAACAGTTTCAAGAGGGAAACATAGGGAAACATCATGGGTGATAAACATTAAGTGCAAGGTTTAAGTGTATGGTTACTTATCATCAAGACTGAGTTATGTTAGTGACTATCACATATTTACAGACCATTTATGCCACTTAGCTTTAACCTTACGGAACAAAAACCACAGGTTAAAAGAGCAACATAATGGACTCAACATAATAGTTAAAATTGGCTCCCAGAAAGTCCTCTGTTAAAACTTGGCACAGTAATACAAGAACAAAGTCCTTCGTATTTACACTAAAAGTCATGAAATGGTGAACTACTAGTTTTGAGCCCTAATATAATGGTGTTTTCAAGTTTTTCAAGTTCACTGCACTGTATAATTTTATAATAATAATCACATCACATGGACGATTGAACTTTTGGGTATAACTTACAGATTTTAGGTTTCGAGAGGATTCAAAGTTAAAGCAGTTGTTTGAGTGACACGTGCTGGATGTATGAGGACGTTAGATATTGCAGGTGATTACCATGAGTTCAGATCGCATCTGAGGCCACAGCATAGCAATATCATCTGAGGCTCGTAAATATGACGACTTGACGAATAATACAGCCTACAACAAACAGCACTACCCTGAGTATAAAAATAATGATAATTTACCATTTTCCTGGTATACAGCTGTATGTTGAAAAATAAGTATAAATACAGTCAAAGCTCTTGTAAGCCACCACCTTGGAAACTCAAAAAAAGTGGTCATAACTAGAGCTGGTCACTTACGAGAATGAGCCACTGTAAGCGACCTTATGGTAAAACAATAGAATCTTCAGAAACTCATTAATAATTCACAAATAAAAAATAAAAGAAATTAATGTTTAAATAGTATCTTTATATCTGGTACAGATAGGACTAAACTTTTCATCCAATTTTTTAGTCCATTAGCACAGTGTGCTATTCATTAAGGTGTTGATTTATATGAAAAAGACCCTGAGAGGTTGCTGAGTGGTCACTTATGAGGGCTTAAAAACAAGGAAAAGCCCAGTTGGGTAATCCCAAAAGTGGTCACGGTTGCTTACGAGAGCAGTCTCTTATGAGAGCTTTTATTACAAGTTTAAGTCACAGTTCAAATGGTTTTCAAAAAGGTGGTTGCAACAAGAGCTGGTTGCTTAGGAGAGTGGTCGCAAGAAGGGCTTTGACTGTAATAAAACATTGCAATTACTACAGTTAGAGGGCATATCAATTAATTACCTATTACATATATAACTGAATTTAAGTACTATAGCTGTACTGTTACATGAATTACATGTAATGTACATTAAAACTTAGGGGTGTCATTGAGGGCTGGGGGCCAGGAATTTTCAACAATGAACAGGAACCCCACCTACTTTAGTTGGAAAATAGAAGAAAAATAGAACCAAACGATAATTGTATCGTTCACCTGGCAACTTGAAATTTTAAAGACAGCTCTAATTAAATAATTGTCTGCATGTTATTTTCTGTTGATATACATTGTGTATACAAGAGGAAACAAAACTATACTTGTAAAATTGATTAATAATCAAAGAAGAAACATTAAATATACTAAACTGAAGGAATGACTTGGAATACAAAACCCAAAGTGACTCACAATAATGTTGTCCTTGATAAATACAATAATGCTATTTTCATTCATCTTTTCCTTCAATTTATTTAATTAAATATAATAACTCAAAAAAAATATATATATTACTAGGTTATCCTAAAAAATGAACACTTATCAGACATGAAAAAAAGAAACACTTGCACCAGATCGGAATGGGATTTGCAATGTTTCATCACAGAAAATGTCCATACAGATATGCTCCCCACATTTTAACTATCATATCAAAATTACTGCCAGAACTGAAAGGGATGCTCATGATGGAATTGTGAAAACAAGTCATACTAGCTTAAAGTCTTACTAATGAACTTGTCAGCAACAAGAAAATTATTTTACAATACAGTCATTTGTTACAAATAAAATTAACAGTAGTCCAACTGTCAGCACGTCACAGTTTAATGTGAACTTCACTTATTCTCCTTGTGCCATGTGGAACAAAAGGCCTTGAGAGTTAAGTGTGGTCATGCAACTAAGTTTTCAGCCAAAACTTATCACTATTGCCAGGAGCCTACTTTTGAACATGCCATCACTTAATATTTGAAGAAGGTACAGTGTATATAATCTATGGGACCTAATATCTTTTACACATGCGTAAACTTTTATAAAAGTGAAACTTTCAGTTTCGGATCTTTCCTGAATCTGTGACAGACCTAGAAAGTTTAGCAATGATGTGACCAAAACATTCATAGTCAAAGATGTTGCTTAAAAGTAATATCATTATTTGGATAATATAGTAATGTTTCTTACCAATCTCTTCTCTAAGTCCATACCAGTCCCCTGCATTGAAGCAGCCAGCCTTTTATTTGTGGCATGACATGCATGCTTGATCTTATCCACTGTCTTCTCAACCTACAAATATTCCGTTCAGGAAAACTAAACATCCTTAGCCTACTACAGGTATCCATTGGTATATGATATTCTTCAGCTGAAATGATTAATAATTTAAGGTATATACTAGCCAATTCCTAGTATATTGGTTATAGTTATGGGCGGAGCATTTGCATTTGCACATTCTTGAAGTCCTCTCTGAGACAACTGCATTGGAGTATTTTTGCATGGGCATGCAACATTACTGGAAGAGAAATATGATAAATGCCCAACATCATTCCTGGAAGGTTGGAAAGTCAGACTTGGAATTGATGCCAGGGTAGTTGCAATTAGAGTTATTTTGTTCCAATATGCAAAGCAAATTTAATCATTAGTTACCTTCAATTTTAACTGGAGAGCACATTTCAATGGATACATTCTCTTGAAAAGCGTCAACAAGTCAAGTGTTTTGAAAGGTGGATAGAACAATTTTTTATGATCACTAGTCCTAGGAGAGGAGAACACCCGGCACCTCCTTTCCTACACATACCTAGGTTTCTACTAAAACAGCTATAATTTGGTTTTCATTCCTCACAACTGGAGTTCCCTTTCCCTGCACCTTGCTATCCACGATATTAAATGAAACATTGGCTACTTTCTCTGTTGTCGAAACTTAAATTTTAGTTGCAAGGATCTTTATTTTGATGATTTTATCTGATTAATTTTCATTTTTGTTTCCTTCAGCTACTTACATGCTGCAGATCCTCGGTTAAAATCTCGGTTTTTTCCGCCCTAGAATAGAAAAAAAAAAAGCAAAGATTAATGTACCTTTCTTTTATAAATTATCGCACTGAAAATGCAGCAGTTGGGGAGGCTCACTTCCGTTGAAATGGGCAATGCACAACACGTACTGTCACTTGTCTGTTTAACGAAGAGAAGCGACTTACCTTCCAACTCGCTGATCAGCTAGCTGCTTCACGCGATAAAACTGTTTCTTCATTATTAAAGAAGCATTTAGTCTTTGTTTTTAACCGGAGAAAACCTGAAATCACACCATCAAATACACTTTTCTTGAACACATCACGGAATTTCCGCCATGTTGGTTGGTATTTATAAAGTGAGTGTGAGTTACATTTGGTCAGCGGTCGGCTTATGGACGTGAAAAGGAAGTCTTTGTTTTTACGTAATATGCCCAAAAATATAATACGTGGGTAGAAGGCCAGAAATCAAATTTTAAGGCAAAACTTGAAATCATCGGCTTTGCTTCCCGATTGTTTGAAAACCTGGAGGTGGAGCAGCCAATTTTGCCGGAAATAAGTCACATTCTTCTTAACTGGTTGTCAAGGCTCTATTTAGCCCCTTGCTGCGAGCCGGCTGCGAGCCTAACTTTCTTCTGTTTCCGGTTTTTTAGGGGAGGATGCTGGTTTGTTTATAACTAGCCTTAAGTTCTTAACCACAACAGCCTTTGTAAACAAGATCAACTCCATTTGTACAACTTGAATCAAGACTAACAAAGGCAGATTAATTCATCGAAAAGGTGATTGGCAAAAGAATATTGACATTGAAGTCCCATACCACCCGACCCCAAGGTGCATCTGCTCTGTTTTGACGAACGCGACCAGTATAGAAAACTTGTCGTTTGATCAAGTTTTACCGATGACAGTGTACGTTTCATTTGGTGGCATTTCCGCTTGTTCTCCTGTTAAAATTAAACGGTAAATTTGAGTCTTTCTTCTTTGGCAAGTCAACCCAATACGATGGAAATCGTGGTTGAAGCTTCAGAAATCTTTCTAGCCTGTCGATGTATTATTGATTGACTGTCGATGCCAATCGTTATGGCGACACTGGTTCTTTATAGTTTCGCTGTTTTTCTACTGAATCTGCTATGGGAGCCCTCATTTGTCGAAGGTAAGAACTTGCTTTACAATCCTTATAAGCGAACGATTATTCACGATGTTTATCAGCTTTTTAGGAGTGAGCAGCATCGCAATCTTGAGCTGGGCGACATCTTGACCGAAGATCATAAAAATGTTTGATATGTTTTGGCTTTCTCATTTGACAGATAATTAGATCGTTGGAAAGGTTTAAAGCACTTCTCGCTACATAGATCTTATACCAAAAGAACTGCAAATGCAAAAGCTTTGACCAATACTTAACTCAGCTCGAGTACAGCTGGGCATGTAACTTATATTTGTGCACATAGGATGTTAGCGGATTTCCTACAAATCCTGTCCGTTTGAACACTCAGAAGTCCCGGGTTTTCCACATTTAATACCTAAATAATCTTTGTGGGATTTATGGAGTAAAAACGGCGAACTTGTTTGAGGCCTGTATATATTTTAAAGCAACCACTTTTCGGCGGAAAAATTTCCGTATTGCGACTTGCAATCTGCTATATTTGCCTAGTTATGCATAAGCAAATAGGGGATATATTTTCTTGCGAGCTACTGTAAGCTTCGCTCGGAGAACCGGTCTATAAAGCAACAACCATGTCCCTTTTTCTATTCCGATTATGGAGATTAAATTATGAGTTTCAATTAAAATATTAATCGACCGTACAAGTTTATATCGACAGCAACTGGCCGAGGTCCAAAGTGTTTTATTTGTCCATTTGGAGCTCTTCCGGTCTTCGCCTTTTGCCTTCACCTTCCTTGTCACGTTTAATTAGCTTAAACCCATGAACAACGTGATATAAATGTTTCTTAATATTTATATAAGAATGTTATCTGTTTTCCTCCCTTTAATCTAATGGGTAAAGACTTCCTGTCTGACTTTTCTATAAATAATTTTCCTAAAGGTTTAATGAATGTGTGTGCTTGTTCTTTTTTAATTTTTGGTCGATGACATATTACAGTGTTCGCTTGTTTGCAGCTGAAATTTATTTTAGAAATGACATAATTGTTTGATATTGTGATGTCTATGCAAATTAATGACGGTTGGGAAAATGAGGACTTAGTTATTCACCAGGGTATTCAGTAGTTTAATTTCTTTGTTCCTTTTCATTATTTAATTTTTAATCAATTTGATAAGTAAACTAATAATTAGATAATTGACTCATTGACTTCAGCTGTCTTCAAGTCTAGTGCTGTGTGAAAAATTTTTTGATTCTGAACCTATGATATCCATAGTGCCCAACATTTCAACAAATTTCATACAAACCATGATTTTCTTGCAATGAAAAGGCAAAAGTCACAATTAGCAGCCTGTTAGTCTCTCTCTCACCTGTGTCATCAAGCAACTCTCCTCCCCATCTCCCTCTCAGCTGTTTTTGTGTCATTAAGCGACGCTCCTCCCCAACAAACAGCTGGTCACATTTGAACCACTTTCCTTTCCAGACTTTAGCCAATAACAGCTACTGTTCTTTTTTCTGGAATTGCTTTGTGCCAAACTATCCCTTCACATGCTGTCCAATCTTAGTCTATTTTCTATCATGTCATATGGGATGTTGAGTAGTCTCCTACAGAAGCCATTATTTGTCTCTTTATGTACAATAGAAATCTTGGTAGCTGTGACCATATTATATTTTAGTAAAATCTAGCTAGTGGTCTATCATCAATGCTGCTTTCTGATTGGTTGAGCTACTACTAGGCTATATGTTATAGCCCACTAGTAGCGAAAAGTGCTGGCTTTTTGGCGGCAAAAAAGTATTAAAGTCTAGCTTTCTCTAGCTAAAGTTGTTTTGTCTCTATATTTTTTGACCAACTAGTTGGATTGTACTAAAACAATTATTCCTCTCGTCCTCGTGGCCTCTGAGTCAATAGCCCATTCGGCCAAATTGACTCAGACCCCATTCGGACTCGAGGAATAATTGTTAAATATTGCTCATAAACTCATAATTGAGGCAGGCTAACACTCCTCCATCTGAGCAAACTGACCATTCTCTACGAGATCAATATTTTTCTTAGTCTAATACTGTCGCTCCTAAACTACGTACACTGATTCATTATTTTTCTTTGCAGGCACTAATTCATCACAGTCGTCATTCAGTAATTTTTCAACTCCTGCAGCAGGCAATGGCATTCATACCCATCTGGTTCCTTCTAATATGACTCAAACCACCACTAGTTCTCTATTGGTTAATTCTACTGCAATACTTTCTGCAACTCGTGGATTACCTGGAATAAGGGAGAATGAACCAGGCACTCAAATTGATAAGGATGGTACCAGGGAGAGAAGTTCAGGCGAAAATGAGCATGGTGTCCAGCCAAAAGAACAAAATAGTACTGGAATTTATGTACCAAGTGACCAAACTGATGATAAAGGTACAAGTAATAAATAAATAAATAAAAATACAATGTTTGTTTTGGAGGGATAGTTTTGGATTTAGGATACCCTGAGAAGCTTTCAATACTTGAAATAGTTTTTGAATCATAGGAGGATCGCATTGCTGAACACTTAAAACGCTCTTTCACTACCACAGAAGTATTTTGCTAAAAAGGCTTGAAACATTTTGATAAGGGCAACAATTTTGATATTTTGTGGGGTGGCAAAGTTTTGAACAAACAACTCTGTCCCCATTACATCAGAGTCACACCTTCCCCCTTCTACATTGTAAGGAAGTACAAATTTTTTTCACCTAATTATGTCATCGGAGATAGTCCATAATGTCAAAAAATATAACTACCTGTAGCATTTGTTTACATTCAGTCATGTTTTACAAGTTGACATTAGGAAGTAATATTGCCTGGTCACTTGGAAGTGAAAGTTTTTCTTGATTCATGGCAAACAGTTTTCTAAAATTATTTCTTTATGTAGGTGGTGTACCATTTTGGGCATACATCATAATTGCTGCTGGAGTGGTTCTTCTTCTTATTGCTGTAATAGTTATCCTTTATGGGAGAATGGATAGATGGTAAGGCCGCGTCTGCAGGGGTGGGGGGCATGCCTTTGCTCTGGATTTAGGGATGTTACAAACACAAAAAGCTTGCTTATTAGGTTATGTATAACAAAACGAAACCTACCAGTAATTATGGACAAGTCGAAGGGGTTTTGGAAAGAGGCAAAGGGAAACAGCTGGGAAACAGTTTTTTAACCATCCTTTGAACTACTTTTGCATTATTTATTCGTTTGAACTCATACTTTGTAGGATGGTGGAACTTTGTAAACTTTTGCAAAAAATCCTATGTTTTTTTTTTTTTTCGATTTTAACTGTTTTGGTTGGATAATGACGTCAGACGATTGACAGCAAAATTTAAATTTCAAGTTATGGCAAACATATAAATAATGAGCATGACATGATAGAAACAAATGTGAAAAAATTTTTTGAAAAGCTCAGTTTCTTTAGGAGATATAGCATCTTGAAATGTACTTGTGTTTCTAAAATGGTATCAAAATTGTGCGAAATTCAAAAATCAAAGCTTAAGGTATTATAACTGCTATAAAGTCAAAAAATGATCATGCTTGTAAAATCCCTTATTTGAAAGGTACTCTTAACCTGAACTCAAATGCCAAAAATTAATGAAGCATTTTCATTAAATATAAGCTGAGAAAACGAAGGCCAAAGTTGGTATCTAAGAGTGCCTTTTTGGAAATATTTATAATCACAGGGCTGAAATCTGATGCGATACTTTTCGTTGTTGACAGAAATGTTGCAATTTTCACAACCCGATACGCGATAATGCGTTATGAGTTTCAAGTAAGCCAGGGCAAATTATAGCAAAATTTGCTTACATTCTGCTTCATCTAATGAAGTACGATTGTTTTGATTTTCTAAATCATTTCTATGGCTGTAAAAAGCCTTCTAGAAACACATTTGATATTTGATCCTTGCAAGGTCGATGACAGATAAAGCTGCAGTTTAATGATCTATTATGTAAATTAGCACGTTGCAAAGGCTAAAACATTGTTTACAACGCCATGTTGAGAGCATGTCATGCAATGAGTTCAAACGTAGCCTGCGTAGCATGGCGGTTTTGGTTGGGCGAGCTCAGTAATAAAGGCAGGCAAGGGCAGAGAAACTGCGAGGAGATTGGGGCAAAAGCAACTTGCTGCTCGTTCTCGCGCGCGAATTTCGCGGCCCGCGGCTTCGCTGCTCATGCGCCTGGCTTGACAAAACCGCCATGCTACGCAGGCTAGTTCAAACAAAGATTTTTGTATTTTCTCACCACTTTCCATACTACAATCGGGTCAGTGTCACCATACACGTTAAGAACAGCGGTTTACTCATAAGAATTTAAGATGGCAACAAAGAAAACAGCGCAGCATGACGAAAATTAAGGGCGAATTAAGGGCAATTTTTTGGCTTTGTTGGACCGCAATAAAAACAAATCGATGTAAAAAGATGAGCATTAATAATACCACGCTGAAACTTGCCAGGTTTATTCACATAATGTTAAGGAAATATGTATTAAGTTCCCGGCTATTCCCGGAATATTTTGTAATTTTTGTGGTGGACTGAAGTTACAGGGCATTACAAAAAGATTCCACCTCTATATTTCAGGAAAAATTTACCGGCTACTACTGGGAATTTAAAGGTAAATGAACAAACTAAGTATAAGTCAGTTCCAATTTTTTTTTTATTCCTAGCTATCGAGAGAAAGCCAGAAATACGTAGTCATTGAATTTTTGAGCCTGCGATATAAATCAGAAGTAACACCTCAGGTGTGAAAATTGACACCTCAGATATCAATTTTCTGAAAGCTCAGCTCTCACTAGATAGGCCTGTGTAATTTTTATTTTGCAAAATTCTTAATCATTTGAGAAATAAACAGGGCTACTGATATTTCGCATGGTTGCAGAGCCGCCAAATTCAGGTAAATCCGCGAAATTCACAAAAACACGAAGAATACCGCGAAATTCAGTAGAAACCTTATCAAGTACATGTCTGTACAACATTATTTAAAAATTATTTCAGCTATTGGGGCTATTTACTTGTTGTAAACTTGCAAATTTATCTTGGAACTTCATCACTAAACATGCAAACAACTGTACTACCAGGGGTAGATTATGTTGCGAAAAACTGGGCCCTAGCCATGATGTTAAAGGCTTTGCCATTGGTTCATTTCTGGAGCATATTGTTGTTGAAAGAGCAAATGATGACCTCTGTCAGAAAAACGTTAAAAACGCTGGTCTGATCAGCGCAAAACCAATCGATTGTTAGCGAAATTTGCTTTGAAAATAACCACAGAATCGGCCGTTTTTTACCGATTGCTTTTGGTGAAGTTTGCCCAGAAGACTCCTGCAAAATCGGCTGTTTTTTCCGCGAATTTGTCCCTAAAAATCCCGCGAAATTTTACTTTTTCTTCTGCGAACTATCAGAAGCCCTAAAAAAATTTTTCAAATGGAAGGGTTTATAGCAGATCTAATACCTTAACTCTTTAGCCAACTGAGCTTTTCAAAAAGATTTTTCACACTCTATTCTGTCTTGTCATGCTTTTTTAAAATTACTATTTGTTTTACCATATCTTGAAATTTCAATTTTGCTGTAAATCTTGTGATGTCATTTTCCTGCCAAAAACCATTAAAATAAAAAAACAAAAAACATAGGATTTTTAAGAAAGCAAAGTTCTACTATCCTGCAAAGTTTGAGCGTAAATGAACAAAAAATACAAAAGTAGTTCCTTGGATGCACCTTTTTGCATCCTATGTGCCCACCATGAACTTCCTCTCTCTCTCTCTCACTTTGTTCCTTTACTGAGCTTTAAATGACTGGCACATTGATGGCAATTCCTTTTTCCCCTGTCTTTCCTATGATTTGAAAATCAGTGAAGGTGACCATGTGAGAAGAAAAAAGCGGGAAATGCTCGTAAGACGTCCCTCTTTACCACAAAAATACACTGGCAGCCATTCCAAGGCTGTGTTCCAAAAAAACATTTAGAGAGCCTAATGCTCTGTACCTATGAAATCCAGATGGGTTTTCAGAATAAGTAAGGTGTGAGGGGCCCCCAGGGGGGGACTCTGAATTTCAAGTGATGGGGATGATTGATTGTGGGATTTTTTTGGGTAGGATAATTTGGCAAGTATTTTTTTTTTCGTGGATTGATTTAAGTGGGGATTTTTGGGGTATTCAAAACAATCTGAAGATTCTTGGTAGTGCCAGTGTATGATAACTTCAGATGGTATGATGAAGAAACAAAGTAAACACAATTCAATTAATTTCTTAATGATTTTATTTTTTTGTGTTATAATTATCATTTAATGCCTTCTGGAAATTTTTAAGGCTTGGAAATTGGGTATTGGACTTTTTGGCGGTTAATTTTTGGTCCGGGTATTTTTTGGGGTTTTGATTTTTGCCCCATTGGATCATCCCCGTCACTTAAAAACCAGAGTCCCCCTCCCCCCCCCTCCAGCCCCCTTAGAGCACAGCCCTTCATTTAGAGTATAATGTTGAGGAAAATCCATCAAAAGATCTTGACAGGTCTTTTACAGTCTCCACACATATAAGAAAATGACACATGTCGGTTTTTGTATATGCAATGACAAATGGATAATCAAAATGAAACAGAAATAACACAAGCTTTTGCAAGCAAGCAGAGTGGACAACAAGATATCATTGACCCCAGAAATGGACAGAAGGATTCTTTTTGCTGTGAAATTCAAAATCATAATAAATATATTATAAATCTTGGAATGTACTTGTATTTTCATTAATAATTAATGCCCCATTGTTTTTATTAGTAAATTAATTTTGTTATGGACCGTTCTAAAGTTATGTGTGTGTTATGTACAAGGTGAATAGCCACTTTGTTTTCTAAATATTCAGGAAAAACCGTGGTTCCTACATGGTTTGGGATGATACATTAGAGTTAAGCCCAGCATTTACAAGGTAATAATAATAAATTATTGTTTAATATAAGAAGCAATGATTCCATTATGTTTATTGACCTTTACGTTATTTATGCAATTTATGGCACTTGCTACCTGAAACATGAGTGTCCTAAAACAAATAATGATTTATTTTTGCTTGTAGGTTAAGTTATCAAGAGTTTTTTGACAAACAGTCTTTTTAGAATTTTTCAGCAACAATTCACCATTGAGAGAAAGGCATTCTTTACTGATCTCTATATTAATTTTCCTTGTTCAATTTCAGGGAGTCTGAGTTTCTTCTTGACAATTTGGCAGGTATTTATTTTGAAAGTGAATAATTATACGAAATTTTATGTCTTTGATAAAACTTCCAAAGAATGATGTTGTGATAGTTCAATAATTTATACCATTGTATTGATCCTTAAAGTTCAAGAACATTGAATTGCCTAGACACCTACCCAATGGTGTAACTCAGTCAGGGATTTGGGCACATATACATATCCAAGACGAACCCTTATATGAAGCTGTCTCCATGGATGTAATTACATTATTGAAGCTTTTTGGCAGTTGTTTTCAGATTTAGAGTGCAATCTGATTTTAATTCATAAAGTCGCATCCAAAGATATTTCAGATTCCTCATCAAACCAGAGCCAGCTAATTGGGACAGGAGATTATAGCATGAAATTAATGCAGGGATAATTGAAATTTGACTGCAAGCAGTTCTCTTAGTTTCTTTTCAAATCCATTGGGGTAGCACAAACATGGGAAAGGCAGACTGCGATAATGCAAAAAGTCTTAGTTGACATTTGATTTTCCTGTTTGTGATATAAGATATTTTCTGGCCATTCAGAAGCAGGCAATCAGATAAATAAAATGTTTTTGAATCTTCTGATTCTGGAACTAATTCATACACCTCTTTCATAATGGTGGCCTATTAATGTATTCTTTTATATGTATGATAACTAGCCTTTCTGACCTCGTTACCACGTGTAAAAAACAAAACAATTCTTACTTTCAAACGAGACCAGGAAGGTTCATTCACACACATATAAAAAAATAGATAAATGGGCGGCCATTATGAAAGAGGTTTGTTAAGAGTAATTACCCAGGGGCTTTCCTGTCTTTTATTGCTGAGTCTTTGCAATGATTCTTCTCATAAACAACAGTTCCTTTTCCCTTTCCTTTGCATTTCTGCAGATTTATTTTTGTGCAAAAAACCTGGTTAAAACAATAGGCTGATTTAGCAACAGAAGGGGAGCGCGCACGTCAGCTGATGACAGGAAAGCGCGCAAAAAGGACTAAACGTGACTTCTGGTGCTCAATTTGCCGCTCTGCCATTGGTCAAGCCAGTTGTTCGATTTGCGCGCGCCGTCGTCGACTGACATTCCCGTTCTGTTGCTAAATCAGCCTTAAGGGTAAATGAAGGGTAATACGACTTGCTGGTATTTTCCCACCCTTGACATTGGCTCTTTGTAGTAATCGGGTTTTCAAGGTCTGTTTTGTTTAGCTATAAATAAAATTGCGTAAAAACTTTTCTTCAAAACCTTTAAGAAATTTTTAAAAAGTTAGAAAATATAATATACAATGTTTCGACGTTCTTGGACGTCATTATCAAGTAAAAACAAAAACAGTTTGAATGTTCTATAAATTATACAAGAAAAAGCAGAGAAAATAGTCTCATTCTAGGTTTTTGAAAGTTCTTGACTTTTTTTGAGTTATTCTTTAGCTCACTGTTTGCTTCTTGATTTATTGTTTTAGCTGACCAAGAACCAGGAACTCCTGAGCTTCAAATTTATGAGATCCCCTTGGACTCCCTTGGGCAACAGCGAGTGTACATTGGAACTAAACGTATTGCTCCCAAAAGTGATGATCACAAGGAGCGTACGCAGGTCGCAAAGTTTACTAAAAACAGAAAGCATAGGAGGAAACATCCTGAAGATTTTCGGGTAAACACGCTTCCCGCCACAGCTGGCAGAAGGGATCATATTTACAGTTCAGTTAATGATGAAGTCAACAGTGCTTTAAGTGAAGGTATGATCATAAGTGTGGCAGTTTACAGCATTAAGTATTAAGCATACCTGTTTTATGTGTTTTTAGATTAATTTATTGGTTTCTTTAATATATATCCTAGCGGTCAAATCTTCAAATTCTCAAAAGAAAGGGGCTGTTTCGAAGGTTTTAAAATCTGAAGTCACTAACAGTACTTGTCAGTTTGTTTACTGTATTTCCTCGGTGACATGAATGATGGTCTAAGGAAGTTGCTAATGAAGAAGGTGCTCATTTAGTCTCCCTTCAAAGAACTGAACTCTTCATGGAAATGGCGACAGGGATACAGTAACTGACTGCAGGGATCAAAAATTCATGCCAATGTAGTCAAAGCTTAAAATAACATAAAGGCAAGGAACGAATTAGCCGTTCCTCTTGACTTGTGATGTCCTTACCAGTCAACAAAGTGAGAGGGGAGAAGGGGACGCTTCTTCTCGGAGGGGTAGGCACTAATTTGTTATTTTGACCAAGGAGGGTGGCCGTGTACTCTGTAGCCCTTGTAGATTGTGGACGTGTGTTCGAGGAAACAGACCTTGTCATGGTTTTGGAAGCCATCTTGACAAGAAGGCAACCGCGTGAGAAATTACCGTGTTTGTATGAGAATCTAATGTCAGATAATTTCCGTAAAACGGCTATTATTACTATCAAATTTTGGGGGCCGTAAAAGTGCTTAAATTTGTCCAGACGCTTGCTTTGGATTTTCCATATATTTGTCTGCTATTTTCCCGGGAAATTTTGGTCGTCCAGAGGAGAAATTTTTACAGACAAATGAATAGAAATTTTTGAAACGTGGTTCTAGCGCATGTAGCCGCTTGTAACGCCCTCAAATTTTTTCAGTAGAATCGTTAGGAGTGAACCTTCAGTTTACAATTCAAATTTTTTTCAGAACAGCTGTTTTACGGAAATTATTCGACATTAGATACTCATAAAAGCACTGTAATTTCTCACGCGGTTGCCTACTCGTCAAGAGGGCTTCCAAAAGCGTGACAAGGTCTATACTAGGGAGCTTAAGCAAAGGCGTTTTTGAGTCACGCACGTCAACCGGAAGTGAGGCCTTTTCCCTTTTAGCCTTTTCCCTTTTAATATGCCTTGATATCACCAAATGTATCTTGCTAAGTGTCTTTACTTACCAAGAATGCAGGAAGTCCACTTCTGGTTGACGTACGTTGCACGAAAACGTCTTTCCTTATGCTGGTAACTGTCTGTTTTTTAAGCGTTACCGTGGCCCCTACGAAGGTTTATTTCTTTTCATCAATCGATCAATCAATCAATCAATTTATTAGTGTCATAGCGTAGGATAGGGTTGCCCCGAGTATCCGAGCCATTACACTGTTACATGTACTTGAAATCATTTTATCTTTCAGGTGACCTGCGTGAGGGTAGGAGTGTCAGTGGGCACACCCTTCCCACGGTTATATTATCAGCTCAAAATCTACTTAAAGGAGACTTCTTAAAGTCCAATAATAGCGGATCATCTCCCGATATTAAAAGACACATAAGATCGTTAACGCTTGACTCTAAAACCAAGAGTGTATCCAACTTGTTTCAGAACAGACCGCTGCCTCCTGCTCCCAGTAAACGCTTCTCAAAAAGTCTTGATCGTTTGCGGTTTCTGGAAACCGGGCAATTCAGTAAAGGAAAAGGCAAAACGTTTCCTTTTCATCAAAAACGAACTCCCAAGCGAGCTCGTCCTATGCTCGTCAAGTCTTCAAGCTTCGGGGGTACATTTAATAAGATAATTAACGCATCGCAGCCTCCAGTGCCAGCACCTAGAAAAGGATCTTTAGATCTCTTGGATAAATCAGCTGCTTTCGATCTGGGTCATATAAGGAAATCACACTTATGCCACAGACATTCGAAGTCTTTGGATACTCTTCTTCTCTTGCGTGATCTCAGTTGGACGGCCTACGATGTTGATATATATCACTCGTATGCAAGCGTACACAGCAACCAAAGTGATAACAATAACGAGAAGGAACCGTCGTATCAAAGTGTGACAAGCGATGAAAAGCCCTCAAGTCTCGATGAAGGCAGCGGAAGACTAAGCTCTCAGGGTAAAGCTAGAACTTTATCTGGCTCCCCTGTAGATAGCGATGACCGAGATGGACATTTTGATGAGGAAAATCCTTATGCCAGTGTAAGTGAGGAAGAAATGTCCAAAACAGGAAGTTCTCAAAGTGGAAGGGAATCACGAAATTCAGATCAAGAAGGTAATATAAGAGATAGTGGCGCGCCTTCCAGCACTTTAGAACCTGAAGAGTCTACCTCTCCTTATGCTTCGGTCAGAATAAGTCAGATCCCCGGGCTGGTTATCCGTCCTTCGCTGGGTGAGGAAAGCAACTGCAGCGAGGAAGTCTTTGCAACGGAAGCTGAGTCGGATTTCACTATAGGTACTGTCAGTGATCCAAGAGAGGATGAAGATTTAAAGCGGGCGAGCACACACACCTATCTGGAACTTTTCCCTGACAGCGGCAGAGAAAGCATAATCTCAGAAACGAGCTCGGGGTATGCAAGGCCATTAGATGTACTCTCAGATATATCAGAGCCTTTGGAAAACACGTCCGTTGATGCTGATAGTTCTTCTGATAGTGCTATTAAGATTCTTGAACAGTGTCCTGAGAAAAAGGATGATTCGGTGAATCCCCGTGAAGAAGGGACTGAATCAAAAGCAACTGCTGCGAAGGCCGATCCTCGACTGTCACAACTTTTCTTCGAAGATCTCCGAGAAGATGAAGATGAAGCAAAAAGCGAGCTCGGAGAAGGAAGATCACCCACAGATGAACACACTTACGAAAACTCACAGGTTTTTCAGAACTTAAATCATCGGAATGCTTTTGAGCAAGTAGAAACCATTTCAAGCGAAGCTGCTAACGCTCAAACATTTTATCTGCAAGAACCTCACCTTTCCGAAGAAGTGCATGTCTGAGATATTTGACGACGCAGTCGGTAGACGCCATCAAATCAGGCTTAGATCAGTGGTTTGGAGGAAAAGAGAAGTTGAAATTCATTAATGTTAAATTTAGTTTTGTAGATAGTTAAAGAGCTACATCTTTTGGGTGTTAAAAAATGGCTTATGGTGTTAGTTTGTATAGGGCTGTTAAGAGATTTAAGGTGAGGGATTTATTAGTTTTGTGTAATTATGCAATTTCGAGTAGTATGATTTTAAATCATGAAAAAATACTTGTTAATACTTGACTGGGATGTAACGATCTACCAGACAAGGTTTACGCTTGGGAAAGCAACTTTTCAGAATGTGAAGAATATCGTACTCTTCAAATTGAAGGAGATCATTTGCGGCTGGCCCGTAGATGAGTGTTGAGCTGGGCTCAGTATTGAATGCACATCATATCTGTGTGGTTGTTATGTTGCCCAGCCGGGTGAAGGACGCTGACCTTAAAGCTTCCGGAAATCTCAACTCAATCGACCCATGGAAATTTGAGCAGGCTCAAAACTTTGGCAAAGTCGATGAATCGGGTTGTCTGATGAAAGTAGATCTTGTCCTTGTAGTTAATAAACAATCTCATCTTTGAAAACTAAAAGAAGGTGAAAAAAGTCAGACTTGAAAGGGAATTTTTTCGATTCAGGTTTCTTTTCTTTTCTCACATTTCTTTTCTCCTTTTTTTTTTCTCTTTTTCTCAACCGCTTCGGTTATTTAATAGTATATTTGAAAGGATCACATCTACTTTCATATATTCCCTTCACAGCTAATGATTTCATATTTAAGTCGAACCTTTGTCATCTTGATCAAGCCCTTCTTTTCGTTTACATCCAGTACTTGGAAGGTTAAAGCAAACTTGAAGTAAAACAAGGATACAGACTGAAGTTACTGATTGCGCGCGGTAAACTCTCAAGGTCAAGTGCTCGTAGTGTAATTAGTATTAGACAGAAACTAATTTTTATGTAATACTTGAATAATGTGATGATTAGAAATCTAGAGCAGCTAAGAGCTGATATAAGGAAGAAATCTATTTAGTATCTGAAATGGTAGCCAAATTTTAAGATCCTCGATTTGATTTTGTGGATAGTAAGAGCGTTGCCTTGTTTTGCTCTTCCAATAGAGTTAGTGCACACGTTTTTGATTGTCTTTATGGTATACTTAAAAAACTAAAGATTCTTGAGCAAAGAGCTATAAGACGGAGATGTCAGACGCTCGAACGGTGGTCTGGGCTGGGAGAGTTATTTTCAACATTCTGGGAATGACTAACGTTTCACTGAAGATGGCTACACGCGGCTGGCCCGCGGGAGTGTGTTGAGCTGGACTCACTGTTGATTGTAGATCACTGTAATTGAGAGTCTTCTAGTATTGCTGGGCGATGAGCCGTCGCAAGCTCTTATGCTGGTCTTAAAATAGGATACAAAAAATGTAGTAACAAGAAATCTAGTGCGGCCAAGAATTTATGAAAAGACAAATAATTATATCTCTATAAATTTATGTATTGGTAAGAAAAGTAAACAATGGAAACGTAGCAATTAAAAAGATGGAGTAAAGATCATCTGATGTATATGTCGACATTCTTGAATACCTGGGGACAGTTGGGTGAATTCGGAGAAAAGCAATACTGATTCAGAAGAGAATATTTCAACCGCTCTTTTCTCTGGCCTACCCTTAACGCTTGCCTCGGATGTCCGAGAGTGGACGCTAGAAAGTAGGTTTAAAGAGCTCAAAGTTAAGTAGTTGTACGAGAGGAAACAGAAGACCATAGGTCGTTGTATATAAATACTTTCAAGTGGAGTTAACATGAAAATAAAACTTAACAACGAAGGAACACCAATGATATGCGTAACACTGACTTGCTAAAAAAAATTTAAGGCTAAATACAAAATGAAAGATGCAAGATCGTATTAAAATTTACTGTTTTGACGACTATTATGAGTGACATTGTTCAGTAATATACAAATTGTGCTATGCCTTACGAGGGTAATGCCCAGGCCCCCTCATATAGTTATTCAAAGCATGGGCTTCTAGTTTTTCAGTGAAAAAGTGAAGGGGTAGTATTTTGTCATAGCAACGAGCAACTTTTTCAGACTCGTACAATGTTACTTCGAGCCAATTTGGCCGGCACAAAATATGCAAATGAGGTCACCTGGCCCTTTCATGGCTTCAAAAAAACTCTTAAGTAAAATGGGCTCACTTTTTCTTGTGACCTTAATTTTTTCTGGTTGCATGGTTTTAATAAGGCCATCAGGAATTTCTTTCTGTGCTTGGCAATGTTAAGATATTGTAAAGGCAACGTCTGATAAAAGGAATCAGTTATAATGGGGGACTGGGTACTAACCAAGAAAACCGTTGACATATTCATGTCAAGCACAGTTTGGGAGTTCCTTAATATATTTCAAATTGTCTTCTAACAGGAGATGGCTCCTGCTTCTACCGATTAAATTCCTCTCTTTTGCTTAAAGTTTTTCTTTTTCAGCCTGGGACCAGGCTCCGCATTGGGGGAAAAAGGCAAAAAACGGGGTCAAATAGGAAAAATATCTGCGATCAGCCAAGCGAGCCGAGCGGCATCCCAGGGAGGGGGAAACTAGGATACCGCTCAGCACGCTTAACTCGCCGATATATTTCCTATTTGACCCCGTTTTTGCCTTTTTCCTCTACTGCAGAGCCTGGTCCCAGGCTGGTCTTCTTGGACTTTGCAGCCGTACAAAGTCACGTGACCTTAATTGCTTAATTTTGATTTGCTTTAAATTTTATTCTTTTCAAGAACTCTCATTCGGGTCTCCGGAAGAAATGGAGCAAAACTTAGGTACTTAAAAGCCATTTTATAAGCAGATCAGGAGACAGCCATATCGTTTATAGCGACGGAGTCAGAATCGTAAGAGCGCCTATGACCCTTTGAAAATCAAAAATCGGAGTGGAGTCGTAAGCAGAGTCATATGGGCGACGGATTCATTTTCGTCTCCATTTTCTTCCGATTCCGTTCACGACCTCGTGAAAACCAGGGCCGGGTTGCTCAAAGAAGGGTTAAGTTAACCCTGGGTTAGTGCGAAATTTGATTTCGGATATGAAACCTTGAGGAGCAAATTCAGTGTTATTCTTTCTGCCAACAATTTGATGATTGGATGCTCTAAAAAGAAGAGAGGAAATTACCCTGGAAAATACTTTTGAACAAAAGAAAAAGAAACCCGGGTTAAAATTTAACCCTGGGTTAGCGCTAATCGGCCTTCGAACAACTGGGCCCAGATTGTCGGGGTCGGAAGCAGAAAGATAAACCAATCAGAATCCACGCTTGCTGATTGGTTTGGTTCTTCTGCTACCTAGTTTTCACTTGATCATAAGCGGAATCAGAACGCGTTTTCACTAGATCGTTATTTATATAATAGGCCATTTGTACTAAGGGGCATGTGACATCGTTTTTATGAAAATGAAAGTTACATGATTTTGCCTTCGAAAAACGATCAGTGGGTCATATCTTAAACAAAATAATAGTCATTTGGGTTTTCAAACCCGCACCATCTTCTTAAAATGAATAAGTTCGTAAATGGTCACGTGACCAAAATGTGATTTTTAAAATTATGAATTACCTCTCTCTGAGCACAAATTTTGCACTTAAACTTCAAGGAAAATGTTGAAAAGATGATGTGATAACGTTTACAGCACATCTGAGCGTAACTATGAAACGTTCAACAAGATATAAGCAAGAAGTAGTTTTGTCCGCCATGTTGGAGGGCAAAAGCATGCCCTCCAACATGGCGGCCAATACAAATCATACCACTTTGCTGAAAAATCAAAGTGCCATAAAATATCTCCCTTAAATGCGTTTCCTCTCAAATTTCGGGTGTAAGATAATTTTTGTGTGCTCTAACAATTTTTGGCGTCTGCAAGATTCCAACTCTTTGTTTAAAGGAAGCATTGGTCACGTGACCTCTTAGTGCAAGTGGCCTATTAAAGTCGAACGCTTCTGGTTACGACTCCAACCCCGTCGTCGGTGTGTATGGTGACGTCAACGCCAAAATTTCTCTCTCCATGCGGTCATGCGTGGAGTCGCAGCGCGCCTTATTTTCTTCCTTTCCCGTCTTTTCTAGTTGACCCTCCTGGCGATAACCAATCGAAAGCTACAAAATTCCCGCCTTTTTGGCGCCCGGTGTCAAGCAGGGCAGGTACGAAGCTAAGGAATATAAACGAAAACGGAGATTTTCAAGTTTCCTTTTTTACTTCTTGGTCTCTGAGGGTAACAAGGAACTTCAACTCAACTTCGCCAAAAGTATAAAAAACGTCAACCTTCATAGCAATGAAGGAGAAAATAAAAACAAGAAGTTACCTGTGCTGGGAAAATTGTGCAAGGGCGGCCCCCTGCGTAGGAAACATCAACAGATGAAAGTCTCCAAAATAAGAAACAAACCCTTTTAGGAGATGAAAAGAACCTCAGGTAAGCTTTGCTAAGACCGTTAAATTACAAAAGCGACAGTTTTCTTGAAAGGCCGTCAGACAGCTGACTAAGCTCAGTAAGTGAAAAGCACTGCTCGTTTTTTTTAACAAAGCTGCCTTGGACGAAACGGTGAACCAAGACTACTTTGGAGGGAGAAAAATTAATAGAGCACACATTTTATATTAAAATTACGAACTTCGTAATACGACCATCATCGTTGTCAAGTGTATTAATAATCCGGCAATACATATTTATAAGCTGATTCAGTATCATAAACCCTCGAAAACATTAGCTTAATTCAAAATAACCGGTTTACTGTCTATTATTCTCCACTTAAAATAAGCTTACTTTGTTTTTACAATTTTATTCAAACGGTTTATTATGACTAATAAGCTTAATTTCTAAATAACCAGCTACAGGGTTACCACCGAGTTGAGACATTTTTTTTCCATGGGCAGGAAAAATCAAGAATTTTAAGGTTAGGAAAACAGATCAGATTTTTTTGCAGGTCATACAACCGGGTCCTCTATACTGCCAAGACTTAAACCTTCCAGCGTTTGTTCGTTTGTTGTTGTTGTTTTGCTAATGTCATTGTAAATTAAGCTATGATTACTTCTAGTATTACTTTTTAAATTTCTTTTTGATAACTTTTGTATAGACATTATTAAGTAAAGTATCTCTATCACGAATGAACAAAACACGTTAACGTCATTGTTGTTTTTAGATCGCTTAAGACGGAAATAAATGCAATGTAACAAACACTAACTACACAAAAAATTGTTAGTAATCACATTGTCATAATCTTATATGGAGCGATCAAGGTAATTTTTCTCCTATCATATTTACTTCTGTTTTTAAAATAATATTTCTATAAATTCTCTTCACTTTGTCTCACAACAGTCAGTTTAAATCTCGACTACTTTTGACAAAGGATACAAACATAGACTAGAAAGATGAAAGATAAAAGGGAGAGAAGCCAAAAGCAAGAGAAAAAGAAAAAGAATTCCGTATAGATAACATCTCCGAAATATAAATGAATAAGTTCTAAAACCTTTGTCAGCTGTATATGAAATCCACTTAATAAGAGATTATGAAACGTTACCGGTAAGATCGCACCAAAACCCACCCTCCCCCCACGCCCCAACCTTGCAAGTTGGTGTTACTTTTTCTTAAAAGTTGGTCTAATATTAAATGGTTTAGAGATAAGGATCTACCTGCTACCTGTACTACAACACCTAAAACACACATGTAAAATGTAAATAATTATCTGCAAGACTGACTACTGAAATCACTCTCGCTGTTTAATAGGAAAAAAAACTCTAAGCTGCTCTAGGAAGATCCATGTTAGAATTGTATGAGGTGCTAAACGGACCCATGCTGGAACAAAACCCTGAAAAAAAGGGGAAAAACAGTTCTTAGTGGTTATTAAGTACATAACACCTCTTCTTTCATTCATTTTTAATTCATTTCAGGGATAAAGTCACTTAAGTTTTAAAATCATGCTCCACAAGAGACTGCGTAAAAATTATCAATAATGTAGGATATTTTATCACCCATTAAAATTGCCCAATGCCATCCCTCCTCTTTCCCTGTCTCAAACTGAGATAGGATTTTTCTACAACCCTCAAGTCAATAGGCCAATTCCCGATTTCCAAAACCTCTCTTGTCAAAACGAGGCTAAGTACAAAACCTTTCTTGTGAAAATGAATTTAAATTGCATGAGAATAAAAAACTATTTTTATATCAATAGCTTTGCACTTAGCCTCGCTTTGAGACAGAGGCTTGGGGCAAATTGGAAATGGCCTATACAACTAACACAGATAAAGCACAAGCACCTGTATCAGTAGCTAAAGCTAGAAAGCTAAAGCTTATCAACTTGGTAACATTGCCTTTTTTAACCACAAAAAGCCTGAGTTCAGAACAATATTCAAGTAGCTGCCAATAATATTAAATTGCAGTCCTCTTTGGGCTGACTGATTTGTATTTTAACTATGCTAAAAGAGAAGATACTGGTGGAAAATTTAAGGCATGCATTGGCATTATTTGTAGTGGTCTTCCTCTACGAAGTTATTATACATTTGTTCACATTAAGATAATAGCAACCTTATAAAAGCCCATAGGTCCAAGCTTTGCTGTGTAAAGAACACAATGAGCCACACTCTGAAAGAAAAAAAAGAAAATCAGTTGTACGATAAACTTGCATGTACTTTGAAAAATAATGTTTTTGAACATCAAACTTTTGTTCTTGGGAATGGTAATGTATGATGACAGGTTTACAACAAAGGAAAATAATACTGAAATAAAAAAAAAAAACAATTTTTCATTAAAACGCAGCTCTTGTGAAAACTCCACAATTTGAAGACTTCAACGGACTTATTTTTAGCTCCAATCTAAACATTTGAATTCCTTTGAATTATAAAAATACATGCAGTGCTAAAACACCAGGAAAATGCATTCATTAATAACATTGTAATAGACAACAGCTATTCTAGATTTGGTATCGTAACAACAGTGAAAAGTAGCATTATTTTTTTAAATGTTCCACTATGTTTTGTAGGGGAGTGCTGCAAGCACTGTAAGTTTAATACAGCCAGTGAAGAGAGGTACTAGTTTTACCTTGTACTGGCCTGGCTTGGCTTCCATGAGTCTTGTTTTCATTACATCAACAGGTTGTGTGATTCCAGTGGCAATTGTACCCTAAACAAACATTGACATAGTTTCAATGATTTTTAATAATGATTGTTTCCTGTTAGCAGTTGTGTAAATTGCATCAAGTACAAAGCATTTCTTAATTTAATTAATTATCTTACTTCTCTCAGCTATTACAACTTGAAGAAGGCAGCTTGATATGAAACACGGGAACAGGGCAATTACAATTAAACTGTTACTAATAACAAAGTGCATCTTAAACAGAAGTCAATAATTTGTGATTACGTTATATGTAATGTGCTTGTTGATCAAAAGACAATTGAAAATCGTAGGAAAAAACACACAGCAAAACATATCTTACCGCTATAAAACTTGCAGTAAAGTGTGTGATAATGTTATCTTTAAAAACCCTGCAAATGACAATTATAAAATAATAATAATATGTACAGCTGGATGTAGTGACAATGTATCAACGCAAATTAAGCAATCAAGGTTTCCCTTAAATTCTTGAGTTATCTACTCTTGACCTGACTCAAATTTGGACATTGAACACCTTAGAGTGACAATGATGATTCAATTACCCAATTATGCCAGGCTCTCAGTCAGTGTAGACAAATGAAAAAAAGTGAACAAGCAAAGAAATAGTGATTAAGTGGAAAATGGCAGTAGAAAGATGGGGAAAGCCTGTAACCACTTCCCCACCCACTTTCTTGAAAACGGCAATGTTAAATGTCAAAACATCAAAAGTTGCAGTGTAGGAGGGTTTCATATGCTCAAAATGTTTGTTAGGCATGCCTGAGGCCAAATGATTGACATAAACTGTCACAATAATTTATTGACCAATCCTAGGTACAGCCATGAAGCTGGTATACCCGAATGAGGTGAAAACAATGCTTACAGGTTCCACTTCTCTGTCTCACCTCAGCCCCCAAATGGTTTTCACGTAACTTTTTCAGATCCACTTTCCCCACTATCTTGGAGCCTGCAACAGGCTATGATCCAATAGACATGTAAAGAACAAATAACTCACTCTGTTGCAAGTAAAAGTTGTTTTGCTTGGTCATAGCAAGCCACCTGTTAGAAGAGACCAATTTCAAATAATTTTCATTTTACTTTCCATGGAACATTAAACATTATATCTCACTTACCGTAAAATCCCATGTTAAAGCCCCCCCCCCCCCTCCACCCCCAATATAAGCCCATACATTTGGTAACAAAGATTTTATTTCAGATATAAGCCCATGTATTATCATAAGTACGTTCCTTTTACGTTTCTATACAAACATCAAAATTTTTAATTTAAAGACATAGGCATAAACAAGTGGCTGTGGAGTTTAGAACAATAATCATATTGATACCAAAGAAAGAAACAAATGTTGATGCATAAAATAACAATGCTACGAGTTCTGTTCCACTGTTCATTTCCACCACAACTGTTCAACTCAGTTGCCACTTGAACTGGAACTATGAAACTATGAAATTGTTCTGAACATTGAAATACAAATATGAACTTTGTGAAAGCTACCGAGAGGACCATTTCACAGCAAACAGGCAAATTGATAACGCTAAGGCTTTTATTTTTTTAAACTTTTGTTCTGTTTGGTTCCAGTTTTTCCAGTCTCATAACTGCTTTATAGATGTTTTTGAAATACGTTTTCTGTTTATTGTGACGCACATTAATGTATTATGAATGTAACTCTAAATGTAATGGTATGTTTGCTTTGATATTATTTGCTTCTCAGAAACGTTTTATCTCGTTGTTCCAAAACACTTTTTTTATTCCACGTATATGCCCCCCCCCTGCCTACCCCTGGAAATAAGCCCCCCATTTATAAGCCCACCCAAAAACCCTTATGAAGTTATATGAGCCCAGGGCTTTAACATTTGATTTTACGATATTTCATTTACTAAAAAAATCTCAACACTTCTCCTGGTCAAAATTCAGAAATACCAGTTTTGCTACAATGGGAGGGATATTTTTTTAAATATTATAATATTAGAAACTTGTATGCCATGAAACACAGACCCCTTTGATTAAGACACTAAGTTGCTGATCGATAATATTATTCTATTGAGCTACTGTCAAATATGGAAAAAAGACGTCATAACTAAGCTTACAGTATACCTGAGCCACTGTCATAAGAAGAGCCCTCGATGAGGTCATAGTGACACCCCTCATCCATGTGGTCACGCCCTCTGTTTTATGGTAAAGAAAAACAAACCATTTATTAATGTCTCTGTTCCTTCGCGATGCATGTTAAACGCATAACTAAATTATAAAAACAAATAATGACAAGTTGGCGTCATGGGGGAGCACTGCCTTGCGTTAGGTTAGCCTAATGCGACTTCCGGCGATGGCGTGACCAAAGAACCTCACTCATCTCCCCAGCACTACATGCTGAATGCAATACAGCACGTGCTGGATCGGACAAGAGTATCGGTTTGCAGGTGATATTAAACGGCAACGCAGCCAACAAGCTTGGGGGAAGTCGCTGCGCAGACTTAACCGCACCGCGCAGGAGTGTCCCTAGTTTATTTGACCGCATAGCACAAAACAAAGCCCAAACCTCGTCTCCAAAGGGAGGGAGGGAGGGAAAAATTTTACAAGAATCGTATACTGAGCGCTAACCTTGCTGAATAACAGAAGCCAAGTGAACTCTGAACACTTGTTCAAGGCTTTTATAGCTAGACAAACGTCTGCTGGCATAGCCAGTAGAAAAGGCTGTACTACAAGACAGCTCAGCGTTGCACGTGCGAACTCTTAGCCATGAATAGTGCATTGAAAAAGTTGGCCAATGCTGTGGATCGTACTAGCATGCTAAAGACAACAAGGCCGTAAAGTTCTACGCTAGAATACAATGTATCTTAGAGCTTGCTGACCTTGGCAGCTTGACTACACAACTGCTTTATTGAAAAGGAACCGCCATGAAAGGGTTACTGATCACTGGCATCACGTTCCATTAACTACATTTTACTTGCGTGAAAGTAAAATAGCTTTTAAATTATTTTATAAAAATGAACATTAACATTAATATATTTTGCAACCTTTATGCATTATTATTAACTGCAAATTGTACAGCCTGCAAAGATGCATTATTTGTAAGACACAAAATAAATATATGTAATTTAATGTACCTTCTGTTGCTGTTCGGTAGAGACCGTCAAAAACATGTTTATAGCTGTAAAGATACAAGAGCTAACTGTTAAGCATACCATGAGATATACTCACTGACAAGTAACAGCCCTGGCACGTATCAGATATTATCACACCTCTCAGTGTAAAGTTTATTGGAGGGCTTCAGTGCTTTTACAAATTTTCTCATTTGCAAATAACACAGTAATTTGTAATTTTTTTCGTTGTTTTTCTCAGAGACTATGAGAAAAGATAAAGAAGCCAATCAACAATAATGAAGTAATGTCAAAAAGAATATTAAATTCAACACTGGCACTACATTGTAGGCACTGGGTGTGGTGCTTAACACTATTTTTGCACTTATTCAAGGGGAGCACATGTTTATTTGACCCCAGTAGTTCAAACAATGGATGGCACTATCCAATGGATAAATTTAATTTACTGTTTAATCCAGTGGATAAGCTTTAGGGAAACCATTTCCATTTATTCACTGGATGGTATTATTGTACTATCCACCTTTTGAACAACTGAGGCCTGGTCATCGAATTCTTAGTGACTGTATAATATTTAAGTTTCTTGAAAACACTGTTTTGACTTACTTTCTTCGTTTAGCAACATCAATAGTTTTGACATCATTTTGCATCCTGCAAAAAGTTAAAATGATCAGTTGATTGACCTGGCATGTATGACGTGTCAGAAAATAGTGCCCTGAGAGGACATGTGCTTACTGCAAGGCTATGAATAGTCTTCACTGCAGTAACCATAAAAAGAAAAAAAAAAAGAAGAAAAGAATCTATTAAATACATTGAAGAAAATATGGGTGATGCCGGGTACTGGCACTGAACCCAGTAGCTCTGCTTCAGAGGTTAAGTGAAAAACGTTTAAGCTGTGTGCTACAAGTTCATTTAATTCAAAACAAGCAAATTTTATTTATTTAATAGCTTGTTTAAGTGTGTACCTTGTTTTTTTTTTAACAGAAAAAAAATTGGCAAAGTCCTCAAAAGGAAAGGCACAATTGAGTATTGATCGAAACTGCATGAGCCCATGCAATTGAGTAGCAATCGAAACCCCGGATCTCAATTGACTGTAAGTTACTAAATTCTTGCAAATTTATCTATTTAAATCAAATTTTCTTCGAAATGGTTAATGTACTTTCTTTATATTAATTAAATCATGGATAATAGAAAGACTGGATAGGAAACTTATGTCACGTGGGCTGATTTCTTATCGCCGATTGGTTGGTTCGTGCTCCAAGATGGCGTTGGATGGTTCCATCATAGTGGAGATTTGTGACAAAACGATGGCGAAAATGTGGCGCAAACCAGTCGAAATGTAGGGTTTCTTTGCCTGCATGTTGTTCTTTTTCGGATTTTTTAGTGGTACTTTAATTTTTGGTGGTTGTTTTTTCCTTCGTTTGTTGTCTTACGGCGATCGCGATTCTTCAAAGCCACACTTGAACCTTCAAGGTAAGCACTTCTTGTTGTTGTTTTGTGTTATTTGTCCTTGTCTTTGAGAAAATTGCGTCCCAAAAATTGACCTCACCAGAGCCATATTTAGTACACTTGGCGACTGTTTTGGGACGCCTTTGTTATGAAGGTTTCTTCTTGTTTCTATTCTTAACTACGATTGACAGATGTTTTAAGGATGGAATTGTGGAATAGGCATAGTTACAGTCTGAATGCTGTTATTTTTCAGCCATAAATTTCATTTGAAAATAGCTGAAACTAACTACGTTCGGAGCTGGCGCCGAGCAAGTGTACTCACACGGTGTGTAAAGTTCCAATCGACCGACAAGTTTGTGTTGAGAACTGTTTCGCTCAAGTAATATCCTAGATTAATCCTGCTATATTATTCGTAAAGCAGTATGTTAATTTCGCTCATCTTTTAATGTTGAAATAGAGCCACTATATTACATATCCAGTGAATACAATTGCCTCACGTCGCTCCTCGCAACTTGTTTTCGAAGACACTGAAGAGACTCGATAAAAATTTGCACTTTTCCCTTACATAAACTATAAATAATTGTTGCATCAATGGGAAAACACCTACTGAAATTTTTGTCCTCCGTTTAGGCTCCTAAGTGTTGTTGTTATTTTTTAAACAGTGTTTTAGATTTCCTTTTGTTTTTCTTTCTTGTAGGATTTGCCAAACACACATAGTCAATGAAGACAGTAAAATTGTGGTCAAGTACTCTTCTGAGAGGGCACAAATCAATCAATCTTTCTGTATTAAACAGCAACAAAGTTGCTTTTGTCATGCATGAGAGCCAGAAGGTGGCATCTAAATCATTTATGATAAGAAACTTTATTTATCACTTCTGAAGTGTATTTATTACTTGTTTGTGAGTGGGACAAATTAACTTTGTTTGAGGGTCAATGCTTGTATTAGCTACAGAGTCATGTGTGTAAGTTGGTTAGTGTTCTTCCCTGAAACGGTCTATATCTGAATCACATTGTTTTTCAAACCAAAGGTGGACTTGATTAGCACTATTATTGTATTCGGTTTTTTAGAGACCCAAAGCAACAATGTACCTGTAGATGATAAACCTTACCAAGGTATATTCTAAATCAAATTAATAAAACATATACCTCTACTTGTTTGGGGTATGCATTTTGTTTTCAACAACATGATAATGTGGCCTGACAGTCATATTTTTTCAATCCCTCATCCACTTACCTCAGACTAAACAAAAACCCCATAACCCCTGATGTTACTGTTTTTTTTTTTCATATATATAAGCAGCTTCTATTTTTCTTTGGGAACAGTGTCTATGTTTATTTCAGAGGTGATTTACAGTATTCCCTATCCATCATTAACACTACACAAAAACTTAAACTTTTTTTCATCATAAAAAAGGTCAGTATTTCAAAGATCATACATTTCTAGGTTTTAATAAGCCTTATGGAAGACAAGTGTTTCCTAATAAAAAAGGAGTGAAGGTTCTACTATTTACCAGGAGAGTTTGCTTCCGAGTTGTATTCTAGTAATTAACAATTAACCATTTTACAGAACATTTTTAAAAGCGTTCGCTTTTTCAAAGACCTGACTGAAAAGTACCTTGGGTCACTGTACATTTATACCTGATTCTAACAAAACAACTTGCTTCACAATGAAAATTGATTTGAAAAAGTTTCGAAACGGCGTTTCCACGGTGGTCCGCAAGCAAATTTCCTTTCTCTGCTGTGAGCTTTTCCCCGCTTTTTTATATTTCTCAAATACGACTTCTTGTCGAACTGGTTGTCCGTAAATAAAATTGAAGGGAAAATTAAACGCTTCTTTGAGCTGGGTACTTTTACCGCTAATAAAATCATTTTGTCAAGGGTTGTTAACTTGTAAAATTTGACACTCGCTGAGCTTGTCGATAAAAGCAGAAAAGAAATCGTGAAAACCCTGATGAAAAGGGTCAAAATTATTTCCGGTTTTCTTGTGGTTTGAAGAAAATTAGGCTGTGCCTTTTTTATAGGTGTTTTGTAGCTGTATACATGTAAGTTTTTGCATACTTTTTATATAGTTAGGCTTCCTGTTTGGTGCATAAAATTATCGGGCGCTGGAGTCATTCGTCGCTCTCACAAGTTTCATAATCATTTACTCTGTCTTTTGCCTCTACCGGTTCTGTACTTTCTAACTGACTTCTCCAAGAGCAAGTCCTCTTCATCCTTTACTTCAAAACATGGCCAATAGTTATAGTCGAAGACAGAGATAGTGAAATAGACAAGGAAACATAAGACGCGCAAAACGTCGAATGAGGTTGAATGGCTCTCGATAATGTGACGTCACATTTTTCCACTATGTTGGAAACGATCGCGTCAGCCAGTTTCCTATCCAGTCTTTCTATTATCCATGATTAAATTATTGGGCTTCAAGAAAAAAGAAAACCCATAGAATTCATCAGGAAAAAAAAGGGTAATAGTGGGTATCAAATCCAGCACCTTCGGCTCCAAAGGTTACGGCGTTAACGCTTTGCACTAACAGGACAACAGAAATACCCTTACTCAAGGATGGACAGATAGACTTACACAGACATTGACATGATGCTTTTTGGCTAAAAAGGCAGTAAGCACAAAAAAAGACTCAACAATAAAAGTAGAATGCAAACATTAATTTCAACAATAATAACTTTTACATGTACTTATGCTGACAGTGCCAATCCAAATCCCACATAAAATTTGCCAAAGAGGGCTGTTAACAAACATTTAACACACAACTAGTTAATAAATTAACAAGACAAGGTTATAACATCCCAAATAAAGGTGAACTGAATAAATGCAGAATACTTTTCTGACGGAATTTGGACTAAATGGGGAGGTTTCTTTTGAGGAGGGATTTTTTTCTAGCTTATCTGCAGATATTATTGGCCAAGTTACGTTCAAGTAAAGCTGTGTGCCAATTGGAAATGTTAATATTTTATGCCCTCGTAGAGTACTGTAGTAAAGTTAAAGAATTCGTGACACTTTGTACAATGAATCGTGACTTGTTAATCTTGAGTGAACAATAGATCAATTACTAGCTTGATAGGAACCGGAAATATGATCCCTATTGTGTAAGCAAGCGTGCAAAAATGTGCATCGTGTAAAGTAGATAGTTAGATGTGCCTTCTGATCGGAATAACGTTAAAGCTACAAGCTACACCCTTTAAACTGATAGGATTTTGTGTAGGATGGAATGATTACTCAAACCTAGCCGCTCAGGATTTACGTAAGTAATGTAGGTGTAATAGTGTTTTAAGCTTTCAATCAAATTAGGGTGTTTTAAAGGAAACCACATGCATTCCCTACTATATTTTCCCACGTATGATTTAGCTACCAATATGTATAAAAGTACCTTGATTTAGCAATAAACGATGAATGTGAATGTGATCAGGACTTGAGTGTTTGAGTCTCTTAGAATACTGATAGCCCGAAACCGGCCAGGTCTAGAGATATTCAAACAGTCGACAGTCGACACTTATCTGTTGGCCACGAAATCAACTCCCGTTTACAACAGTACATTTTGGGATATCCTCACCTCACATTAACCATATCTGCAGGATTTCCAACAATTCCACCTAAAAATCCTGAAATAAAAGAAAAAAAATACAACAATCACAAAATTCTGCCTCGTAGAGGAGCTTAACAATACCATAAATGACCTAATAAACGCCCACTTCCAAATAAAGGCCTCTTATCTAATAGACACCCTCTCTACACTGTTAATTCATTCAGTCTCCTACTTGATTAACAAGGCTTTGCATATTTCATCTTGTTTAGTGTCAAGTTCAAAGTAAGGATAGACTAACTATGGTAATGCAATACTCCTCAGCAAGGATTTCTGACATCACTGTTAGTGATCAAAATCAAATTCAGGTTAAAATTTTTTAACCTAGGTTGATTCTCAATTTCCTTTGTCTCCTAGCCCTAATTCATGAATAATTAGTCCAAGTCCAAGCCCCCGCTTGGACCCCTAAAATTAAATATACCAGGGCAGATGGCAATGCCTCCATCAATACTGGAAGCCAAGGAGGCTCTGACTGTTTACACACAATGTATGCATTACAATAACAGTATTTTATGGTTACTTTACATGTATAAAAAATGTATGATGAACTTCAAAATGAAACTCTAGTTAAAATAATCTCAACTTACTTAGTTTTATTCTCACCTTCCTTTTGTCGTCTAAATGCATACTAGATACCCTAATCATAAGTCAGCAACAAAAAAAAATATCCTTATGGATCAACATTTCTAATCCCACATGGACCTACAACTCTCAATGAATTGACCTTGAAAAAGCAATAATCCACTCACCAGCCACTGCTCCAATGCATATTTTTTGGTAGAATGGCAGTGGGTCTAATAATTAAATAAAGAAACAAGAGACATTAATTACAACCTACTAAGTGACGGTCAATATTGACTTCCCATAAAAAATTAGCATAAGTGTTATGAATTAAACTAAACTTAAGTAATACACTGAGCACAGTTAGGTAATGTCTTTCTTGTACAAAAAGCATATTGCTGATAGCATGGGATTTGGTGGTTCCTCCTTTACAATTAGGGGGCTTAAGGGGGAGATCAATAGAGGTAGGATACTGTACATTTAGATCTGGGGGAAAGGCTGTGAACTTTTAACTTGGACTAACAAGAGGCTTTCCTTACCATTTGTCTTCTTTAGTTCTGCTGAAACCACCTCATATAATCCATAACGTGTAGTGGAATATGTTAGCTGATATGAATTTATGACAAAATTATGTTAGAAACTTCATAAGGCTGTTAAAACATATGATGAACTTACATGTACTAAAAAAAATTCAAGTCTCTCATGGGATATTTTACAGTATACTACTCAAGGGTGTGACCTTAAATGTTTTAGAACATGTATGCACATGGTTTAGAAGAAATTGTATCAACAAAGAAAAATCAAGTCACAAGTGGGATATTTAAGGCATAAAGTGTAGCATGAGAAAGCAATGCCATAAAGGCTGGTTTTCACCAGCGACAGAGTCGTAAGTGGGGTCGTAAGAGTGATTATAACCTAGTGAAAATAAAAAATCAGAGTCATAAGCGGAATCATAAGCGCGACAGAATTTGAGTTAGAAGAATCAGAACGTTTCCATTTCTTCCGACTCCGCTTACGACTCCATCGCTTACGCTCCGCTTATGATCTAGTGAAACCAGTTTGCCAGAGTCGGAAGCAGAAGCAGAAGGATAACCAATGACCATTACGACATAACCTCAATATCACAGGTAACCTCGAAGAAAGTCACTTTTAATACTATATTAATTTTCTGAAAATGACACCTCTGTATTCTTTTTCTGCATTGTGTAATGGCAAGACAACTGTTGTATGCTTACAGAATTTCTGTTAGGCTAATTGCTGTTTTGCAATGTGGATTTACCTCGGTCTTCACAACTCTGGTTAACTGGCATGTTTTTGTTTCCCTTGGCTAATAAACTCCTTAATTTCTTTGTCCTTTGTAGTCTTTGATTATGTCTTGAATTACCCTTTTAGCTAAGAATAGGTGTTAGTTATGAAAAGTTTAGGCCATTGCTAAATGCTCACTGGGATCTTTTCCTAAAGTACTACCCATTGCATACCACAGAATATGCAACAGGCATCTACCTTCCTGATTGGCTGTTTTCTTTACGGCACAGGATGTACGTATGTATTCCTGTTTTGGAAACCACTTAAACTGTACAAAATGTACTTTTAGGGTACACCAAAAGGTAATGGGGTTTGTGAATAAGACTACATAAATAGCCCAAAAATATCCTCAGCCCAATCCTATGATCAGCTGGTCATTGCTTAGTTTTCTGATTTAAGTGCATAAAGCTGTTATTCAACGTATCCAAACTCAGAAATGTTGACTCTTTTATTTTACCTGTCTCATTAAAGAAGCTGAGAGTCCATTGTATAGAGCCAAAACCCCCTGTGTCCGCACAACATGAATGCCCATAGATGTCAGATTATGAGTAGCTTGCTGTTGCGTTTGTAAATGAACCTACAATGCAATGAAAAAAACAAAAGAGGGGGTTAATAAAATTATTACTTAACAGTTATATTTCATACACAGATTTTAAGAAATTTACATAACAACAAGATCCTATGGGTTTATACTTGAATGGAAATTAATGTCAGCACATTTTTAACGTGTAAATTACTGACACATGGGAGCACAAACTAGAAATTTGAAATGTAATTCCCTCAAACTAACATGCCAACTTCAAACCAAGATTATTGAAAATTGAACACCTTAATATGTGGTTCCAGAAAATATCCACGACACCCCCCCAGGAGTGTTCAGATTTTCCTAGGGGGAGGGGGGATTAATTTGCCTAATTTTCCAGTGGGGAGGGGGGTGCACCATAGGGAGGTATTTCCAGAGGGTTCTCATGAGACAAAAGAGAGTGACAAAGAAAAAACACAAAAATTCACTTCAACAATTTATTTGCGAAGATTTAAAACATGAGGAAAGTTATAGAAGTACAAAGAAACTCAGAAACTAAGAACAAGATCGGTTCAGTGTGTCCCATTAGGCACTGCGATAGTTGATCAAGGATCAACTAAAACTCATTCGCTGCCAATTAACCGTGTGAACTTGTAATTGAAGTCCACAACTTCCTGAACATCACATCAGAACATCAGAACTTTTCAAGCTTGACATCTCTCTCTTCAGAATTAAAAATAACTAAACAAGACGCAATGTTATCAATATAAATCAAAAGGTCAGTCATGGCAGAGTTGTTCTGTGGAAATGAAAATCTTTCCGTTTCGCTTAGCCTGAGAAAACAGCTAACATTTCAAAATGCCACCAATGGTTTCCCTGTGAAATGACGTCTGAGAAACAAGAACAGAAATTCCGTACTGATGATGCATCACTACGCAGATCTGGGTAGTGCTTCTGATTGGTTGAAGAAAATTTTACCAGTAGTATGAACAATCAGAAGCACTGCCGAGATCTTGGCTGTGACACGTCATCAGAATGGAACTTCTGCATTCGTTTCTCAGACGTCATTTCGTAGGTGGCAAAGGGGGGGTGGGGGAAAGTTTGGGGGCTGATATCAGAAAATCCAGAGGCGAGGGGCGTCATACGGCAAGTCCCTTCTGTAGGGGTGGTATGGATATTTTCTGGAACCACACAATCTGCAGCTGCAGTGTGGTATCAGTAAATGTTTTATATGGTGGATGCTAGTCCATATGGTAGCTGAAGTCTATACATGTAGAAATCAAGTCTGATTGTTGCATAATTGTAGCTGAGGGCAATTCCCAAGTTAACCTCAGGGGGTAAAGGTACATGTACATACAGGTGAACATACAAGGAGGCTTTTGGTTCATCTGTTACACTTAATATCAATTATTTGCAAAATGTTTTTTCAGGGAAACTACTTGAAAGGTAAAATGACCCTTGTTACACTTGGAATAGTTATGCAGCCTTTAGGAGTTAGTAGCTTCTTTTGGAGACTGTTACTTTTGGGGTTTATTATTTTCTGAGGTCAAAACCTGTTAACATTTCATACACGTACATGACGGTCAAAATAATTATGTAGTTAGAACACATCTTTTCCCTCTAATTACAGTACAAATGTGGGAACGCTAGAAATTTAAGACAACTACAGATAACCTATTTACTGAAACTAAAACAAAAGAATGAAATTTCTGGTAAAATGTGTTTTTAAATCAAGCCACTGCTCTTTTTCTTTGGGTGTAGAACATTTACAATAAAAGAACAGAAAGAAAATGAAAGAAAAGCATAGATGAACATTTTTCTTCAGTTTCTCCTTTACAGCTTTTCCTGCAGTTTCTTCTTTTTGAATTTTCACTTGTAATGAATAAAAGGAAAAATAGTCAATTGTGGGTTTAATATTGGAGGTATTGTTATAACTTTCAGGGATTGTTAGTTTCAAATCAATAATAATTGTAATAGAAGGTTTTTACGGAAAAGAAATCTCAGTGCTTTAAATAAAGTTAAATTAAAACTAAATGAACTATGTTCAATAATTATTACTTCTACAGAGAGGTTTTCAAACCTTGCTTAAAAGCACTCGAAACTTTACGATATGTTTGTAAGAAGACCTCTGTCCCTCCCCCCTCGCTTGTCCTAACAAAAATCCTTTAGGCAACAACTTGACCAACTTACATGATCATAAATACATAATTTATTTAACACTGTAGTAGTCATGTAGCTCCACAGGAATTTGCCACACTTAAAATTTTTATCAAAATGGGGTGCAAATATGTAATTGAAGTAAAATTTAAACTTTGACAAAATGGAGATAAACTGAAATGTGCTTACGATCGCGAGTGAGTAAGATAATTATAACGTGAATATTCACGACCTGATCAAGACTAAACACCTTCGGGAGAAGCGCACATGTACTCATTCCTTATCTCACGCCTAAATAAAACACACTGAAAAAAAGAAACTGATTGAAATATCTAAAATATTTGCCTAAACAACAACAAGGATCCACGGCTCTTGCCAGATATCTAAACGGTGAGGTTTTTGTCCCCGGGACAAGTAGAACAAAGGATTGTCTTGATTCTAATTATTTTCCATTTGGACGGTTTCACTTTAAGAAACAAGGAGCGATTCAGACTGGGTCACTTACAAAACTAAACAACGGTTCAGCTCTTATGATTTTCAACATAAACAAATGACGTCTGAGCCAACACATCGATCTGAAACGAATGAATTGAAAACTTAAACGACCAGACCCCCCACCCCCTCCCCACGAGAAATATATTAAAACAAAATAAATACAGGACAGAAAAATTGCCGCATTTTTTTCAGAGATCACATTGTATTAAAACCGATGATGGCACGGGTTAAATAGGCGTCTCAACATCTAGTCAAAAAGATGCTTTAAATAGTACCTTCAACAGATCCAATGGATGCGTGCAGCAAGCAGCCATTGCTGAGGCAATGCCTCCGAGGTACCATCTGTGTTTTTTGGCTGCTACTTTAACAGGTTCTCCAGAACCTTTGCTAATTCCTTCTTTTACTTGAGTTGACATTCTACGGCTAGAGCTCATGAAACAAATTTGATCAGTCCACAATAACTGGTAACATCGTCTGGTCGCATTACGTGTGAGTTCGCTCGTGTTTTAGTGTCATGGCCTGGTTACCAAGAATCTGGGAAAACTCTTGACAAATAGCCTGGTTACCAAGCTTCCGGGAAAACTCGTGAGGTTGGGAATGAATTTCTTTTTGAGAAAAGGAAATTAATCAATACAGTGACCTTGACTGATGACGCTGGTCTTTTCCTTACATCGTAAAAATGAATAGAAAACACCAAGCGACGTGCGCCCCAAGCGATTATCTCCCGACGTCATGAGAAAACTCATGACTTTAGGTCCGGACCATTAGAAAATTTATGGTGGGGGTGGGGATTTTTCGAGCCGCATGAATTTTTTTGTCATCAAATTCCTTGTATCAATTTTTTTTAGGCCGTAGTATGAGTATTTTGTAGGGTTAGTTGGCGTGCTTGAATTTTTTTCCATTTAATTTTCCCTTGCGCGAATATTTTTTTTGTACTTCGCCCCCGCCCCCCATTAGTTTTCTAATGGTCCGTCCCTAAATGAATATAAATAGGCTGGCGCATCAGTGACGAGGATAACAAAACTAATTATTATCAACAAATGGAGGAGGATTACAGAAAGCCTTGCAGGATTTTACAGGGTAGTCCCCCCTTAAATGACCTTAATGTATTCCTCTAATATATTTGGTATCAGGGATTATCAAAAATTTATATAACTTGTATTACACTATTTCAAATAAGCATTCAAAAATAGTAACCTAGAACTAAGGTTTGTTTACAATAGTTATTCTGATAGTAAAAACTGTTTGATCTTTTTCTTAAATATATTTATTGAAACAGACTGTTTGTTTTACCTGGGATAGTTTAACACCTGAATTTGTCCTGTTAAACATTTTGTGTAGATTATTTTTTTTTCCCCTGTATAGTGGTTATGGACTTCAGTATTTTCTGTACAAAAATCATTAAAATTAGCCTGAAATTCATTCGATGTTTTCTCCTCTCAACAACGACGCTACTGAGGGAGTAATAATGACTCGAAGTAATTGCATGAAATTCAGGCTACATTAAAATACACTGGAAGAGATTTTGTTGTCGGTTTATAACTGACTGGTTCCTCTTGGCGGATCTCTAATTAAAGAGATGCTGAAGCCTACACTTTAAACAAAACTGAATGCAGGGCTGGCACTAAGGCAAAGGGCTGATTTATTATAGGCCAATATTTCGGCTAACAAAAGTAGCCTTCCTCAGGGCCAGAGCTATAACGAGAGAAAATATCTTTTAACGGCTTCTAAAATTTGAATTTAAAATTTACATAAGTGGTTATAAGTACAATTATAAACCCTAGATAGAATAATATACAGGTAAATGATTATACAATAGAAATAGAAACAGTTCATTGTTCATTCCTTTGGTTCAGACCGTCTGGTGCCAGATCAGATGCTCACTTGTGCGAGTTCGGGAAAAACTTTGGCAGTATAGCTGCAAGGGCGGGCCGGCAAAGCTACAGCAATCATGGCAAAACATACTTGGTGGTGTTACATTTACTGATCTGAAAAAGCCTTATACCTCATTAATGAAACACAAATTACACTGTAAAGCTACTAACATGGTTCGCGAGTCATACATATCCAATCGCAGTTCAAATTTAAATCTAACAAAGGAGTAAATTAAATTTAGCAAGGGCAGTGGAGCACTGGTGAAAGCGGCTCGGCGACGCCTCATCTGGGTTGAGTTTTTTGTTGGTTCTACTGAGTCTCTAGTGCCGGTTACGGCCCTTGCTCCAACAGGTTCTTCTCCAGGTACTCCGGTCAGTCCCTCTCGTAAAAAAAATTCATTGATTTGAAAATCGCAATTTGATCTAGATGGTAGACAACACACCGCTTAGTCGCAATTGATATATGGATGGATTTTTGAAAACGTTACTGCCAATTTTTTTTTTTTTGCTCAAAAAACTACGGTCGAACCTCCATGTGCGACCACTACTCGTAAGCGACCACCTCACATAAGCGGCCACTTATCCAAAACACCAAATATTTTCCCACTCAAAGCTTTGTTGTAGTTGAATCCCACAGTAAACGACCACCTATCGTATAAGCCACCGCGGCCACTTTTTAGGATGACGGTTTTAGAATTGCCATTGTTTTTAACCTCTTCTCAGCGACCACCTGATACAATGGTCTAACGTATTACATACAGCGAACATAGAGAGCACTCAAAGTATGAGAAGAACTTTAAGAAACAACACGGATTTACCTATGCTAAAACAAAGATTCTCTCCAAAAAGTAGGTTTGTCCACACTTCTCCTCATAAAAGACCTTGTGCAGTAAGGCTCTCGAAAGCTACCACCTCGCGTAAGCGACCACTAACTCTTCGCATTTTAAGGTGGTCGCCTACGGGAGTTTCGACTGTACCTCTAAGGCAGCCATACAATTTAAAAAATAAGAGTGCAACCGGTGCTTTTTTCTCGCTTTCCTTCCTCATTTTCTCTTCGCCCTCTCTATTTCTCCCCCTTAAGCCCGAAATTCACACCACGGAAGTTCCGTAGTGCAATTTTCGGCTAATTGCAAGCATTAGCAAGGAAATTCCCTTTTTGCCAGTTTTCAGTCAAATGGCTGCCATTTTCGCTTGGTCCGTTTTTCAAAAATGCGGCTAGATCGATTAATTCATTTAACTTGCCATTTTTCCCGCACGGCAAATATGTTAACCAGTTAATAGAGGACTCATTATTCACCTGTCGTGTGATCTACCTTACAAAGTTGCAAACTAATTTATTATTTTTTACAGTATCAAGAGTCTAATTTTTTAAAATTAATTATTACATTTTCAATTTGCCGCTTTGTTAATTTTTAAATCGAATATACCTGTCTTTTTGTTTATTTTTTTTATCTGACTATAGTGCAATTCATGATAAAAGAAGCTCCAATTCTAGGAAACATTTACTATGAAGAATAAAAGAAATTAAAAAAACATATAAATATACAGACTAAGAACAGTCTGTCTCAGATTAATTAAGACAATCAATCGTTAGTGTTGCTGCCTATAACAGTTTCTAAGCTGACCCAATACAAACGAAAATGACGGAACTGAAGAGCAAGCCCCTAGCTTGTGCGATTTCGGGGAAATTTTGGCGGCGGCGAAACCAGCGATAGGAATACCTCCTCGCCCTATTCTTCTTGCCAGCTTCGGCAACCCGCGCGGGGAGCACCGCCGCCAAAACTTTCCCTGAAATAGTACAAGTGAACCTGTTCACAGGCAACACTGTCCCTTTAAAGGAATTACCATAACGTAATCATATGATAATACTCCGACACTGACTCCCTAATAGTTATCTTTCCTTCACAGTTTTTGCATTGCTAAGGAACATGGGAATGTACACTGAAAGGTCCACAACAAAGCTATTTTGCGCAAGGAAAAGAGCAGTAAACTGTGGAAGTGAGGTCAGAGATTTTTATCACCACACTGTATTTTCTTAACAAAATCATACAAACGTCATTATTCACACGCCGTTACATTGCTTTTTTTTGCTGTATTTCTACCACCACAGCCTACCAGGGGCATGCAGCCTGCTACTGCGCATAACACTATGGTATCAAAGGTGCATGGTTACGATTTTTGCCGGTCACCTGAAGAGGGGTAAAATACTCCGAAGCTACTTTATTCAATAAACGTCATCAAACCCTGCATTTGGAGCCTTAAGGTTTTTTTTATCTCTTAGTATAGCGTCGCGACCATTTATCAACACAGTATATCGAAAAAAAAAATCAATGTGGGTGTTTCTTTTTCAGTTATAAGCTTTCAGAGGATCAATACAAACGTAGAAGTCGTGTTTCATGGTCTTTCGTTCTCAATGGTCATGTTTCATATACAGAGGCCACGAGGGCGAGAAGAAATTGTTTTAGCAAAATCCAACTAGTTGGTCAAAAATATCGAGACGAAACAACTTTAGCTAGTTAAAGCTAGACTTTAATCCTTTTTTTCCGCCAAAGAGCGGGCGCTTTTCGCTACTAGTGGGCTATAACATATAGCCTAGTAGTAGCTCAACCAATCAGAATGCAGCATTGTTAGTAGACCACTAGTTGGATTTTACTAATTAATCTTATATATAATAGCCATCCGGTATAGTATGAACAACTATCCGATATATGACTCTTCACTTTGGAAATCGGCTTGGCACAGAAATCACCGTTTTTTGTGTGTGAACAGAAGTCGTCCTAACTGGTTTTCGTGCCGGTGCAAAACCTATCCGGTATAGTTTGAACATAGCATAAATAAACTATTAAAATAATTGTTGGGCTAGCATGAGAAATCCCGATCTTACCCTGTAATTATTCTCAACTTGTGTTTGTCTTTCGCATTATTGGGACATTACAGAGTTTAAGCTTCACGTATACGGCAAACGGCAAACGTCTGATTCAAGTTGAGAGTTTCTCAAAAACAGAAAATGAGCAGATAAAAACAGCTTAAAACAATTGTTATGGATAAAAAATTGCGTGAAACTACTAATTTAGGTGTAGAAATAATGAACAGCAAACGACAAGTGAAGAGGAAACTTGGTCACGTGGTGCAATTTGACGTAAACGTGATGCTTAACCTCTCGATTGACAAAATATTCCGTTCCTGGGACTCAGTTTCCTTCTTTTTTTTCTGTTCAAATTGATGCCAGTGATGCATTTTAAACAATGCAACGTCTTCAAATTGACGCTATAATCTTTTTTATCCAAATTACGACGAAACTTCACTCTCAATAGTGAGTCCGTTGTGTCCAGAACTTGTTTGTCTCAATTACTACGACAATTAACTTCGACTAATTCAATTTGCCTCGAATTTGGCCCTCTGTACTTTATTCGGCAGCAGTCGCAGAGCCCACGGACCGTGGACCTTCTTTATTTCATTCCTGGCCTTAATTACTCACGCTTCGTGATTTACATTTGTAAGAATACTGTACATGTGCTGTGGTAGGAAGAGTCGGCACGTGTGGCATTTTTTCTCCTTTCTTTAATGCTAAATAGACGGCCGAATAAAAAAATTCCCTGAGTATTGGAATTTCATTATCTTTGCTTTAGACTAGGCTTAAACTCGTAAAGGCGATCAATAAAGAAAAAGCGACATTTTCATAATAGCTTGCGCATTTTCGCTCGGCTTTTCATGAATAAATTAATTTTAGTGTAACATATAAGTTTGTGATCATTACCATTCACAAACAAGCTAGAGAATAAATAAAACTCCTCATTCTGCGAATGCGAATCTCTGAGCTAAAAAAGCGTCTTTCTATAAAGAGTCCTCGAGATCTGCTTCAAATTCGAAAAAATGCAGAGGTTCAAATAATTCTTCTATTTGTTTTTTTACGCCATTGATTTCTTTGTGAATTGATCATTCGTTTTATTTTCACACTTTTTACAGCTTTAAATCAGTTCGATAAGAAAAGATTTACTCTTGTAATAAATTCAGTACCGAAAATTCATTCCTAAACGTGTTCTAACAAAATCTTGTAAAAAAAAAATGCCAAGGAAAGCAGTTGGTGTCGATGAACAAGCCACGCGCTTAGTTTGTAACGAGTATCCTGGGATTACAACTTATCATGCTGGAGAAAGCGGGTCAACCTTCTAAATCACCAATGCCATATAAATCTCGCTCTCTGCATGTAGCTTTATTTTTAATTAGCTTAGTAAGATGGCTATATAATCGTTACTTCCCTTATCACCAAAAGATTTGCCGTCAGTGGTGGAGTCTCTCGTTATCAGATGAAAACTGGGCTCGAAACACTGCTAATGCGACAAAGCAAACTTTCTCCTCATTGCAAAACAAACTCAGAAGATCAAAATAAGCTTTTATCTGATGAGGAATGTCTAATATGTCTTAACGATAATCTGCACGATCCTGTAAATACAAGATGAAGCGCCTATGACATACCATTTTGTCGTATTCGATATTCTGAAGTTCATCAACCACCGTTGGGAAAGAACGCCTTCAGATTGGTTCATCCTGTCACAGTGACTGGAACTTGAGTCCCCTTTCTTCAGCTTTGAAGAACCTAAAGCTAGGAGTAAACTGCAATCAGGTCAGTCATATTCATTAAAACAGTATTGTACCGATTAGTCAGTTTATGCATACAGAGAGGGAAGGATCATGAACAAAGTGATTAGTTCAGTACACTAAAGAGACAAGGCATCGCTAAGAAAAGAACTGAGTCTAGTTAACACCACACACGGATTTTGACATAAAGAAATAACTGCTGAGGGTTTTTTCCTTGTGGTCCATGAATATGTTTCGTGCAACGTTGCCTGGGAAAAGGCGGAAGGTGGAGCAAATTACATGTGGCTTATACTTTTACTTTCTGGCTTATCCAATTGTCCATCCATGGTTAAAGTCTTTTCAGTTTTATCCGTGTGGAAAGCCTGTTCGTATCACTGCGCAAGGTAAGATTTATATTCCTTGGAATGGCTAAGTCTCTCAGCAGTGAAAGCTGTAGTTACTTTTCATGTTTCCGACAGAATGCTTATTTGCGAGATCATTCAACAGAGAACTGAATTCTTTGATTAATGATAGTCAGCAATTTATTAAAAAAAAAAGGTCCATAACGTAGTTAAAACAAACTTTGCAGAAGCCAGGAATGCTAGTGAAACTCACGTTTATTTCAACAACCCTTTGGGAGTGTAATTTAAATAGCTCCCCATCAACAACGGATCGACTGTTTATGAAATACATCCATAAGTAACTTTAGAGGAATTAGGTTATCTCAGCTATTCTAATGGAGAATTGACAGATATTTCAAAATAAAACCTTCTTTGTTAGCTAGTGTTTTTTGGTTTTGCTCAGTTTTCGTACTTTTGCCATTATTTAGTGATTTCTAGGTAGGGTCAAGAAAATCAGAGTGAAAGAAAAAACAATGCTCTTTGCCAAAAACAAAAGACGATGTTTTCTAAGTTGAAGTCAATCTTTAACAGAACATTCAGCCAATCAATTCAACTTGTTTAATGAAATTATCAGAAAAAGAATTTTTTGTTTATGGTATGAGCCTGTGTCTAAAACAATTAAATTAATACGAGTAAGTTACGGTGTCTTGGAAGTAAATGAACCCACTAAAAATGTTTCCTTTAAAAACTAGGTCTCACACCTATAAAATATTTTAGCAAACAACTATTTTAATACCTTTATAAAAAGACGGACGGTAAACAAAAATCCTTTGTTCAGATGGTGGAAAAATCGATAGACCGACAGACACGATATACACTAGGCACAGACATAAAAGGCACCTACGCCTGTGTTTAACTAAAAGCTAAAACGAATCAAATTTACAAGTAATTGAATTATACGGTATTTCAATGTGATTAATGCAATGGAGACTGACTAAAACAAATTGAAAGTGGGTGCAAGAAAACAAAGCGTGCCAAGACCAACACAAGATCTAGACATTGTATAGACGAAGCTCAAGTGCCAGTGATACTTTCCCATTTCCAAAGTGAATCAACATTTTAATTGAAAGAAATGTGAATTTTGACCTAAAAGTAAAACAACACATAAAAAAAAATTGCGCGAAAGGAAAGAGCGGCTCAAAAGCTTTCATTGGAATAGCTACACTGTCGCAGTTGCGGGGGTGTATTCAAAGAGTGGTACCCCAGCCACAGCTATACCTTTGTCATTGTATAATGCTCCTCAAAAAAGCCGTTTCATTTTGTTCATGTCAATAAAGCTTTGGCATGTCATCCACGACCGTACCTGTTGAAACCACTTGACACGAAATCTACTGTTTACTTTCATTTCACTGCATCAGCAGGTGCTGGGCCTCATTTACAGACTCCAAATTTAAAGTACTTTGCGACATAAATAAAATTCTGTCAAAAGAGTTCTTCTACATAGGGTAGTGACAGTTAAGAATTTCTTCCACATGCACCCCAAAATTAGAAAATGACTTCTTTGTAAAACAAGTCACCACAGGGAAACATGAAGCTCGGTAGTGCACTCTAGACGAGCCTTCAAGGTTAAAAGAGTATTCCTAAATGATGAAGGCAGCCTCAAATGAATCTCATGCTAAATCCTTTCAGATTAAACCTGCCACATGCACTGTCTACAATATAATAAGCATTTTTTAGGATTTGTTTTTTTTAACATGATGACGAGGTTTTACTCATCTGGACTGAAGAAGAGCAATCGTAAGTCTGAGGCGAGCCTTCACGTATCTCACGTTTGGCTATTGTTTCGTCTTCCTAAGCTTCGTACACTAGGATATCAAACTGAAGCATTTCTGCGTCTAAGCCACCCCACCGTTAAACCCCAATCGCTTTATTTTAGAGATATGAGGGATTAGATACTCCAGTGATTAAAAAAGGAAAGTTCTAAGACGGTTCGTCAATCCGCAAAAACATTTGGGTAAATTCAGTTCAGACTTCAATTGCGTATTAACATTGAGCTTCCTTTCTTAGAACTATACGTTGAAGATGGCTTCTAGTCAAGCAGAGCAGATGCACATAGGTGGAATACTTTTAAGTATTAAAATGTGTTAACAGTATGTTACAATCTAGTTATGACTGTACGAGGACATCCAAAATCCGGAGCCAGAGATGGGATAAACTCGCAAATCCATTAAAAGTGTACACTGGAATTCGGGAAAAATAATTTCAAGCCCGCCATTCCGGAACTTCTTTATCTTAGTTGTTACGTTACCGGCTGTTCTCTACGTGAGGAGACAGTTTTCTACTGTTACACCGAGGCAATCAATAGATGGCACGACTTAAAGGTGGATAAGCTTTCGTCTGAGTACAATAGCAAGTGACTTCTCCCCTGTCTAACTTTTTAATCAAAATAATGATGATAATAATAATAATAGCAATAATAATTAATAAAAATAATAAATCCGTCAAATACGATATTTCACTAACAATTATAAGTAAAACTTGTCGAAGTAGAATAAATTCTCAGAAATTTGTAGCCTAAATTACAGTTTTAGCTATTTGCAATACTTCAGATTGCGTCTTAACATCGCAGTTGCTATTTACGTTGTGTAAGAAAACAGACACCTGCGCACGCACAGTCGTCTGGACACAGGACGTTGAACAAGAAAAGTTTTCCTCCTCCTCTACCCCGGGGCTCTCTGGTATTTACGTTGCTATGCAACGCGCGTGTTGATCATGCTTCTTTAGTTCAGTTTGTATTCGTTAACACGGTCATATTTCAGCGGATAGCCTGTTCTAACACCAGTCAAATAACCTTGATATGAAGGGAGTTAAGAATATCATGTTAAGAACATGATACCGTGTTTGTTCGGGACTTTTTAAATACCATACTGGCGAACTATCAAGTCTATAAGTGAGTGGGCCATATGATGTTAAAAACAACAACAACAACTTGAAGCACGACTTGTATTTGTTTTGTTACGTAAAAAGTCACAAATCACCAAGCTAAAGCACAATCCGTCGGTGCGTAAAGAAGAAGGCTATTAATCACCTCTATCCTGTTTGCTTGCAGACATAATGACCTATATTAAGAAGTGTCCAACTGTAGCGGCGTCACTTTCTTTCTTTCTTTCTTTTCAAGTTTTTTTACGCCTGTAAGATCCTGTAAAATGTCTTGAACAACGTCGCGTCTTGAGCGATTTTTCTCTTGACATTTTTGTTTTCATTCTTCTGAGGAAACCGAGAAATAACCACCACCATTTCATTTGCAAATGATATGCAATGCAGCCGATGCTCGAGTCAAATTTGGTGCAAAAGCGATTTCCTGCCAAGAAACAAAGATTGGGGGGCGGGGGGGGAACGGTCCGTTGAAGAAGGTTCGCTAAAAGAGTTTTTTTTTTTTCAAGCATCCTTCATTGTTTACGTTAATCATTGCTGCGGAGCGAGCGCAGCGAGCGAGCAGCAACATAATCAGGATTTGAGAGAAATATATAAGGTAGGACGAATTCATCACTTTTTACCAGAATGCATCGCATTTCACCAGAGTGCTCTGCGCCACTTTTACCAGAATGCATTGCGCCACGAACAACTCAAATAAAAAACACGAGGAAGTTCGGTGGGTAAGAGCGTGCATCGTTCGCTGCTCAGACTCATTGTTTTCTTCGTAGAAAATTTTCTACAGCACGGTTAGCGGTCTGACCAAATTTAAAACACGCAGGAGTCTTTCACATGAGTACGATGGTTAACTTGAGGATTGGATTTCAAGAGCCTTTGACTCGTCCAGGCGTTAAACTTGACGAGAAGATGAGCATTTGCTCTTCGACTCCGCAACACGAGGGATGTACAAATTCCAGCTTTTTAGAAGGTGATGTGAAAGTGAGAAAATGTCATGCCATGCTATTCTTAAGAACCTGTATGAGCGGAAAAGAAATCGAGATAGCAAAACATATGTTTTGCGTCTTTCTTTGCAGACGAGGACGTGTATAGGCCTTTTGTAAAGCATAATTATGTTCTTTCATTCATTCATTGCCATGGAATGCGTGATACATTGTTTTTACTGTTAATAGCTCGGTTAATGCGGCTCGATCATCCTCTTTGAACGGCGTTTGCCGGCGGAAGTTCCATGGAAAAGGCATTAAATTAGAGACTTCTCCCCTAGGTTACGTAATCAGCCTTTGTGGTGTCGAGTCGAGCCGAAGGTGCAGGGTTCGAGTCCTACTCTGTACCCATCTTTTTTTCCTTCTTATTTTTTTCCCGTTTTTTGTGTTGTTGTTTTCTCTGAATATATACCTAAATAACTGTTATTTAATAAAATGCAATAAACAGCAAGAAAAGTATCGTGTTTTCAGACAAAAGATAGTACACCGTATATTAAATTTATGGATAAACAATCTGAATTTCTATCATTTCCTACAATTTACTGTGGGAAAACCAGAGTTGATAACCATTTGATCATTTTCTAAACAACGTTCCCACGATTTTTTTTATAGGCCGATAGTAATTATTACTTTCCAACATGTAAATTGACACATGCATTCAATGTCATTTTCGATTCTTTTAAGTCTCACTCAAGCAGATGGATCACTGCCTAACTAATGCCAGTATCAACAGAATGTGCCGCAGCATTAATAGGGAGCTTAAGCAATGACGACGGCGACGGCCACGAAAACGTCACTTCATAAGTGAATTCGCGCTGCCTGAAACTTTATCGCACTTATTCCATCTCGTTATATTCGTCAAATGTTGTCAATTTTTTTTTTGAGTTGTATTCTAAAGGACTGTACCAAACTTCAGGAAAAGAAAAAGAAAGTTGTTGCCGTGTGTTCCCGTCCTCGACAAAACGTGAAATTAGGCTCTTTTACGTTGTAGTCGTGCAACGACGTCTAAGAAATGTACAAAAAGCGTGATGCACGTGCAAAGTTGTTGTTTTGCCAATCTAAACCTATTGCTTTTTTGCCGTTGTCGTTGCCGTCACCGTCGTCATTGCTTAAGCTCCCTACTATCTTTTAGATACCCTAGTTCTTATGGGCGAATCCAGACAATAGGCCATTTCCTCGCCCCAAGCCTCTGCTTTAAAGCGAGGCTGCTCAGTCAATTTCGAGCGAGCGTCCTTCCTTACCCCCCAACCCTCGAGCAATTGTCATTTTCTTCATCGAAATGCGGTCACATGATGGGACAAGCAGATTCATACCAATGTCCCACCCAGTGTACAAAGCAGTTAGCAAGTTAACTTGAAAGCAGCAAAAAAATTGCAAGTTCACAAAGTCAATAAATGAACCCTACATAAACATTATTGACAAATGAAACCGGCTCGGCAGCAATAGAGTGCTAAAAAAGAGTCAGCTATAATAGAGAATCTCCAGTCGGCGACCTCTGAGAGTTTTCCCGATATTTTGGATCGCGAAAAAGGACGTCTTGACCGTCCAAATCATCACGTTAGAATCAATTTTTTTTTTTTTTTTTTTTTTGCAGAAGAATCACTTAATAACTGGGACAACCGTCCTATCCAAACTTTGGAAACAGTGACAATTTCTCTTCACATGGTCATTCTTCACATAAAGCTTTCCCAACCTGCTCCCATGTCCCCTTCTCCGCAATAGGTTGCTTAGTCCAAAATCGCGGGCTTTTGTTCGGTAAGGGCCAAAAACATGTTAGTAAAACCCAAAGCTTTGAGTTATTTAACCTTTTTTACAAAAGGTCTAATAAAGATTGTGCGTATGTACCCGCAGAGAGAGATTAGGCCATAGATTTTCCTTTTCAAAATGCAAAAAAATTAAATCTACAAATGACAAATTCTCCACTCTTATGCAGCCCTTTAATGAAAAAGGCACCATCGTGGGATCAATGGCCGAAGGATGAGCACGCTTGTAATTGACAAAGTCATTATAAAAATTATAAATCTCAAAATAATCTTAAAAATGTGATTTCTAAAGTGAGAGCTTTTTTCACAGGTGATACCGTTTTAATCCTGACCGAATTGACAAGGTCAGTAAACAAACTCGATAACCAATTATTTAAGTTAAGCTCCACTCAGCCCCACTGATATTCCGTTAAAGCTTCATTGTAGTAGAAAGAGGATTTTTGAACAAACAAACAAGATCAGATTGTCCTTGACCAAGCAAAGTCGGGAAGGACTGTATCAGGTGTTTGAGGAGGCGCCATATTTCTTAACCGGCCTCTAGGTCAGGAAACATCGTGACATCAAATCAGGAAGATGCATCTATTAAATAGGGATAACTTAAATACTCAAAAGGCTTTGCAACTTTGAACAACAAAATTCTGTACATTGTGGAGGGAATGATGTCATATTAAAGATTTCTCTAATCCGTGAATAAATGCTCAGTTTGCAGTAGATAATATACTAAAAACAATACATGTTTCTTTACCAAGACACGGAGTCAAATTCCTCGGACATTCATCTCCGCATTCAAATTAGCAGGAACTGACAGTTTGTTATTGATGCGGTGGCGATGATTGTCAATAGTTGTTTTTTTTAACTAGTGAATCCAGGAAGCTTTAAATGGCTAGTGCAAACATGTATTTAATTATTTCATTGACATTCTACTTCCCGATATGTTCAAGAAGGTTCTACTAAATAGAAATACGGTAACCGCTACAGGAACGGTCTTTTACGCGAAAAAAGGATAACATTTTAGTATCATCGACGGCAATAGGCCACGTATAATGCTGTTGACAACACAGTCAGTTCAAGCAAATGTTAATCCCTATACACGCGAGCGTGGTCAGTTAAAGCTAAGCTAGTCTTACAACGATATCGTACAAGTAATCTAGGCAAACACGGTTGTTTCTGAATTTTTCATTGAGTACGTGAATTACCAAGAAGATTCATACGTATTAGTCCACTGACCGAGTTCCCGCACCAAATCAAACACTATTTTGAAGATTTTTTTGAATATATTTTAAAAAGCTGTTTTTGTCTTGTACGTAGGTGTAGAACACGTACTTCCTTTTTTCTAGTACTCACTTACAGAAGAAGATAATAGCCCGAGAACTTTAAAAAAACAGTTGCTCCTTTGTCGGGATACATCTATAGCTAAAACGAGAATGAAAATACCAAAATTCAGATTTTTGGTGGAGTAGAATATGCCCTTTTAATCCCCAAATCCCCATCACCTGCTCATTCGGGGATGTACCCCCATAGCGTAGTCGTTCCCAGTTAATTCCCATCAAAGAAAACAAATTCCGTTCGTTTAAATATCTGAAACCTTAATACAGATCTTTGGCACGATTCACACACTAGTAGTTAGGCTCACAGTGGGTGGTTAGTTTTAGGGATGGTCCCATAACATGACTATCGCCCCAAGGCGTTTTTAAACATTGTGCCTTGAAGTGAGTAAGTGATGGGGGGTCGGTGTGAGTGAGGTTGAGACTTCGATCACCGTTGCTTGACATATTGTTCACAACTTTATTAATAGAGTAAGACGTTAAGATAAAACAGACTGAAGGACGGAAATGCTGCAAAAACATTAATTAAATCCGCTTCTAGGAGCAGTTTAGCCGACGTCTTACGAACGAGAGGTCATTGACAGCAAATGAAGCATCTGTAACTAATTTTACCTCAGAATTTGTACATGAGTGTTTTAAACGTCAGCTTACTCCACGTAGGCAAGGTTATAGCTCCACAAGGAAAAAAACTGTCTAAAGTAAAAAAGGCAAGTAAGGTAAGAACAATCAATTTTACTGTTTCTGTATCCGTTACACAATCGACTTAGCATACTTTGAGGCGTGTCACTGAAAGAAATAAGCAATTTACACTGTCCCTCTAATTCCCTAACCAAACGGACGGAATTATTGTTATTCATGGCATCGTAGAACCCCTGACGTTTGGAAATCGCTTGCCTTTTAATCGATATCATAGGTCAAAAGAACACTAGTTTTCCTCACCAGCTCCTCCACCACGAGTACTCTGTTGAAAATTCTTTAACATGCATGCATACCTTCAGTTTAATTCATTCATGTTCCACATATCAGTTGTAGCAATATACCTACCCGACGTGATAGCCGCGAGATCAGTGTATTCAACCTATATGGAGAGCTCTCGAGTAGTCACCAATTGAATGAGAGTACCATAACCCTATATTGTTAAAATTAAGTTTTGTCAGTTTTGAGAGGATCTTGGAACTAAGCCCGTAAATATGGCTTCACTTTTTCAGTGACTATCGCGTTTAACTCAGTTTCTGTGAAAATACGTTAAGCCACACACTCATGTTTTGAGGCTTCAACCAACGAGGAAATAAGATGAGAGCAAAGACAATTGATGCGGCTCCAACCATTGTCATTTTCATTCATTTCTAAGGGCGAAACAAACTCAACCGTGGACAACAAAATTAATAAAGAATTTAATTCGAACAGAAGAATAAATAAACAGCATAAATACTGAAGAAAACGCAGTTTTAGAACTTTTATTCGAACGCTTACAAATACTAAAAACTATAATTTAAAAGAGTTAATCTTCAAGCAATGGTGGGGACGGAGAAAGATTCTCATTGAATGTTGAACTTAGGGTTGTTTGGCGTCACTTAATTGATGCATACTTTGCTCTGATCTTCGCTATTAAGTTTAAGATACCGCACTGGGCTCTCGAGTAGTAAAATATTCTAAGGATATAGAATAATCTTCCGGCAATGAGTAAAACTGCAAGGTTATTACTTGCATGATATGGACGGAGTTCTTAATTAAGCTGTAATTTATCACCAGTCAGAAGTTCTTGAAATCCGGAAGAATCTAGAGATCAGCAAGTCAACTAAACCATTTATCAAGGTGGCAAATCGCTGGTTTTAATTTTAAGAGGAAATGCATTTTCTAAGAACATTCATCTTGTACTGGTGTAAAGTTAACTTGTTGATTTGTGACCAGTGCTGGGGTATTTCATTGGCCTAGGCTAAACAAACTTAAAACAAACTTAGCCGAGGAACTTTATATGTAGAGAGATGAAGTCATTTTTGTTAATTGGGGATTATGAACAGTTACTCTGAAACTGTGCGAACTTGAAAATCTCCGACAATGTAGGCAATTAGCCTGTTTTGCTTTTCATTGGCAAGGTGAAGATTGATGAGTGATTCAGTTCGCCGGGGGGTACTCCCTTATATAAGCCACATATTTATGTGCCGCCCCAAATGGTAGGGTTTTTGTGCCGTTGTGGTCTGAAAAAGGGTATAGACTTTGCCCATTTTGGTCTGGAATCGGGTACGGTTTTCTAGGGAACTACGGGATTGTATAAACGTATTCATTCTTTCAATACCAAATGTGGTAAAAAGAAAGAGAAATATGCGAATTCGAAAAGCTAAGTCATGATGAGACAATTTCTTAAAGGCCAGGTCTGAAAACGGGTGTGAAAAGTGATAATTTTTGGTCTCAAATAGGGTCAGGATTTGGAGAACCGGTCGCCCCCCCCCCCACGAAGAATTCCTAGGAGTACTTCCCTCCCCCCCGGAGTTCAGTTTAAGTTTCCGCGCGCGTGGTTTATACCTCTGATCAGTTCCTAATTCAGCTCTAATCTTTGAAATTTGTTAAAACCTATAAATTAACGCATTGACTCTATTTAACAGCTCACTGTTATAAAATTAGATCAGCAAAAAGGCAGTGTTTTTTTCTTCACGAGAAGTCAAAGATTAACCGGGAATTTTTGTTAGGCCAAGACGGAACTACCAGTTTGCTAATTTGATTTGCTAGAATTTTTAAAAATACTCGGCGATAAAACTTTTCATTATTTACTCCTTCCACTACTACTTCTAAAAAGTTGTAGACTTAGGTTGTAAGATTTGAATGAACTTTTTGTAAAAAAAAGTCAAAAAACACCGTTCCGTGACAATCCCTCCTACTTCAAAGCACGCGAAAAAAATTCATGTGGTTTGTTTTTATATGTAAAACATTTGCTCTGGCAGAGTTCCATAACACACAGATTAAAGTCATTATCAAAGAAAACCCATCTACTAACGTCGAACCCGAACACTTAAAAGTCGTTTATAGCTTACTCCCATGATTATGAGAAAGATAATATCAATTGAGGGGATTAGTAACGAATTGTTGAGGGAATTCCAAATTATTCAGAATTTTTCTTCTCTCTGGCATTTTTAATTACAATGTCAATGATATCGCAATGACGATCACTGAGTCTTGACAACATATTTAACCACAAAAAAATATAATTAGACGTACGGTTCCCCTTGTCTGCTAGCTATAGCTAAGCACGCAGTAATGCCGATTCACTAGACAAAGTTACGCCCTCGGGGCTTACCAAGAGGTAGCATATTATAATAAACAACACAGCAGGAACAAATGTAAGTCGTCCGAAGCCTTTTCGCGCTGCACAGTTAAGACTTCAATCATTAACTTAATGCTTAAGCTTTAGAATCACTTCATGATTTGGCCTTGACTGAAAAACTTGAATCACCTACCTAACAAAAGCCAGTTTAAGAAGCAGAGAGCAAAGTGCTCGGTCTCGTGTAATGATCACTTGACACAGGAATTCATTAATATTTCCCCTCAAAAGTTTGATCCACCTCGAGCTGCGTTCCAGAGAGTACCACAGGAAAGTACAGTGCCGGGAACACCGACTCTTCAAACCTCCTGAGGAGAAGGAAACTGTTTTCCCGGATTGGTTTGAATTATCGAGAGGTCTGGAAAGTCTGGGAGACTGAGAGGGAATTACAGTGTTTGACCGGAGGCCTTTGACTTTTGGTTCCAATTAAAGAGAGCGGGGTTCGATGTTCGGGATTCCTCGTTATTGCTTTATAGTTTGCCGCATCTGGATGACCACATTTATTTTTTATATTCCGACTAAAGACTAAAAAACTTAGAGCTGAACATCGACGAACAGCCTAATAAATAGCACCAAAGGCGAAGAGTATTCTTGTATTCTGGGGGTACATTCGAGGTTTCCTCTCGCTTGGACACTTTTCTGAGATGACATTCAAATCAAAGTTAGAAGCCCTTTGGGGACGACGTAATAAACGCATCGTTAACGGATAAATGAACTTACCAAATTTGGTGTGTACTAGACCCTAGGGAGACACACATGTTAAGAAGCCAGTTACAGAACGTCGCAGATGTTGGAATGTGTACTCAATATTCATATCATCGGTCGATTCACAGCCTTCGCATTTGTTTGTAAACCCGCACTCTTGGTGAATGTTTGCTAAAACATATACTTTTCCGTCCTTTTTTTGCGTGACTACACTAAAGTGAAGGTCATGAAAGCAGCTTGCCGAAGCCTAGCAGATCATTAAAAAAGGACATTAATTAACAGTCAATTACTTCATACTGCCGATGGGGGGAAAATCTGAAGGGGACAACGAAACGAACTCCATTTCTGTTAAACAAGAACCGAAGATATATATCCTCCTATACTAATCAGGCAGATAAGAACCGCCGACTAGAAGGAAATCTTATTTCTTAAAAAAATACTGTTATATTGTAAATGGGTAAATACTTAAGTTGGTTCTCGGAAGAAGAGAACAGAACTTGAAACTTTTCATGCGTGTCTCGCCTTCTAGCAATTTTTTTCGGCCACTAAAGTAACCCTCTAACCATTTTAACTCGAATAGCTTTTATTGATACTTACGAAGACAAAATTATTCCTTGTATGAAATCTTTTAAGCAACACCAGCAGCCGGATTTTGTACTTGTTTCTTTTATGTAATCGCCACTTGTATAACTAAAGCTTAAAAGACCTGAATGAAATTAGCTGAGTGTTTCAGCTGGAAGTGGAGATTTCATCACCTTTTCATAATTCAACATGAAACAGCACGATTGCCGCGCCTACGTGGTGAAGAAGACAGTAGTGGATTGCATTAATACGACAGAAAAAAATGGAAAAGCAAACCTCCCTAAGGCCAAAAGGAAGACCATTTTCCGATCCTTGATGGCTGCCCGATTTAAATTAAGGCCTGATGTAGAACAACTGATGATGATGCGAACGTATACGTTCGGCACGCAAAACATTTATCACACACTAACTCACAATTAGGAAAATAACAAGCTGACTAGACAGATGACAGCCCAAGGCAGTGTTCGTGGTAAGAATTTTAAATTGACTGATTACATTAATCAAAAAAATGGGCTGGACGGTGCATAATTAGACAGAGCTAGTGGATAAATTCTCAGTCTGAAACACATTGCTGTCATTGCTGGAAACTTTTGCTTGGAACTTCTTAAGACAAATTTAGAAGGAGCATTTGTTCCAACATGCTATTGAACGGTGTCTGTCTTGAAATACAAGATATTGACCCCTTTCAAGACAAGTCAAGTTTCTTTAGTCTTATTTCTACACAATCCTCGCCAAAAGGGTTTGAGACACGTCCCTTTAATTTCCCTCCACCTTTCGCCAGGGAATTTGCGAGTGACCGTCCGTTCCCAGTTGTAAATACGGCTTTTTCTAGGTTTCCCCCTTCTTCCCCCCCCCCCCCTCCGGAACAAAGTTGAAGTCCATACATTTTAAACGATTTTTGAAAAGATTTTTCAGTTGTTTTTGACCTGTAACACCCGATACTGCCCGGGGAGGGGGATTATAAGAAAAAACACAAATCATGTAAATAAGCAAGTCACCCAAACGTTTTGACCCGGATTGTACCTTGTCTCCTCAATTTAGAGTACGCTCAAGTTTAAGAGCACCCACCCAAAATAATCTGCCAAGTGCTGGGGCAAGACTCAATCAAACAGCATTACTAAACAATAATCAGGAAATACTTATGAGACTGGTTTCATTAAAACTCCACCTCCTAAAAGGGTAAAAGTAATACAAGACCCCTTTTTATTGGCTAACTACTAGACCGTTAATCCTTGATGTCCCCTCTAAGGAGCATGTTTACATTGGCAATGGTTGTCTTTTCTTTTCTCTGCTTTGATGCTTTATTAGGTTCAAAAGGCAGAAAAACCAATTGCCCCCTGAACTCAGGGGTGTTACATCTGTCGACCAGTTCCAACAACAACAACATTATTAAAAAGTTTTTATAAAAAAATGAATAAGACCCTGAGCTGTACGCAATTTACCAGGGATTCGGAACTTACAATAAGGAAAATGCATCGAGATAAGTTTTTTTTTAGCGAGTGTCCTGGAGCAGTAGTGATCAAACAGTTCGAACGGTTTTTCGTCAATTCGGACGTTATGTGCATTGGTCAAATGAAAGCTTCAACATACCTCGTCCCCCGCTCATACCCCGGGCATTTGAAACCGGGAAGAAGGGAATTGATTATCATAGGCTTCCGGGGAATGGGACTTTGACCCCCATGCATAAGGGGATGGGAAGTTAGACTCTAGCTTCGATTTTTTGTGTCTCGGTGCTGGCAGGAGGCGTGATAAATTATGGCTGAGGCCGACATGACGAGTTTAGTTGATTTTAAGGAGAAAAATTGCCGCTTCTTGCCGGAACGGTTAAAAACCAAAGGATTACACAAGCTTTTCTCTATCTGCAGACTCGGCTTCAAGAGCATTAGAAAGCTACAGTAATACTAGTAATAGTTGACACTACAGCTGCCCCCGTTCTGTATATTGTCGGTCAATAGTATTCTTGCTGGTTGCGTAGCTCTTTGAAATATACCGATTCGTAATGAAGATTTTCACACATATTCCATACAATAGGTGAGATGAATACAGGAAACGCTAGGTTCCATGAACAGTTTCAGCTCGATTTATACAGCTTTGATCAAAACATTCTCAGTTTCGAGAATAGTTTATTCTAAACTGTAAGAAAAGATTTAATTAGAAGTTGAATTTTTCGCCATTTCTCTTTCCCTTTTTACATTCAGTTCATTTTATTCGCCGGAAAGTAAGCCTTAAAAATTAAAAGGACGTTTGATCGATTCATGCTAGCGCATTCTAGTCTTATCTGAAACTTTATAACGGAAGGATATCTGTGAGCAGGGAATAAGTCAGCACAGAATTTTATTCTCGGCGAATTTCTGTAAATGTCCATCAATCTGCTAGTGATAAGCTAGCCGTTGTTCACTCGTCTTGCTTGTTTGGGGCTGAGTCTTATTCAAGTCAAAGAGAGAGAAAGAGTGTCTGGCAAGGTTTCCAATATAAATCAAAGATTTGCGAACTCGTATCTGGCAAACTCAAACTCTCCAAGTGTTTATATATACACAGTTAAACGCACCTTATAACCTCCCCTGTGCTTAACGAGTGTCTTTTGGTCCATAACTTTCAAAATAACTGCTCCACAGAATGTCACTGCGTAACGCAAAAGGGTATCGAATTATGACTGCACAATAAATGTCACTAAATCTACCTAATCGGGATTTTCTGTCTTTACGTCATCCTAAGCATTTCGTACCTGCGGGCGCAAACAATAGAAACGTCATCATTACCTACCGATTCCTCGCGGCCCCAGTTCGAGCAAATCGAGATTTTTTCTAGTATACTGACTGTATATTTGAACTGTAAGTACTGTCCTTAATATAAGCGCGAATTACTAGGGTGCCTCCTCGGGATTTCGCCTCTGGACGAAATCCCTGCGGGGGCAATTTAAAGAGTAGTATGGTACCTATTTAATTTCCCCGGGGTGGGGGCAAAGTTGTTCCTGGTACTAGGATCTTCCTCCCTCAATATAAAAAGCCCCCTAATTAAATATCTGACGGGTTTGGCAGCATCCATATTCGCCTGGGGATAATCCAAAAATAACCTGTACAATAGATAATCCTGCAAGCTGAAAGAACACCAAATATAGCTAGAAAACACACTAAAATGATAATAATAGCATTCTCAAGGAGTATTTAAATTTTGAACAAATCGCGAGTTGTAATAGTCGCAAGTACGTAATTTACAACGCTACTTGCGAAGGCGCATTATAGGATTCTTCAATCTACAAGTTGAAATTGAATGGAATGCTGCATTGAGTTCGAAAGGACATAAGCGCGTGTTCGTAAAAATTCCAAAGATTTATTTCGTGTAGCCAACTGATTACCCAGTCTCATAACTTTCATTCAGGATACTACTAAAAATGTACTTCGGATTAAACTTCGTTATTATTCGATTTCCATAATTCGTTTCAGACTTCACAAATGTTCTTGGATTCTCTAATATACTCTTTCCGAACAAGTTGCAAACACAGCAAGAAACTGACAAGAAATATGAAAATTGATCCAGAGGACTTTAACAGTATATTCTTATAAGCTAATGTAATCGGGATTTAAAACGACCACACCACTCCCTTTTAATGTAATTACATTCTGAAGAAGAGATACAAAAACCTAAATCCCTCCCTAGGGAGGAAAGCAGACGCCTTTTCCGGATCCATTACATGCAGTATTCTTCATTTTGATATTCCCGACAGTCTTTGCAGGTTAAAGGTGACTAGATTTCGTTGTACTTTCGTGTTTCCCTCCTAAGCGAAAGTAAAATCAAGAAAAGGGTCGTCTAAAATAATTTCGCAAAGGTAAAAATGCAATTCTAATAGGAATAACCAAAGCAAAACAAGGGGAATTTCGTTCAATTCATTTATGATGTCTCAACTTGTCTATTTGCATTTTTAGTTATCAATAAGATTATTATACCATACACTCCATCAAGGGTAATTAACGCCCATGCACTGTTTTAAACCGAACTCATTGAGAAGCCAAACTTTCGGCTTCTGAAATCGAAATACCTGTCTGTTAGCCATATGTTCAACTGGCGCCACACTTTTTTGTCTTAAGTATCGACAGATACACAAATAACCCTATCCTCCGAGCCATTATATGGTCTCTCAGATTCCAACATAAACATAGATTCAATATTTTTATGTGCTTAATAGGAGAGGGAATACGACTTGAGTGAAAAATGAGAAAAGCACTTGAGACATGGGATAACATAAATAACAGAAAATCACATGCATGTGCGCTTTCTAGTGGCTCGGAAAAACATTTCTTAAACTGACTAAAGAGCGAAATAATAGATCACCTTGATCGACCCGACGACTAAAACTTAGTTTACTCTAAACTGAACAAAAATCTGACCTGGTGCTATCAATGGTTGAATCTTCGATTGGAAAGTTCAACAGACCATCACGAAAACTTTAAGTAGGAGACTTTCACTCGCGATTTCAGGCGACCAGAATTTTATTTTCTCTCACGGAAAGACGCGCTAAAATACTTCCATGGACCTCGCCGGAATCAATAAACCGCATTGTAGCGAAAGATAACAAAAGCGTGAGTTGTAACTCATCTTCCTTAATGTATCATTATAGGGCAAAAGCCGCAAATATATCCATTTTCTTAACAATCTTTTTGGTGATCATTAAGCGAGGAAAAGTGAGACGGATTGATGTTATTTTAGAAAACAATATCACAAATAGCCTAAAATCTTCTCACAGCGAACCTTTTAAATTATTAGTTACGCTGAGTATCTCTGGTTCGATTTGATAATCAACGAGAAGAAGTGATAAGTAAGACGGTTTTAATTCTTTCATGACAAAAGACGGTTTTGTTTCTTTCCTATCTATGAGGGCACGCGAGCATTCACGAGACCACGGAACAGCACAATTGCACTTGTGGTGACCTCTTCGTAGCAATTTCGCCCAAAGTACAGATCTGCTGTTTAACCAGCTAAATTCTCCCGCAGCCTTTTTTTAAAGTGATCATAAAAGAGCGCGGTTTAAAACCACCTAAGTAGCGATAACAAAAAGCCAGACCGGGGCAGTATTTGACCCTCAAATTTCATTGGACCTCTCAGAGATCCAGCTAAGAGAAAATTAATCAAAGAACAAAAATCATAGATAAAATAAATCACTGTACACAGTCAGCCGGTAGTTTCATTAATACTTTATACTGCAGTAGGCTGAATGCTAGAATGCGTTCCCGTTTATATCACAGACTTTTCGACCAAAGCTGCTACGTTTGCAACAAGTGAAAACTATTATTAGCTTTACGTTCCTCCTGGTAGTAGAATGTCAGACGATAGTCAAAGTGACAAGGCATCAGCTTTAAAAACCATCAAACTGTGGTCAGTATACCGATATCAATTCAAAAGTTTGTGTGTTATAAACAAAAAAAAATACGTTACTTAATAAACAAGAAACATTGTTGTCATGTCTTGACTGCAAGGAAATCCAGCAATGTATTTAAATCGCTAAATCCAGCCATAGACTGTCAGTGGTTTATGGTAGGTTCAAATCCTGGCTCCGGGGAAGGGGGGGAACTCCCTTATACAAACCATATACTGTAGGTATGTCCACCAAAGGGGAGGGTTTTTACGCCGTAGACTTTTTCCATTTTGGTCTGGAATCGGATACAGTTTTCGAGGGAACTACGGGAGTGCATGAACGTATTTTTCGTTTCATTTCCAAATGAATGAAAAGGAAAGAGAAATGCGAAATCGAAATGGATTTTAAGAAATCTTTTCGTTAGCGTTCTAATCTAATGACTTATGAAGATATGTATTATGCGTTTTGTGACCTCCTTCAAGCCTGAAAACGGGTGTGGAAAATGGCATTTTTGGTCTGAAATAGGGTCAGGATTTGGAGAACCAGGCGGCACACCCCCACCAAGAATTCCCAGGAGTTCCCCCCGGGTCCTGGCTGCACACTGAGTTAAATAACGCATTAAACAGAAAGCATATGTAGCCTTCATTTTGAAACTGATTTTTTTGGGTAAAGACTGTATCATTATTTAAAATGAACAGATCTATTACCAATAGAGAGCTTTCCCTATTTCTTTAGACGAGCCATTTCTCTGCTAACCATATGTTTAGTAAGCTTCTTTCAAGAATATTCTCTAAGCAGCCGGCGACAGTCCAAAAAAAAACTGCCTCAGAAAAGCAATGTTTATGTTCTCTCTCCGATTCCAACATAAACATATATTCAATATGTTCACCTACTTAACAAAAAAAGAAATACGGTCAGTTTACGAATAAGAGATACTTCCTCAGGGGGGATTTCGCAAATAACTCAAAACCTGGCACGTATATCCCAAGTAATTAGGGCCAAGTAAACACTTTTTGACATAATTTAGGAAATAATAAATCACATCTAGCACGCGAAATATAAGAAAGATAGTTTACAGTACAAACGCTTCGGCGGGCGCTATAAAAACGTTACATTGAGATCGACTAAGACAAACTTCAACAAGCCAGCAGTATTGAAGGAACGACCATTGCCTCATTCTCTTTCAAAACTGGTAGGTTAACATTTTACTGTAGACATGTTTCAACTAAAAGAGATTTTTGTACTATGATTGCGAGTTTCAGCACTAAATATCTTTCGAATCTGTGTTAACTTTTTCTGTCTGTTCATGAGGTAATTAATTGCTTCGCAAAGGAATCGCGTCACAGTTTGCGATCTTCAATAACAAATCTTACCAGCTAATAAAGTTAATCATAAATAAGAGAAAACGATAGCAATACGCTCCCTCTAATTTAAGGACGAACAAATTTTTCAACCGCAAAAGGCTAGCTGCTGCGATTGTGACACACCTAAAACAAAACTTTTTCATCGCATTTTGAAAACCAAATAAGTATAAGAGAATTAAGATGGACCCATCAGGAAATTGAGTAATTTTAATTTTCAGTGGACACAAATCTTGCACCAAAATAATTCAAACACTATCGCGTTCTTTTTTTACATTTTTCAAGGGCTTTAGATATAATTAGTTATCTGTTATAACACCAAGGACTATTTCTCATGGGGGCCCGAGAAAATATATGTCAGCTTTCAGTAGAATTGTGAAAACATAAGATATTTTGTTTGGTGTTATTACAGGTAACTAATTACATCTATAGCCCTTGAAAAATGTAAAAAAGAATGCGATATCGTTCAAATTATTCTTACTCAATTTCCTGATGGATTCGGTCTTAAAAGCTTACAGAATACATGTTTCATAATAATCCAGAGTTGGTTGGGTTGGGCGTCTTTGGCACAAGTGTTCGAGCGCGAAACGTATTTTTGGGTTTCAATCTCTGCTATTCAGTCTTACTGGCTTTCGCTGTAAGGGATTAAAGGTGGTGCACTCAGCAGGATTAAAGAATATCCACTTCGCTTTGTGTTGACTACTTGTTTATTCTTGTTTACTAACGTATGATGAATTCAACCACCATGATATCAAAAAAAGAGAGTCCATTAATAGCAAATTTGTCAAACGATTCAGGAATAAGCTATGCATAGGGTTATGTTTTCTGGTTGGCACGTTTTATACTAGATGAAATTCTGGCGTTTCAAACTGTGAAATGCCCCTTGATGAAATCTTTCCTGTGTTATCCTTACTTATTGACCAACGCGCATTTGCGCGCACAACAATTATACTTACCTCATTAAACCAATCATAGAAGCCGACTTGGCCTTGGGCTGGCCGGAGGAATGCTCAAATATAGCTTTGTGGACGGACATTCAGTTCGAAGCCGATGATATTGCTATACTAATCCTCTTTGTAAAATCATGAATTAACTTCTCTTTGTAGTTCTTTTAAATTAAAAAAAAATAAGGGGGCGTATAATTTTAGATGGTTGACCCAAATGCATAGTTGTGGAGTTGTACATTTTCGATCTAAAAGTAGCCTCTTTAACCAGTCTGCGAGGCTTAAGGCTGTGGAACAATGCATGGCATAAATTTCTAAAGTCGTCGTCGTACTTGAGTATTTTTTTTTTACCTTTGTTCAGCTGAATCGATTAAGAAATCATTGAGGCAAGTAGAGCATTTAAGGTTTACTAGTTTGATACAGACCCGGCATAAATACAAGTCGATGAACACATTTTTAAATGTGTTCATAAATCTAAATCTCAGCTTCTTTTACTAACAGCAATAATGTTTAGTTCAGAAATCACAGAATTACACTTTTAGTTTCACTTATATTTTTGCTCATAGATGTCATATGCACAGCTTTTAGGCCCCAGCGCAAGCTCTAAAAACTACAGTGCCTAATTAAAATGTCTATCTAATCGCATATATAGGAGAAAATACTTTTAGACGAATGACTCATTAAAGAGTCCGAGTGCCTGAGAGTACGTTAAGACCAAACAGATTCCTCGTAAGACCTAACCAAACGTAATCACAGAGGACTGCAAACCTTCTTGTATGTCCGTGCAGAAATCTGGCCGTTATATTAGGACCGGTAACCACACCTTTTTAAAACTCCAGACAAACGCGGATTAAAACGCATTGACATGATTTTGGCTAAAATCTCTGGCTGAATCAGGCTCATCATATCATGATCCTATGATAGGCTTTTCCCTATCCCAAATTCTTTCAGCTAAATAAATAGCACGATGTTATCATCCTTCGACAGCTGGAGCGGTGTCCGACAAATTGAAAAGGAGGGTATAAAGCAAGGTGAGTTTAGGCCTGCTTCCAAGTGAAAAACAACCAACAATTAAGAGGAACCAAACGATTAACAGAACGAAAACACCATAGAGATCAAGGATTCAGATAAAAACTGGACTGGGCTGCATAGAGGCAACACAGGTAATCAAAACATCCTGGGGCTTTTTTTCCACGGGGGAAACCGGAAAGTTCCATTGAAAAATCTGCATTATTCCGTTTGGGAAACTACTAAAAGAATATGATGACATTTGAGTTTTACTGTTTTGAGTCTATTTAGCTGATTGGCTTCACTCTATAGCTAATCCTTTTCTCCAAAGATATGGTGAAATCATTTGTTCAATGCTTTGCAACCCTGGTTCGTCCACCAGGCCGACAGAGTTTTCAATTAGTATTTCAAGTAGCATTTTGAATGAACGTGAGCGTCCCACAATTACCAAGAACATGCTTTTTTGGCGAAAGCACGTACCTCAATCGCCGAGTAACTTGCCGAAACACCTCTTCCGCTTTTTGTCATATTCGCAAGACGAGAAAAGGTGCTCTGCACGCATGTAAATGAACACGGATCTAAAGCGTTGGATCTAAAGCCGCCTTATTTTGCTTAAACAGTCAAAACAACAACAAAAACCCTTGTACTTGGATTTGTCCTTCACTTAACCGTTAAGCTAACACGTGCGATATAATATGAAGCACTACCAGAGAACAGAGTAAATGGAGACCTTCTTCGCGAAAACAAACTGATTGAGTAATGTACCCTTTTCAACTGAAGCTATTTCCTGATCTTCTTGGAGCTAAGTTTGTTTCTCTCAATTTCGTTTACGCTATTAAAAATTTTGTTATCCGTGAGAGCGGACAAGAATGTTTGATTTTTTTGTCAACTGGATGACCGCGAAAGTGGATTATTTTAAGGTCATCGGCACAAGTTTTTTCCCACGCGCCAGTGAACCAGTTATCTGGGATATAGATGACAGGAGTTTTGTTCATTTTTACTCTTAGCCTTGAGATCTACTTAAAGCACTTACACAAGGGGATATCCATTCAAAAAAGCAGCGGCAAAAATCTTCTCTCTCTTGTGGAATACAATTTACATTCATGATAAATTGTTGCTGTCCAACAGGTCTTCCTTATCCTACAGAATAAATCCGCATTTACACCAGCAGGTTCTTAGTGGAAAAAAGGGGTCATTTCATTTCCTTGCCAAGAAAAACTTGCTATAGTTTTCGATTCATGTAACACTACCAAGGACAAGTAGCTAGTGTACTGATAATCTGCTAACTGCATGCTGCTACCAAAGCCGATTCAAAAATTATCCTTCTTTTCTCTTACGTCCATTATTTTCTTCAGATTTTCTCGATCACTGTACTTTGCGGACTTTCAAATAAAAAACAAAAGAAACGAAAACACTTAAAATTAATCGAAAAAAACGTAAAATTAACTTAATAAGAAAACAGTTTCGGTTTTCTTTGTTTCAAAGCTGCAAACAAAGCAATCGCACGAAAATTCTTTCAGGAAACTTTATAGCGAATAGAATAGACACAATTAAGACTTAATTGGTTGGCGCCAACGGATACCATAAAGCTTGGTAACTGATTTAACTATCTCGTTACCACCCACAAAGACACGAGTAAGTACTTTTAAATTACAACAAGGTTTTTGGAATAGGGCGGAAGGAAAAAACATCCTTAGGCGCTGCGTCATAAAGTACAGATGACGGTGCCACGCAATTAAACGAAGCAAACCCGCGGCGCTGCTGATTTCATTGCGCCACATGCGCCGGACTTCCGAAATACAGCGTGGCTCATGCGAATCTCCGTAATGCAATGGTTTACAAGTGGCAATAAGAGGGATTAACTTAATAAACGCTGTTTGCTGATCGCAAAATAGAAGGCCAAAACCGTTAAATACTGTTTAACTTGAGACATTTCGAATACCTTCATTCTTAAGCAAACCAAGCTCGCGATTGAAACACAACTAGTTTAATAGAATAACCAATAATCTTAGTACTAATATTTTAGGTTTGACATGTACGTGCTCTCACACTGAATGTTTCAGCGCCTGTTATCCAATGTCACACGAAAGACTCTCCACCTATCAGAAATATCAATCCCCAAAAGTGTATGAAATTCTTCTTACGCTTTTTGCAGCTCGTGGGTCAATTAATTTATAATTAGCATTTTATCGATGAGGCGGATCGGGGTAAAAGCACGTTGACAGCTTAAGTCCTTCATGACGGATAACAGGCGTCACTTAGCCCTGAAAATCGTGAAAGGCTTGGCCACTTTTAAAAGTATCAGTTCCCTAGGTTAGAAGGTTCTTAAACTCATTAACGCTTTATTAATTTCGTTAACAAAGCTTAATTCAAATAGCACTCTTCAACAAAGAAATTGTTAAGGCTCCACTCTTGCTAGGGAGCAAACATCAGTTAGCATGGTATTAATAAATGTCACTTTTCGTGATAAAAAAGGATTAGGGGTATTAGGGGATAAATGGATTTTCAAAAACAATAGCCAAGGATGGGAACACGATAAGAGAAGCCATGCATATAAGGCAGATCGCTGAACCGGGTAAAAAGCTGTTGGAGGCTGCTCACTAAATCCCCGCCCCCAGTTGACCTGATAAATAAGGTCCTTGTTCCTTGCTGAGTTTAACTCTAAGTAAAATACACGTTCCGAAACATTACGAGCAATTAACACTTAGTACATTCAGGTCAAAAAGAAATGACTGTTCACCGGTCTCATTACAAGGCGACTTGCTAACCACAAAGGATGTGTTTCGTTTCATCTCATTTTCAAAAACTACAGAATCTATTCGAGTGAAATTTACCGACATTCGCTAAATTGCAAGGTGAATTAAGACACCAGCTCTATAGCCAAGACTGCATGTTAATCATCTGCCAGCTACTAAGTATGTTAAAGTCGTCTTTTAAAAAAAAAAATTCTAGAAACCACAGAACTCAGCAAAGCTGTGGGACATTTCCGCGATGTGCCAAATTGTACACGCATCAAATGGTGTTCACCTCAATATCAGCTTAGGTTGGCTGACGGAGACAGAACGCACGCTTCTCGGCGAACCAGTTTAATGCTGCTATCACAGCGACTAGACAATTCGTCTCCCTTAAATAAATACTGGTCGATCATAGTCGGATGTAATGTATTTATTTTCTGATCTTGATTTTGGAACAGTGTGATAACTGGAGTGACAGACAAGTGAACTAAAGAAGCATTCGAGTTGGACCTCTTAACAGTTGGCTTCACCAGTCAAGTTACACGCACCACTAGCAACACGACGCGGAAAGAAGACCACCAAGTGACAATATAGAGACTGAATTACCCAGTGCACTAGCAGTCTCGTGGAAATGCGTAACTTCAGGTTCCAGGGCTTTTCCACGATTCTCGCTGCCTGTTTTCTGAGCAGTGTTTTACAAATTTCTTCCAACGCGCAATCTTGGAACCCTCTCCTACCGGATCCAGCTCCGCAGCCTGTCGGTGCAGCAAGGGACAAGCTTAAGCTCAGAATACCAACAGAACCAGAGAGCTATCCCAGCGACCCAATAGAAAGCGACTTCGACATACCCTTGCTGAAAGAAAAACTGGGCAAAGATTACGATCAAGTAAATACCGCCATCAACAAAGAGGAGCTCCTCATGAAGAAAAACAACTACAGTACCACTCACGGCGACCGACAACAGGACTTTGTGCGAAAAATGTTGGTCCAAAGCATGCCGCAAGAAATAAAAAACCTCAAATTCAAAATGCCCGGGATGAAAAGATACCTTGGATCTAAGGCGAGTAAAAAGCTTCAGCTCTGGCTATGGCAAGTGTCGCATTGCCCTGTTCTTCCCAAATGGAAAGATCTAGGGGTGCGTTATTGGCCTCGTCACATTAATGTCGGGCGATGCTCAAAGAAAGCCACATGCTCGTTTCCTTCTGGGATGAGGTGCCGGATTTCCAGTACTAAGGACGTGGGTGTGCTGCGATGGCATTGTCTTGACAGATTCGCCAAAAGGAAGGAGACTACTTGCATGTGGCTGCCATTTCACCACCCCGTGATCTCAGAGTGTAAATGCAAGTGCTTACAATGACGAGTCTAGCAAGCAGTCCATTTTTGGTTTCCCGGGTCTCGCAAGTGAGGTGGCTGTTGTAGCTGAAAATCAAGTCGAATTCTACAGATAAACTTTATGAGAGGTATAGGTGAGGGTACAAAAATACAAAGAACTTGGACTTAAACAACTACATTGAGTTGCGAAAATCTTCTGTGCGCTTTTTGTTTCGGGTACGGTTAGCTCCTTTTTTAATTAGCCCTTTCTTAAGTGAACAAAAAGTACGTACAGCGCACGCTTCTTGAATTAATCGAATACCTGAGTAAAAATAAACAAATTCCCACCTCATTCACGGGCTTTCAGTAACACGGTGTCAAGAAATTAATTACATAATGTACAAAATAGACTTAGTGCAGTGTATGTAGGAATTTCAAGAGGTGTTCGACAACAGTGATGACTGAACGATGTCCTCCGCGTTTGCTTCTTCATTAGACAGCTCCTAAGTTTACCTTATGCTAAGAAAGCCATCAGCGCCTTAAAAACACACTTCTAACGTGCCCGACACGCGTAGATCGGCGTGCAGATAGAGAGCAGTGTTTCCGGCCGAACTCAAACCACTACAGCTAAAATCAACAACGCTAGAAAAGTTGTCTTTAATCATTAACTACATACACTGACGAAAAAAAAAAAAGAATCAGTTCGGGCGCTGGTCAGTCACGAATTGAAAAGGACAATCAAAGGATAACTTAAATCGCGAAGACGCCGATTATGTCCACCAGTCAAAGAGATATGATATGATTAACAAAAAAAGTGAAATCCATAAAGTTAATTTATTGTAACTGATATGAAGAAAACGTATGTAATTTGGAGAGTGAGTTACTTATAGTTTTATATATACGTATTATAGTGTCGCCAATAAAAAACATATTGATGTACAAAACGTTATGTTATTGGCAAAATATTACTTCTCAAAAGGGCCGTTAGTCACGTTTTGTTTACTTCACTCACTATTTTAATAATCACTCATGTTTTGAATAGCAGTGAATCGATCAAATTAATATCGCTTAAATTTGATAGCACTTATCTCTTACTTTGCGTATTACTGCTATTCCAGTCGGATTTACGCCGCTTTTTCGAAAAAGCAAATAATGGCCGCAGAGCTTAAGGTTAAAAATAAACCAGAAAATTCGTACGAAACATGCAAACAGCGGAAAACAATGACAAAAGGGCTTAATAAGTTCTTACAAAAACTGAACTAATGGTTTCCATCCTTTGTCCTTGGAATTTGCAGTTGACCGAGTTTTAATTTGAACACTAATAACTTTCAGAAAAATAGTTTTCATATTCCTTATTGTTCTTTTGTTAGCCATTGTAAACAATCGGAAAAGAAAGGCACTAAAAATAAATGACCCTTACACAAACGCAAACTTTCAAAAAACACTACAACATGCCTGCTTCAGTTATGAACCGCCGCCGTCCAATTTGATGATCGTGGGGGTGGAGAAATAAATATCGCTGATTCAAGCGGAATGTTTGCACTGAGCATGTTTATGGGTGAGAGCAGATTTCAAAGACATGTGGAAAAACAACTTCGATCATCTCGGTCAACTTCCCTGCGGCTTGGTCATAGTGCACTATGCAAATACCGACGCTATAATATAGGATCTGCAAGCAATTTAAGATAAAAGTCGCAAATGTAGTACAAATTCAAACATTTGGGAAGTACTTTCACTGGAGTTACTGCATGCGACTATTGTTTTGGGCACTCTTGGGTCGGAAGCAAAGTTGCCACACCTTTCCGTTATGAAACAACGAAACAGTACTTTTAAAAACCGCGCGCAAGAAGACCTTTCTTTTCTTTTTTCCCGCAAAAAACGTCGTGCATTTGCTAAAACTGATATAAAATGAGCGCAGATTTGAAATAACTGACTGCCCGTTTAGTTGTATTTGAAAGGAAAGTAACGTATTGTGTTTAAAGGCCACACCTCGTTCAATTGGAGTAGGGTGGCCCTTTCGTATAGATGACGGCATTATTCGCTTTAGGTCAATGCTCTACAAGCCACAAAGCCTGGAGGGAGGAGGGTCTAGCCATTTCGTTGTTCAAGTCGTATGGCAAGCATGGCTACTAAGTTATTTCAGTGTTGACAGCTCTTAAAAGGGCAAATCTGACTCGCTGGCACTACCACGAAAATCAGTCGTGAAAAACTGACACTTCACAGGGGACTGCTTTTACTCAATAGAAGTAAAGGGAGCTGATCAAGGGGCATAGGTTGAACAGTAGGGGAGCGGTTTTGAACTTCCGGAATAGATAAAAATAGTGTCTTATATTAAACGAGGTAACCGATCAAGCTAAATACTGTAAATACACGTCACTAACCTGAATTTTTTTCCCTTTTTATTGTTATCCAGAAAAATGAGCAAAATCAGTCAAAAGTTAGCTAGGAGTGGCGAAGAGCAAGTTGGGCATCTTGTCAGTGCCCTTAGTGTCCTGTGAAGGGCGTAGCATTTAAAAGGGATATTAGTCCACCAATTAATGTACAAAATTGATAGATTGCTTATCTTCAAATAACACAAGCACATTGAAAACTGTCACGAATGTCAGTAGCCTGCGTGAGGCCTGCGTGGCAGGCGTTCGAAAGGGAAGGGAAAGACGGTGGTTCCTTGTCCCTCGCGACCAAATTCCTGCCCCTTTCCTTTCAAACGGTTGTCACGCAGGCTCCAAGCAGGCTACTGACATTCGTATCAGTTGTTCATTCACAGTTATGCGCACCACCGTGGCTTTTTAACGAGTAGATAACGTTATCCTTTTAATAAGTTAGTTTTTTAATAGGGATGCTTTTACTGAAAGTGAGTGTCAAAAGCATCGGCAGAGGAACCTTATTTTCGTCCCTTTATCCACCTGGCCCTGGACCATACTCCTCGTGCTCAGGCTCCTGCAAGCAGACGGCCGGCTATTCGGAGCAGACTAGCACTTTTGATTTAGTACAATATTCTTAGGGCATCATAAGATCTAAGCCCCGTTTCAAACGTCGACCTTCACGCCCGTGAGATGTCCAGTGTGTTCTTATGCGAACGATCAGGATTTCCGTTTCTGCCAACATCGTAGTTATAAGCGGAAAGTCAATACGACGGAGAGTGTTCGTAGGATTGCCGGTGATCTCGAGAAAATCGACCAACGTTTACAGCAATTAATGAATTTTGATCGTGCAACAGGCTACGACAAGCAGAAGGACTCCTTAAAAAAGGAGTTCGAGATGTTCCTCGGTTCACTCCCTGGCTATGTAACCCTAGCGACTGTGGCTCCGCGCGATGTCTGTCGGTTCCTGGTTTTTACGGACAAGGATGGAAAAAACTAGGTTCACCGTAATGACTGTGGACATATTGGGCAAAAGGGAAAGTATGACTGTGGACGTCCAGTGCGTTTGTCATACAAGGCATTAGCCTCTTATATTAGTAAGCTACGAGCCATCTTCCACTCTCTGAGACGGGATGGTGAGTGGGACAAGCGTCTAGGCCTAGGCAATCCAGCGGCAGATAAATCGGTAAAGGATCTCTTGAGGCTAGTAACGGCGAAACAATTACAGGCACAGTTAACACCTAAGCAGGCCACTCCGTTCTTTGTTATTAAGCAGACGCAATTATATTTACATTTGGACGGGAAGTTACGCAAGCCGAGAGAGCAATTGACAGATTCGCGATAGCCCCCGATCAGGCATATTTTAAATCAGCCCTCTTTAGTGGGGATCGACCCGGAGATTTGGGACAGGTTAAGGTTCCTGAAATCCTACGTTTCTCCAACGATGACGGGTTTCTTTTCAACCACATTTGGGGCAAGACACTTAGGGATGGGGATTTGAATGTGTTTGGTGTAAGGAAAAATGCGCAAGTAGAAATCTGCCCTATTCGAGGCATCGAGCGCTACCTGGGGCTCGCGGGTGACATGGGAGTGGATTTTTCGCGTGGTTACTTGTTTCGCGCAACTACGCCGGATCTGGATATCAAGGATATGTGTTCGCATATAGGTAACACCATGGATGTGAAACTGCTATTCTTAGTCTAACAGAACGATGAAAACAAGAGTTGACAATCATAAGGTAATCGGCATAGTTTCAATGGATTTATCAAAAGCCGCATGATTTGATAGTACTGAAATTAAAGCAATATTAAGTTAACGACAAAATTATTGACCTATGATAAAGGACTATCTTTCCAGTCGAAGGCAACGGGTGAAACTTGGAAACGTTCATTCTACATGGAAGGATATAACGACTGGAATTCCCCAAGGATCCATACTTGGCCCTGTTCTATTCAATATACCGTAAAATTCCGAAAATAAGCCCCGGGGCTTATACATGTATTTTTCAAAGACCCTTTTTCAGGGGGCTTAGTTTTGGAGGGGCTTATGTACGGAGGGAAATTTGCGTTTCAAGAGTGATTGGGCTAGCTTATAGTTGGAAGGAAATTTACCGTTTTTGTTTTGTTTTGTTCTGTATTTGAGGGCCAAGTACAAACCCCCGAGGGCTTATATTCGGAGGGGCGATTAAACGGAGGGTTTTTTTGCGTTACGAGTTTGGGGGGGGGGGGGCTTATATTTGGACGGGCTTATACATGTAGGGGCTTATTTTCGGAATTTTACGGTATTTATGAACGATCTTGTTTACGTGATAAAGCGAAGTAACCTATCAACTTATGCAGATGACACACAGATTTTCTTTGCCGATAATGGTCCTGTGATAGTCCAGGAAACCATAACTCAGACTTGTCATACGTAGATAAATGGTTTTTGGAAAATGGCATGAAAAGAAACCTCTCTAAATACCAGGGCTATGGTGATGGGTTATAGGAAAGTTATTCCGGAATTTCGCTGCGAAAATGACATCATTCCAAATAGCGATGCGCTTCAGATGCTTGGAGTTACTGTTAATTCGATAAGCACGTCGCTAATATCTGTAGAAAAGTAACTCAACAAGTTGCAGTTTTAAGGCGCATGAGAAATATACTTCCTTTCGATGTAAGAAAGAGTATTTAAATGCCATTTTAATATTGTACCACATTTCAATTACTGTGCACAAACCTGGCATTTCTGCAATAAGAGTTCGGCTGAAACACTGGAGAAAGTAAATGAAAGAGCAGTTCGGTTTGTTTTTAGAGACAAACGAATTACATATAAAGAACTTCTTAACCATTTAAGAAGAACCCTGATGGAGCAGAGATTGAGTAAAATTCTCTGTTCCGTTTTTAAACTCGTAAATAATAAAACGAACCCGGAGAGTTTAAATGAGTTAATCTCATTACGAGAAACAACATATGCCTTGAGAGGAAAGGACATAAGCCTAAGGTCAACACAACACGCTTTGGACTCAATTCCTAGCGGTATGAGGCGCCCAAGGTCTGGAACAACTTGCCTATATCGTAATAGCGTCGTCCGATTTCAAAACGTTCCAAAAACTGTTAGAAAATGAGTTATTAATTTAGTATCGACGAATTGCCTTTTTAATCAATTTTCTAAATAATTTTTAATAGCATTTTATGTATGATAACTTAATTTTAATTGTAAATAGCTTTTATATTGTTTTAATCATTTTTGTTGCTATAACGTTTCACTTACAGTGGCATACCTGTGAATTAGCTGATGAAGTCTTCTTTTTTAACTAACTCAAGTAGCTAAGAGTATGCGCCATTTAAAAAAAGCATCCTCTCATCTTATCTTATGCCCCCTTTACTTCCTCGGCGGCTGAATCACGTTTAAAGGGTTACCTAAAGGAGATGAAGACGGATAGACAATGGTGAGACTCTTCATAGCCTGCGTAGCAGGCGTCGAAAGGGGTAGGGGATAGGGAGGAAAACAAAAAGGAGGGGATTTTCTCCCTCCCTCCCCCCTCTCCCTCCCCTTTTTGCGCCTGCCACACAGGCTAGACTCTTCATGGACTTCGTGCCGGCTGTGCGATCACTTTAACCTTAAAAGGTGCCGATCTGTCGTACATTATAGACCATGTGGGTTGGACTCTCCAATACACTGCCCTATAAATTATATGCAGTTGGCGAAGGTGTTGAACCTGACTGGCGCCTCGGCGAGATTGGCCTCGAACATTGGTTCGGAGGTGACCAGTACATGGCAAGATATTAACCAGTTGAAACGTTTTATATGGATAGATAGATAAATCGTTTATTAAAAAAGAAACACCTCGCAGTCCGAAGACTGAATTACGTGTATAATATACAAGTTATAGTTAAAATGGATTTAAAAAACTATAATAATAAAAATGTACAAATCTAACAGAAACATTTCACTTAGGATAACCTTGTGTTAGGAAAATATACATATTTAAACAAATTTATTTACATTCTTAGGCTATGGCTAACAATAAAAGATTTTTTAAGACGATCAGTCTTGCACACTGGCACGTTAAACTTTCTCTTGCTGCGCAGCTGCTTATGGTGCTCAGCTTTAGGTGGGAGCAGACCTGCGAGCTTGTGATTAATGTCAAGAACAATGTCGTTAAAAAGATCAGACGATAGAGACGCTCGCCTGTCATTAAGAGAGGGGATGCCTGCCTCTTTGAGCGCGCTACTCAAATGCACCCCTCTTGGACAGTCCAGCAAAAAGACCTCTCAGGGGCAACCAACGAGAATATAGTTCAAAACCACTTAAACATAGCATTGTTAAACGCATTTTAGTATTTAAACGGTAGATATAGATCTCAAATCGTCTTCTGAACAGATATTTTCCGAAAATTGACGTTGGGTGCCCCTGACCTCTCAAGGACTAACCCTTGAGTTGGGGCCTAGTTTTGGGGAGTAACGGTTAGGTTTCTTGAGTAGATCCCTTGGAAGTTTGGCGATGGTCTCCGCAGCAAGTTTATTAGTATTGAGGAGTAGACCATCACTGGTTTGATAAACAGGAGAAGGGAGCCAAATATATCCCCAATCTGATTGCAGTAGGACAACGGATGCAGTGTGGAATAGATAACTATTTTAAACAATAATTAATTTTAAACATAAAAAATACTTACAGGTCTAGGTTATCTGTATTCCAGAAAATAATCACTTTCATTGTAAGCACCTCCTTTCTTAATTAACTCTCCACCCGCAACAAGATGAAGTGGTTTAGTATCACGCACATGTTACTCATTTATTTGTTATATTAAAGAATCTCCACAGTCTTGGTGTACAGATTGTAACAGTATTACTTCTAGATAACACAAGAAGGCTCTGAGGAAAGTCCAAGTCTATACCAGGGCGGTTGTAATTTCTTTCTCGTGTTCAACACTCAAAGAGAAATTTCGTATCTCCGCACGGCCATGTAATATCCTCTATGTATAATTCACAGGTGAGTAACACAGGCAAGATTTGGTGTCACATTGCTCTAAAAATATTTTATGTTCTATACCGGTAATTTAACCATAAAAAATACAAGAAGGCTCAGAGAAAAGTCCAAGATGGGTCTTGAAAATATGTAATAGTTCAGATAATTATATATGCAGGCACCTTGCCATTGAAAGAGAAGCTGGGCGAGGGGATGGGCAAGTAGTCCTAATCTTTGAATGGTTTTCAGGGCTGTGCTCTAGCAGAGCCCAGTGGCCCCCTTTTTTATATTGAAATTTTTGTTTACTTCAGTTGCCACCCATTTTTCAATTTTGTGACAAGTCTCACCACAGTATTTCGCAACTGTTGGAACTTGCTTGTACAGTAGTTTAGAACTTGGTAGCCCATACAAGATGCTTTTACAAACTCTCCAGCCACAAGGTGGTGTGTGCTAGATAAACTTTTCGCAGTCCCCTTTTCAAGGATAGTTACCTGATTTGTCTAATGTTTCTGGTGGCATACAATGTTCATTATATTGTTGACTTAACTTAGATTACCGGTACTATCAATAAGGACCTTAAGATTCGACAATGGCAACAGCAACAAGAACTCAAAAAAGCAATAGGTTTAATAAGCAAAACAACAACTCCGCATGAGTAACACACTTTTTAGTACATTTCTTTGCCATCACTGCACAACACAAAGTTCTAAAACATGAACATGACCTTACCTCACATTTTATTAAGGATGGAACCAAGTAATGACAATTTTTTTCCTCTTACTGAACTTGCAGGGTTTTCATTAAGGATCCTAGTAACCGAGAAAGGCGTAACATTACAGGATAATATTTTGAAAGAGGCTCCACATCTGCGTAAAAAATAGTCCTAAGCTACCGAACATTAGTAGGAGAATTCTGTGTAGTAAATGGAGAATTCTCCAATCTCTGATGCCTAATGAACACCCTGACTTGAATGTGATTCTTTGGAATTCAACTCCAGAAGAGTTCACCTACATTCTGTACAAATTATTGACCAAAGTAAGTGAGTTAGAATAATGGAGATTATTTTTCACCATCATTGCCATCCTCAGATCTTAAGGTTCATAAGGACAATAGTTCACCAAGGTCACAAGCTATGGAACCAGGGGTTGCCAAGCCAATAATGGTGTAGGTGTAATGATACAATGGATGTATTCAACAATCTTTTTCTCCAAATACAGGAGATTCTGTTCACAGCATATGGTAAGAGAATGTATTAATTTTAATACATGCTCTGAGTTTAGACTGTGTTACAAGTTGCCCATCCCAAGATCAACTAGTAGAAAAGTAAAGCTACAAGCTGTAATACCACAAAATGAAATTAAATATTAATCGATTGCAAATTACTCATGCACATTTTGAATATTGGAAATCTGTGATCAGTAGAATTATTACAAGAACGTGCCTTGTTAAAAAGGCCTTCTTAATAAGGGTTGGGTGCGTGTCTCCCTGGTCTTCAAAATCCCTTTTTTCACGTATTGAGGAGAAAGCCATGCCCCTGTTGGTGTTTTACCATTTTATCTGCGCTTTTCTTTGTCACTGTCGCAGTTTCAAGCAATTTTTGTGTCTCTTGTCAGCACTTCAGCTGTCTTACGTCAGGTTAGCAAAGGGGGAAGGGTACCTACACAGTGTATCACGCATCACACCACTTATTTTTTAAGCTATCACACATCACTGAAAAATTAAAGTAAAATATTAACTATTTTAACAACTTTACGGTTATCATTTGATCTGAGGAAATCAGGGGTCGAGGAACGGGAAAAAAGGGAAGAGTTGGTGTCATAACTATATATTTTTGATGTCTCTGCTTCTAGTTTCAAATGATATTAACCATCACGGAAATTTCAAAGGAAAATCAAGCATCACGCTATGTGAAAATAGTAAATAAGGCCCGGTTTAAACGCCACTCCACTCATAACCTAACTGATGAATTAAGTACGGCAAAAGAGCGGCGTCTGAATCAATTTGGTACGGCAGTTTAAGTTTGGTGTGGCAAAAGCGTTAAGTTCAACAGACTCTGTCGAACTTTTGTTGAACTTAACTTAGGTTCGACACCTGGTATGCCGTCTGAATCAGATGTCGCGCCAGTGTCGCTCCAAAGTCGAACTTATTCAGTTAGGTTCAGCACATGAAAAGTACAGCGCCTGAACCAGGCCTCACTCATCACCCTGCTATACCCAATCACACCTTCCGCGGCTAACTTGGGCCCAATCACGCATCATGCTGACACAGAAAACCTCTTTGCCACCGTATTATGTTGCTGTTTCAAGGCCAGGTCGCTTTGCTGAATTTTCCCCTAACGGGGTCTCAATAATATTAAACCGGCCAATCATTTTGAAATTTACTGAAACCAATTTTGATCGTTCATTGATCATGATTTAATTGATTGAACAAGCCGGGATCTTTCCAGCGCTTACAAACATGTCACATAGATGCGGTGTCCTACCTTTTGGTTCTCCTTTCAAAAACTCTTACAGGCGCTGGAATCATCTTTTCGTCCTTTCAGCAGGGATTTTCTGTGGCCCCATAATCTTTGTACGTACTTAAAATTAATACAAAAGTCTTGATAGTGTCTGCCAATGCCAGTCCGGAATCTGATCATGCTTCCAGTTGCAGTCGATAAACTTGCTATTTTAAAGCAAATACGCCTGACAACGCCAATGGAAGAATTCTAAGAGCTGTTATCCACCTTCTCTATTCTCTGCAGGTATTTAAAAGTCTTTGTACATTCACAGTTTAATACTGTTGGATTGCAACCTGTCGCCTGGTTTGTCATGCGGTTGCACCTGGGCAGTGAGATTTTGGGCACTCTTACACCAAGTACTACTCCTTGTCATGTACGTTGTATTTTCCCGCTGCTTGATAGATTATAATGTCGTGTAGGCGAACACGAAAGTTACCCCATTGACGCCACTTCAATATGGCGGATTAGGTCTTGTAACGTTAATAACGGAGTGTATCAGACTTTTTACCTTTACCTCTTCTTTAACGTGTAATCAAGATGGCAGAGAATGTTCATCAAAACTTGGAAAGTATGTTGCCCGAACTAGAGGAGCTGGAAAGAATGGGAGTCTTCTCCAGTGATGAAATAAGGTACGCAGTTTTTCGAACCCCTTTCACGCGTTTTGAAACGTGGTCAATCACAAGCTAGCTATTTCTTAAAGTTAAATTTATTTATCATTTGTAGCTTTAGACAGGGGCAACTTCAGAATACCCAGCCACAAATAACTGGGGTAAATTTACTGTTAACGCGATCCGGAGTATATAAGTTTTAATTCAGTTAAAACTGTCCCAGTGAGGGGTAAATTGACTAAAGGAGTAAATTTACCTCTCACGAGATCCTTAGTCTCGTAGTCGCGTTAGTAGGATTTGATGATCATATACAACTACAGTGTGAAGGAACTTAAACACTTAAAGCCGCAATATCATCATAAATAAAAACAATTATAATAATCCTATATTACCCTCTGCATTGTTTACAGCACTAATGCTAGTGTGGCTGAGTGAATGCCTGAAACAAATGATTTAAATCAAAACTTAACAGGGTGATAAATCCTGACCTGCGGGAGACTACCCACTTGGTAATTTACAAGTGTGGCCAAGAATTTGAACTTGTGACTTCTGAAAAAAAACTCCAGCCTCTGAACTGCAAGTCCAGTGTTCAGTGCAGCCCTTGGCTATGCTGCCCCTTTACGTGTATATCAACAAGCCTCCATAAATTTCTCATAGCATAAGTTGAAAGAAGTTGTAAGAGGATTATTACAGCTGATGGGTTATCATTGATTAAAATCTCTTGACTTCTTTCCTTGATTATTCCTTGATGCTTTATGGAGAAATTTGATATTGGACACCCTTTGGATTTCATTTGATAGAGACTGTTCTATTGGATTTTGAGGCAGCTCTTACCCTCGGAGATCTAGACACTGCACCTTAAACCCATTTTGAAGTTTTGGAGGAGGGGGTGCGAGGCAGTGTGGCTGAGTGGTCATCATATCATACTCACAATCTGGTGGTTCCACTAAAACCACAAGTCGGAACTTTTTCTTGGTCATAGAAAAATCATATTCTTGTCCACATGTGTAAATAGCCAACTGGTTGCCTCCTACCAGTCAGCATTGATAGTCCTGTTAAAGTGTGTGTTTATTTCGATTATTTCTTCCCTATAATTATACAATAATAATTGTATAATTTATTATCTTTTTGTTTGAGTGGATTGTCTGTAAACTAGCTGAGTAGAGTGGACTTCCCTTAAAAACAAACGTTTTAATCTTTACCTTGGCTTACTTTGTATGCCCACACATGTAATTTATTGAGATGTTCACATAATAATAATTATTAATTGATACTAGATGAAATCTGCAGTTCATACACAAACTTAGCATTCTTATCTAAATAAATACACTTTGTTCCTTTATACAGGAATATTATAACAAAGAGGCGTGAATATGAATACCACTTACAGAAAAGAATTGTTCAGAAGGCAGACTTTCTTAGATACATGCAGGTACGCTTGTATACTGTTTAAAGTCATTTTTTCTAAGTAATAATATACAGCTGTATTAGTGCTTGATATGCACACCTACAGTATAACTACGGTAACGTAAGGCTATTCCTTGGTTGAGGTATTTTTAAAAAACAATTCACAGTCAAGTGATCTAGGTAAAGGGCTGACAGCTTTTCTTTCAAATTCACAAATCTCGTGAAAATGTTACATGTACCCAAACACTAATTAATTCTGAAGATTATAAATCTCATTATAAGATTAAAACTTGGATGTCCCTAAGTCCTAAAGCTAACTTCCTTAGGCTTCCCATATAGGTATTATAATATTGTGGTACTATAAGTTAATTCAAAACTTCAAGGCTTGTACTGCACCATGAAAGGGGACCTGTACTTTAAACTATTGTCTAACAGTGATCTAAATGTATAATTATTGTACTGTAAGTTAACAATCACAATAATTTTTTTGTCTCCCTGTTAATTTCTAGTACGAGATTAATTTAGATATGCTGAAGAAGAAAAGAAAAGTGGTAAGAAATTTTCCAGTAATCAGCTGAAAAAGCTTTTCAAAATGCTTTTGAATTTCACAGTTCTGTTACATTTTATGCAAAAAGGATAGTTCAATGTAAAACAGCAGCAGATTATGTGTGCCTTTATTTGCTGCAATGGTTTTGTTACCATAAAATCTCCTTCAATTTTATCTTTGGTTTAAATTTAATTTCCTCTAATTATGTTTTGGGAGTGGTTATTTTATATTTGTGTGATAATGATTTGAAAGTAAAGGAAAATGTAAAGGAAAAAAAGAACCAAAGCATACATACATGTATGTTAAGAGTTAAAGTATTATAAAACCTTACACTGCATATTATTTTCTTATGCCAGCTGCTGTGGAAGACAATCATAATTCTTGCATCATTTATTTCCTTGATATTTAGAGACTTGGCATCAAAAGAAACTTGCATGGGGAGCAAATTGTTATGAAAAGAATTCACACACTTTTTCAGGTATTTCATTATTTTTTTGTGATATTAAGGGGTGCAGCACTTAATTCACAATGTGCTTAAGTAAGCGCAGGTAAATCGTTTAAGGCTTTTTTGCTGTTGACAACAAACTCAGGCTACTGTAGCATAATGAATGAGTTAAGGCTAGGAGGGAAAGGAATTTGAGAATAAACCTACACCTGTTGGTTAAAAAATGTAACCCCAAATTTAATTTTGACCTGTAACATACACCTGCACAAATTTAATAAAGATATTTACAACTGTACATTTTAGAATCCAGTAGAATTAGAGATATGATTGATGAATAAGCCGCAACAGACTTAATTGTACGCTGATGACTGCACCCTATACGAGCTTGTTTTTAAGGACTCTGTCAGTCAAATGCAGGATGCTGTGACTCACTTGGAAAGATGGGCTGTGCAGAATAAAATGGAGCTGAATGCTAAAAAGACCAAAGATATGTGGATCACCTTCAAGAAGTCCTGTCCAATTCCTGCTCCTATTAATATCGGGCCTACTGAACTGGAGAGGGTTTCAGAGTTTAAACTACTGGGTGTATATGTACAGAACGATCTCAAGTGGAATACACATGTCTCAAGTATTGTCAGCAAAGCGTGTAAACGGATCCACTATCTTAGGGTCTGTAGAACAGCCCATCTCCCCAGGGACATTGGTCTTACAACTTACATCACTAAGATTAGACCTGTTTTAGAATATGCCTCGCCTGTCTGGGGAGGGCTGCCCATTTACCTCGAAGAAGATCTACAGAGAGTGCAGAATAGATGTCTAAATGTCATTGGTCTCCCTAGGGATACTGTTGAGTCACTTGTAACTAGGCGTCAGAATTTGACGAGGAAAGAATTTAAACGTATCCTAGAATCTGAAGCACATCCTTGTAAACGTTTTTTAGAAAAGCCAGTGGATCATGGCCATAATCTAAGATCTTGTAAGACTAACCCAGCGCACCTCAGAATACCTGTATCACGCACTGTTAGGCATAAACAATCATTTATTTCTAGAGGTGCTAATCTTAACTTAATTTGATATGTATATACAAAATGTAGTGTTTTGAATTTTTTATTGTAATATTACCGTAATTCTTATCGCCAAAGGTAATAAATAAAGGTTATTATTATTATTATTAATACATTTAGATATCAGGAAAGTCATACGCATATTCCTTTTTAGTATGACCTTCTCATAACTATTTTTAATCTGTTTATTTATTTATTTTGTATTTTTTTTTTGGTAGAATGCATTAAAAAAGTTTGTGGTGAGTATCATAATATTCACAAAATGACATTATTATTATAGAATACTACCAACTTTTTATTGAAAACGCATTATTTTATTTTATTTTCATTTTTAATGCTACACTGTACATGTACATGTATCTGTGCCCCTGCTCGAAAAGTTTCTTTTTTTTTTCTGGTTTAGGGGGACATCAAACTTTGGATCCAGTACATTGAGTTCTGTAAGCACATGGTAAGCTATGTGCATTGTATGTGTTTTTGTAAAATAATAATAATAATAATAATAATAATATTATTTTTTTTGCATTCATAATGAGCAATTAAAAAAACAGATGTACAGTGTACGTGTAAATGCACACAGTTGGCCTCTTTATTGCTCACTAAAGGCTGTAGTGCTTTCTTGAAAACAAGTAATCATAACAGAGTGGTAAAAGCAATCAAAGAGAACAAAAACGCTGTGAAGCTCAACTTCATGTAGTGTAGGTCTCTTTCCCATGAAACAGAAAAACAGCAGGGCACATTGTGAGTTTCACTGACTATAGAGAACTACTGACTGGCCACTGAGGCTAATGAATCTTTCAATGAAACAACTTGCTAACTGGGTTGAATTT